>VZRO01002174.1:203136-221421 GCA_013397915.1 Daphoenositta chrysoptera | reverse complement strand
CCGGGGGTCCCGCGGGGCTGGGGGCACCGGGAGGATGCGGTTTGGGTCGGGGGCCGCCGAGCCCCCGCGTGGTCCCGGCCGTTCCTCGGCTCTGTCGCGATGGGCGTTGCGGTTTTAAGTTCTTCGAGCGTAGCCGGCAGCGAGAGACGCCGCCTTTTCTTTTTTTCTTCTTCCCCCGTTTCTGCAGCCGGCTGTAATTCCCGCATCTCGTTTTTAGGGGGTTACCTGCTTTAGGGGATAGTCCTATCAAGTGTTTAAGTGTTTGCTCGTTTTCAGCTCGTTTGGGATTATCCTGATTAAGGGGAAGCGGGGAGAATGGTGGTTAGTGTTTCTTAGGGATGTGTTTTTTGCAGTGCAGAAGTTGATTAAGAAAAAAGAACCTCTAAATTAAAAGTATCTCGAATTGAGATTCCCCAGAAGCATCGCACTCCTGTGGTACGAAAATACAGCTAAATACTAAAGATCGTTTAATGAATGAAGGAGAATCAATGATTTTACGGAGTAAAATGTGCTAAGGGAGCTGCGGTTCAGCATTTGGCTCTGTCTCTATCGGTGTGAGTTGTTGTGAATAACTGGTTTGTATGTGGGACCTTTCCAGCCAGGATTGGAGATGGATTGTATGACTCCTATATGAGGATAGATGAGTGCACATACCCAGAGCTTACAAATGAAGAACAGAGCCCTTCAGGACTTCCTTGCCTTTCAAGACCTCATGTGAGTATTTTAAAGTCTTCTGTGTCTTCACGTTGTGTCCGGTGGCAGTGAGAACTATCCAGGGGTCTGACACCTCCCTACAGAGAATAAATTTTGAAAGTGGGATTTTGCAGCTTTGTAGTGGCTTCTTAACATTATTGTTTTTCCTGGGCATAAAAGTGATGTGCTGTGTTCACTGCAGAACTTGCTGGCAGCCTCAGGAATCCCAACTTACTGCCCTCAGCTCCTGTTTTAATAAAAAAAAAAGTTACTTTACAAAGGGTTGAAGCGTTCTGCCGTGTCACCTTGTACTCTGATAAGTAAATCCACGCACGCTTTGCTCTGCCTCCTCCTGCACGTTTCCATTTTAGTTTCCCTCATGAAAATTCCGACGGATAAGTACGTAGGAGCAGCAGCAGGAGCAGTGTGAGTCTGTGCGGCTGCCAAACGTCTCACAAAAGTATCTTTTCTGCTCTGAAAACTTGGGCATTATCTGTCACTTCTTTTGCTACCAAAATAGCTCCTCATGAACTGAAGGTGTTGCCAGGCGTTTTCATCAGGGCTCTGTTCCCTCAGCAGATGTGGAGTTGGGAGGTTTTTTTTCCCTTTCATTGGTTCAGTAGTGGTCATGTTCAGCTGTACTTTTGTACTCTGATCTGTCCCTTGGATGGGTTTGAAATGTGTTCTGGCTCTTGTTGAGTTCTGGCAGAAGGGAAGGAGCTTAAGCTTAAAAAAACCCCTCTCACTCTCTAAAAAGTGAAAATAGACATTGCCCTGAGTAAGATGCATTTGAAAATCATCACCTTGTGGGATTTTGTTGTAACAAATTTGGTCTGTGCAAAACTCAGGGGCATGAGTCTGTTTTATTTTCCCTTTTTGGCAATGATGAGGTGGCGCAGAAGGAATTTAGAGTTTGAAGAGTAGTGGGTCGGGGTTATTTTGTTTGCAGGAATATGGAAACATTTCAGCTGCAGTGTTTCAAGCTGTAGTGTGACTTCATTTGTTCATAACGGAACACAAGTCAGGAGAGTGGAGCTATCCAGTGAAATACAAATATAAATCCGTGAATATTTTGTTTAACTTGTCTTCATCCGTGCTTTGTCCCTGAAGCCTGTTAACTTCTTAGGGCAAGATTAAGGATTTATAGCACACCCAGTTTGCATGGATATATCAATAAAATCCAGCCTCAGTGGTATCAAGCAAGCAGAAGCAGAGGCTGAAAATGCTGCTGCTCAGTTTTAATGGGAAGATACCTGGATTTTTAGTTTCCTTCGTGCAATATTTTTTATTTTGATGTAATGTTACATGAGAATTGAGGAGTCCTGGTGACTGCAGCTGCCCATTCCTTCATCTGAGCCTGCAAGAGAACAGAAATTCTCTCTGCTTTGAGAATACACGGGCTGAATTCAGTCTGTTTAATTCAGCGTTCAGAAAATCTCTGAAAACCCCTTGTGTAGGAATTGCATTAACTGTTTCCTTGTCAATGAAAATGAAGTTCTGTAAGGGAGAGTTTTCAACAGGCTGCCACTGGTGTTGTCAGCCTCATTTCTTGCCTGCTGGTAGCACTTGAGCAATAAAACCAAAAGCCTGTGGAGCCTGTGATTTGTAAAATAAAGCTGTTGAAAGAAAGCTGGTGTTACCCAGGAGTCATCTGACTTCGAGTGCAGCTCTTCTGGGTTCAAGTGAAGATGGAGCTATATTTGTGTCTCACCATCATGTGGCAACTGATTTTGGGAGTCCTCTAAGAATGAAAATTGAGACCTTACTACCGTTGAGTCAGGTTTGAAATCCAAAGCCATAATTCCTTCATTAAGAAACCGTTCCAGGATAAATGGAATCACGAATTCCTTGTTTATTTAGGGATTCAAAGGTACAAAATGTTTGGTATGAGCCGCAGCACGAGCAGAGCTGCTACTGCTCTTGGCTAGAGAGTATTTAAGCAAGCATGACCCTAGCTCTGTGTTTATATCCTCTGTTTATTTGTAAACTTTCTGTTTGGGTCTGCTGGACTGAAGAGTCTTTGAGCCAGCTCTGAAAAAATGTCATTCTTATCTCAGAGGTTCAGCCAGGCTCCAAGAAAAAGGCGTTTATTCCGAGTTACCGGGGCTGGGCTCTGTTGTTTTTATTTAAGACTCTGGCAAGGCGTGTCCCTCCCAGTACACTGCATTTTGGGGTTGATAGGAGTGGGGCTTGGTGGGATCTATCCACGTTGATAAGGACTGCCTTCTGTAGGAAATGCCCATTTTTTGGGGCTTGTGAGCAAGAACTAAAATTCCAGGGCAGCACCAACAAACAGACTCTTTTATGAGCTGTGTGTAGTTGGCTTTGGCGAGAACATTCACTTCCCTGATTTGCTGACCGTGCCGAGATGTTGGACTGGATGTAACTAAAAAGGAATTTGGTTTTATTGCTGTGGGGCTGCAGGTTTATTTATATTTTTTTGCTTGGTTCCTGTGTAGTTATTTTGGTTTTCAGGGATTCGGTTTGGCATGTGTCTGAGATCTTTATTTTTAGATTAAAGGATAAAATGGAAAACAGATGTTTCTCCTTCAGTCAGGGCTTCTTCAGTTCTGCATGGGATGGGACAACACCTCTGTGCTGCCTCTCAGCAAGGAGTGCCAGCAAGCAGAAAAGGGAATAACTGCTGTGCTAGAGGGGAACTGACCTCCAGGGAGTTCAGCATTTACTCAATTGTAAAATTGACAAGCTTGGAAAATTTCCCAGTGTTTTTCTCACCTTGTATGAGTTTGTTTCAGATGTAAATATTTTAGCACATGGTGGTAAGAGGGACTGCTCTCAGCTGAGTTGGAGTGGGAGGTGTTCTTGAGTATTCAAAGCTTCCAGGTCTGTGTTAGGAGAGTTGTGCAGCTCTCCCTTCCCTCTGAGGCCGGTGGCAGGACCCAAGGGAATGGCTGGAGCTGTGTCAGGGAGGTTTAGCTTGGATAAAAGCTCTTCCGCCAGAGGCTGGTGGGGCACTGACCAGGCTGCCCAGGGAATGGGCACGGCCCCAAGGCTGCCAGAGCTCCAGGACAACACTCTCGGGGACAGGGTGGGATTTTGGGGTGTCCTGTGCAGGGCCAGGAGTTGGACTGGATGGGTTTTTTTTCCAGCCCACAGTGTTCTATAATTCCACCACGATTTTAAAGGGAGTTGTGGATAGGATGGTGTTTTCCCCTTGAAATTAACCCCCCACAATTAATGTTCTTTCAGAGGATGGTTTACCTTGCCCTGCCATCCCTCTGCTCCTGGTGCAGCTGGCTCACACCAGCCATATGTCACCTGCTGGCTCTGCTTTGTCTTCCCTTGGCAGCCTGGCTGTGCAATATTCCTGCCCCTTCTCTGCACGTCCCCGTTCCATTCCGTGCTCCAGACAGGTGCAGGTTGCATCTGTCGGTGGTTGTGCTGCTGCACCCACATTTGAAGCTAAACATAGCTGTTCCCTGGCTCTTTGCAGACTAGAGATAGGTATTTTGTGGTGGTTTGAGTCTTTGGCTGTCTAGGGTTTCCCCTTCTGGATTTAAAAGCACAAGTGCTGTTTCAGTGAGTTGCTTTCTCTTTGTGTAGCCTTTTATAACTGTGCTTGTAACTGAATTTAGTCCAGCACTTTATATTTGTTCCTAATAAATGCCAAACTCGTCTGTGTTACTGATTTTGTGTGGGTAGTGATTTTGTTTTTAATCTGTACATTAAAAGATAAACTAAACTCCTTCTTTTTTCTGTCTAGGTTTCCATCAGCAAACTCATGATGAAGGATCACTCTCTGACTGGAAATCAGATCAAAGTGGAGCAGTTATTTGAGGACTCTGGCAACAGAAGGAGCAGCACTCTTCAGTCTGCAGGCCTTACTCCAGAAAGAACTCTCCCTTCCTTGACAAAAGAGAAAATCATAGAGAGCCTGGGTCCTAGAGGCAATGGAAACTCCTTGAAAGCACATAAAGCCATTTCCCAAGCTCCAGAGCAAGCTGTCAAACAGTTCAAACATCAGCTCTCAGCCTATGAGCAGCAGGAGATCTTTAATTTCTCCGAGATTTACTTTGTGGGGCCGTCTGCCAAGAAGAGGCAGGGGGTCATCGGCGGCCCCAACAACAGCGGCTACGACGATGACCAAGGCAGCTACATCCACGTGCCCCACGACCACCTGGCTTACAGGTACGAAGTGCTCAAAATCATTGGCAAGGGCAGTTTTGGACAGGTTGCCAAAGTCTACGATCACAAACTCCACCAACACCTGGCCTTAAAGATGGTTCGCAATGAGAAGAGGTTCCATCGCCAAGCCGCCGAGGAGATCAGGATCCTGGAGCACCTGAAGAAGCAGGATAAGACAGGCAGCATGAACGTGATCCACATGCTGGAAAGCTTCACCTTTCGGAACCACATCTGCATGACCTTTGAACTCTTGAGTATGAACCTGTATGAGCTGATCAAAAGGAATAAGTTCCAGGGCTTCAGTCTCCAGCTGGTTCGGAAGTTCGCTCACTCCATCCTGCAGTGTTTGGATGCCCTTTACAGAAACAAAATCATCCACTGTGACTTGAAGCCAGAAAATATCCTCCTCAAACAGCAAGGGAGGAGTGGAATCAAGGTTATAGATTTTGGGTCCAGCTGTTTTGAGCACCAAAGAGTCTACACCTACATCCAGTCCCGGTTTTATCGGGCGCCAGAGGTGATCCTGGGCAGCCGCTATGGGATGCCCATAGACATGTGGAGTTTTGGCTGTATTCTGGTGGAGCTTTTGACTGGCTACCCCCTTTTTCCTGGAGAGGACGAGGGAGACCAGCTGGCCTGCATGATGGAACTTCTCGGAATGCCACCTCAGAAGCTCTTGGATCAATCCAAGCGAGCCAAGAACTTCATCAACTCCAAGGGTCACCCCCGTTACTGCTCGGTGGTGACGCAGCCGGACGGGAAGGTGACCCTGGGCGGGAGCCGCTCGCGCCGGGGCAAGGTCCGGGGTGCCCCGGGCCACAAGGACTGGGTGACAGCCCTGAAGGGCTGCGACGACCCCTTGTTCATCGGCTTCCTGAAGGAGTGCCTCAGCTGGGACCCTTCTGCACGCATGATTCCCAGCCAGGCCCTGCGGCACCCCTGGATCTGCAAACGGGCGCCCAAGGCAGCCGGCTTGGAGAAGAGCCCCGGCAGGCGGATCTCCAGCTACTCGGGTTCCTTCCAAGGAATTGCCAGCAAGCTGCCTCCCGTGGCTGGGATCCCCAGCAAGCTGAGGGCCAACCTGGCGGGTGACTCCGGCGGCAGCATCCCCCTGTGTACGGTGCTGCCCAAGCTGGTCAGCTAGGGGGGAGTGGTGGGGGCCCAGGATACCCCCCCGAGTGTCAACTGTCTGTTCGTGCTGTGGGAGGAGATTAATGCAGAGGGGTTTCATGGATTTGCTTTTTGTTAGGAGCTCAGTCTGGAATATTGGAAGATCAGTCAGAACTGTGCACATTAAAGGGCTAACTTTTATCCAGTTGCTCCGCTCACACCTGGTGCACATCCCACTGCTGAGGGCTCAGCTCAGCTGGGGGATACGGGGACAGTTTGGCAGATGTGCTGTTGAAAAATGAAATCAAACCATTTCTTATCATGGTTTAACAGGTTCTTTTGCTCAAGGCAGGAAAGGAACTTGATTTAAACTACGTGTTTTCAATTATCTCCAGCTGAACTCTTTTTGTTCCAGGGGAAAGTTTTTAAATCTCTTGTCAAAAGCACAAATGCATTAATGTAATGCATTAGGAACTTGCAAATTGCTTAAGGTTGAAGAATTTTATTTCTCTGCATTGCTTTTCCCTTATCTATCCTGGGATTTTAAAAAAATGTGATGGGATGTAGACACCAAAGGAATATGTTGTTGGAAAAGAAAATACTCAGATGATAAAATTGCAAAGGAGCATAGAACTGCCATGAAACACAGGATATATCTAAATAAAACTACTAATTTCTGTAACACTTGCTATCTCCCCCCTAAAAATCTATGGAAAACTTGTGGGGGAATTTGGGATCAGGCCTGGTCCATCACAAGTGTGAGCCAGTTTGTTCAGGTAATGATAGAATTATCTGTTTGTTTGGAGCTCAGATTTCCATCAGCAGTGCTGCCAGGTGTGTGTGTCTTTGTTCTTCCTGTGTTTCTAAAACAAAAATGTTGAACTTCAAGAGCTGGTTTATATCCATGTTTGAGATTCTGGTAATTGCAAAAAATTATCTCTTTGTGTAGAGTGAATTCCATTGAATTACATGAAGCTCTTTTAATAAAAATGCAAACATGCCACCCCCTGTCAGACAAGGAAGACTTTTTCAGGCCCAGGGCTGTGACTAGAAAATGAGGGAGGGGGGAACACACATTAATAATTGGGAGTGTGCTCTGAAATCTCAACATGCTCTCTGGAAACATAACCAGGAAAGACTGATAAGGTGCAAGAACTGGCGGATCCAAATGGAAATATTTTATGGGAAGAGTTGCTTTGTTTCTAATTGCCTTCCTTCAGGCCAAAGTGCCTTCCTCTTGAACTACATGAGCTTGTGTTTCCTCTTCCTTTATCTTCCCAGAACATGCCAGGGTGGTGTGACCTGTCACAACCACAGCACAGCTCGTTGGGGTTGTTCCTTCTTGCAGCCTCATGGCCCGAGTCCATCTCCAAAACCATCTGATCCCTTGCCAGGTGCCTGGGCACGACTTTAAGTGCAATTTAGAGCTTTTATGAACAGGAGGTTTTAAACTGAATGATTTTCTCTGCAGCAGGTTTGGAATGCTAAAGGAAGGAGACTCTGGGTGTGCAAACAAAGGGGTTACTGGGGTGATTCTGAAGATGAGGTGAGCAAATGTTCAGTGGGAAACCCTTCCCCTGAGGAGATGGGGCTGCTCTGGCCTCTCTGGGTCATTACAGCACTGGGTGGAGGCCTGGAGAAAACCTCAAAAAGACACAGCCACAGCTCCAAAGGACTTTAAACTGAGGTTCCCAGGAGTTTAAGTAGAGTTTCTTGTGTGTGGAGCTTTTCTGAGTTGTTTTGTTTTACAAGTGTCGATTCAATGAGTTTAGTAATGATATTAAAATAACAGTCTGGCCTTTATCCGTGCAGCAGCCAGCATGGATGGGCTGCTCATGGGTCACTTACAACAACACATGGCTGGTGGCTTTTATTTGGCTTGGCTGAGTGAAGTTTGATTTGAATGAAGAACCAGGGAAGTGGATTCTGGAGGGACGTGGCAGAAGACACCATTGATTTCAGAAGAATCTCTAATAGATTTGGCAGAAGCCAGAGATTTTCTTCCTTTTCTGCCCTTTACGTTTCTTTTAACAAAATGCACCAGGTGAGTGGGAGAAAGGAACCTTTCAGGAGCAATAGCTTGGTAGGAAAGATGCACAGAGGAGTATTTTATAGTATTTTATAGAGGGTGTGAGGTGAGGGTGGCGGTGGAGCCCGGCAGGAGGAGCAGTGTGGGTGTGCTGGGAGCTGTGCAAACAGGGCTCAGGACACACAGCAGGCTCCTGGTTCTAAACCATTCTGTCTCTAAAATCCAAGTGTAGAATAACAAATTCTGGGACTTGTGGGAAGAAGTGACTGTGAGGGAACTCCTCCTGTGGCAGCCTCTGGTGCACGCTCAGTCATTTTGCTGAAGGCTGGGGCTGTGAAGCTGCAGATAAAGCAATTAACTGGCAAAACCATGGTTTTTCATCTAGAAAATGTGTTCAGCACGCCCTGACTGCACAAGGTGTTTGTTTAAGACTGGATCTTAGTTACTTAGAACCACCATATTTGAAAATCAAATATGTAGTTAAGTGAATTGCTAATTTGGGTGAGAAGGAAAAGCAGCCTCAGCAGATACTTACTGGCTTGGAAACTTCTTCCTAGCCCAGGAAACATAGCTGACAATATTGGGGTCTTTTTCCAATCACTAATCCCCAATTTCTTTACAAAATGTTTGCTCTTGGTGAATTTTTTGATGCAGAATTCCCAAAGTGGGAGAGCCATCCAGGTGAGCCAATAAATATCCTCTGAGGAATCATCCCTGCAAAGCCTGGGCTTGCTGAGTTCCCTGTGAATTGGAGCAGGAGTTTTCCACAGCCACACCGGGGCTGGACCGTGGCTGTGTCGCTGTCGTTTATCAGGGGCGGTCACGTCTCGGTGTCTGCGCTCACCAGATACGGCCAAGCCTCAAAGCCAGACCTGTTTTTGGGAAAGCCAAACACTGGTGGGGTCTGAAATCACCAGCCCATCACTCTCATTAGTTGTGCTACTGCTGAGAACGTTGAGAGTATCCTAAAATTAAAAATGTCTGAGTAGATGAAGAGCAGTTTGTACTTTTGTGGTAGCTTTGCTTTGTTGCTGTGCCAGCGCTGGCACCTGAGTCGTGTTCTCCTCAGGAGTTACCTCAGAACTCATGCAAATCACTTGTGTTTACAGCAAATCGGGCACTGCTCTCCCTAAAGTCACCCAAACTTGTACTAAAATGCTCCTTACAATGTTTTACTGCCCTGTCAGAGGTGCAAATAACAACTGTTCATCATCTGCAGTTTCAGCTGTTTGGCTCAGCAATATTTTGATACAAATCAGTGACAATGCATGAGCAGCACATCTGAAAGACCCAAACCCAAATCTAGAGATCTTCTGGGTACCACAGACACTCCTCACTGGTGTTTTTTATCCTCCCAGCTGGCTGGAATGGGAATCCTGGCTGACCAGTGACCTAAGAATTCCCAGCAGATTAATTGGACAGATTTAATACGACTTTTGTGGGAGAATGAGTGCATTGCTTACAATCTTTTTTACTTGTTAGGATTTCTGTGCAGTTGAAAACTTTTTAAGCAGCTGTCAAACTTCTTTGCAGTGATCTTCTTCAGAACTACCTCTCAAACAAACATTAGGGTCCTTTTTAGAGGGCAGCTCACTGCGGGCCACAGCTCTCCTGGGTTTTTTTCTTCTTTAATACCGATGGCTGTCCTGGCTGTGAAACATATATATGATGATCTCAGCAATGTCTTGCTAATCCCAGGCACACAAGCAAAAGGCTGATGCTGCACCCAGAGATCTCTGCTGAAATGATACAAATCCCCTGCCTGCCAAAGTTTAATTCCGTTGTGGAAGTGAAGAGCCAATATGGAAAGATCTGCGGGACTTGTGTGCAGCATGAGCTGAGACTGAACACAAACCGTGCCCAAAGACTTCAGTGAAAACTCCTGTGGCTTCTGCAGGTGCTGAGTGCTCGGAGCTGTGGGCACCTGGCAGGTTTGGGAGTGGGACAGTGTGATTTTGTACTCGGTGCTTCACAGAATCCTGGCATCGCTGAGGCTGGAAAAGCCCCCAGGATCATCAGTTCAGAGCTGTGCCTGATCCCCACCTCATCACCCAGACCAGTGTCCAGTCACTGGACACCTCCAGGGATGGGCACTCCAAACCTCCCTGGGCAGCCCTTTCCAACCCTTTCCATGAGGAAATTCCTGCTGATTTCCACCCTGAGCCTCCCCTGGCCCAGCCTGAGGCCGTTCCCTCTGCTCCTGTCCCTGTTCCCTGGGATAAGATCCCAAATCCCCCCCGGCTGCCCCCTCCTGTCAGGGACCTGTGCAGAGCCAGAAGGCCACAGACACCACTTGATTTTTGTGTTTTTATTAATTTAATGAAGGGAATAAATACACCTCCTCCATCCCACGAGAGACCCCCATGTTCTGAAACGCCACCGATGCCTCCAGCTCTGGAACTCCCCCTGCACCAGGCGAAATCTGCGGCTCCTCGTGGAGAGCTGAACCTGGACTTTTTATTCCAAATCAGTTCCTGCAGAGGAGCTGGCAGGGTCAGGCAGCCTGTGCTGCCCCAGAGCCCCCACACGCAGCACTCAGGGTTTTACCAGCCTCCATCTGCCAAGCCTCTACCAAGCTCCTGTGCTGGGGTTCTGACACATTGCAGATGTTCCAGCTGAATGCCAACGTCCTCAGAATCTGCAGGTTTGCCTTTTTATTATAAATATTGTGATGAGGTGTAATAGGGTGGGGAATGTGGAAAACTTTGGAGATGCATGTGGATGTAACTGTGGAGGAACATTCTGGAAATCAGTCAGTCTCAAACTATGTACCTAAATGTAATGAGCAGACATCTTAAAGTTGTACTTTGAGTCCTTTTTAAAAGAAAATAAATGCATAATTTTCTTTAGCAATCGAGTGTGCAGATTCCTCAAAGCCCTTGGTTAAAAAGGAAAAAAAGAAAAAAGAAAATAATTATTTCCAGATGGTGGAACCTACCTCGTGCTGGCAGACACCACCTCCTGTGGCATCTGCCTGGAGAGGAGAGAAAACCGTCACAGTGTGAGTGGGAGGTTTCTGTGTCTGTGCTAAACGTGATGAAGCTCTGCTCTGACAAATGTTCCTCTCGTTAACAGTGCTGTAATTAGAACACACCAGAGTTTTGCCATGACATTCTTCAGTTGTCACTTTCTTATTCAGCCCACTAGAGAGCTTTTTAAAGCCCAGAATCCTGCTTATCCCCAGGCTGAAAGGAGAAATCCAGTAATAGCCACTTAGGGAAGATTTGCTTTTATTAGAAACCTATAAATGGGTAACTTACTGTACACAAGTGGATATTGGGATGGTTTGAAGATGAAATCATGCTGCAATAAAAGGTCTCCAGCTACAACCTGTGTGATTAAACCACGTGTGTTACACACACAGAGTGTGCAGTCAACACTGAATGAATTTTTGTCTCGTTTTAATGTGGGTGAATGGCAAATATCTGATTTTTTTAGAGTTTGCAAGCTGAAAACAGTAAATATATATATATGTAGCGATTTAGATGACTTTGTGGTGTATATATATATATAAATGTGCACCTCTGTGTTCAGCCTGCCGTGAGTCCATGGGACACTCTGTGAGAGGGGCTGAGTGAGATTTTCTCAAGCACAGCACCTCAGATTAAAAAAATAATCTTATCTGCCCTGCTTAATGCTTGTTGATGTAACATGGTAAGGTATTGTCTCCCAAATTCTGCTGTCTGAGCTGCACCGGGCCCTGTGAGGGGAAATAATGTTTGGTGCCAGCAGAGGAGGTGGGGAATCCCCAAAGCTTGTCCACGTCTTTCTGCCTGGCAAAATGATGCTGAGGGATGTTGGTAAAAACCTGAATCGGCACAAAGATGCAGAATGGGGGGCAGAGGCCTGGATTTCTTTTGATTTTATTATTTCATTTAGGCTTAGGGTTAGGATTCTTGTGGTGTATTCCAATTACTATTAATTATTGTAGTGACAGGACAGGAGGGAAGAGCATCAGACTGGAAGAGAGCAGGGTTAGATTGGGTATTAGGGGAAAATTCTTCACGGAGGGTGGTGAGGCCGTGGCACAGCTGTGGCTGCCCCATCCCTGGCAGTGTCCAAGGCTGGACGGGCTTGGAGCAGCCTGGGGTCGGGGAAGGTGAACCAAAGAGGAGAATTTTGCCCGTAATTAGGTTTTCTTTCAGCATCAAACTCGGAGTGCTGGTGCTGGGATGGTTCATCTGACGGTTTCTGTGAGCTCGGTTCCTCGTGGCACAGGCCAGGAGTGAGTGAGAGGTGGCAGCTCGGTGTTTGTTTTCTCTCCTCTTGTCACATCAGCCCGATGGGCTTTGCGAACACTTTTCGGGACAGCCACGTGCACTGGTGCTCAGAAATGCCTTTCCCTCGGAAGGTCGCTCTCTTCGCTTGGATTTTGGATGTAAAACCCAGGAACAAAGCCCGTGTTCTTGACCGGATTTTTGCTGTGGTCCCATCGCTCTCCCCGCAGTGTTTCTGGGGCAATGATAAATGGGATTTCCTGGGTGCAGATGCAGACAGCTGTGCCCCGAGACGTCTGGGGAAAGCTGAACCTACAAGGAGCCGAAGGAGAGTTTGGGATGTGGCTCTGGGGAGTCGCAGGGAGAGGGGATTGTTGGCACGAGCAGCTTTCCCCCGCCTCTTGCAGACAGGGGGATTTAAATAATTGCTCCTTAAGTGTGCTCCGGCTTGTTTCCTTTGTCTGCGGGGATGGAATAGCTGCCCGAATTAAGTCTGTCCATTCTTAAGCGCTGAGAGGAGCTTTCTAAAGCCGAGCGAGAGGCAGCCCCAGGCTCTGGCAGAGGAGCGGAGCCATGTAAGGGTTTGCATTCCTCCCGCCGGCTCGGAAGCTCTGGAATTCGGCTGTACGAGCGCAGCAGTATCGCCGAGGATTGTTTCGCTGGGCTGGTGGGCTGTAGGTAGGAAGGCAGAGAGCGTGATTACAATAATTAAGTGTAATTAAGCATAGCCGAGAAGGGATTGAGAGCAATAAAGCACATGCCCGATCAGCCCACAGAAGGGACTGTCGGAGACTGTTGTACGGACCAGTGACACAAACCGGGCTGGATTTAACAGGAATTCCTTCACGGGTTTGATTGCAGTGTGTCAGGTAGGGGCGTGTGAGCAAGGGGCTCTCCAGATGAGAAATGAGGCAGCCGGGTCTTGCCCTGGGTGGTTTTTTGGCTGTGAGGCAGCTGCTGAGGACATGGAAATGCAAGAAGTCATAACCAAGAAGCTGCGGGAAGAGTGGAGTTCGGCTGGTGTGGCCTTCAAGGGCTTTGTGGTGGGCACCCACATGAGGAGGGCAGGGAAAGGAATTGGAAAAATGCTTTCCACCCTGGCAGGAGCCTCAGAGCTCGTTCTGCCATGGGTGAGAGAGGAGGAGAGGACAAAAGAAGGATTTTACTCAGTCCTGTCCCGGGTCTGACCGAGAATGCCCAAGGTCCTCGGCCATGTCCTGCGCTGTGTGGGGCAGTGCCACCTCCCTGTGTGCCCAGCCCGAGTCCTGCCACTGCCACAGCCCCCGGCGACAGCAGCACCAACCACAGGAGCTGCCAGCCTCTCCAGCAGGTGCTGATGATGGATGGCATAAATGAAATTATATTTGAGGTGTGAGCAGCCAGCTGTAAAGTCATCAAACAGGAAAGGTCGTGCAAGTAATTTACACCAGAACTCCTCTGCTCCCAAAGCCACGAGCACGAATTAATACAGGCAGGCAAGCAGAGAGGGATCATTTTTTTTGTCTGAGGCTCTCTGAGACAGGAGCTGTAGATCCCCCGTAGATCCCCTCACAATTCCCTTCTTTGCTGATTTCCTGTGCGGAGCTCAGCCTTTGGCACAGGTCTGGATGCTGCCGACTCCTGTCTGACCCAGGACAGAAAGAGGCTGGAGCTGGGCAGCCCCTGCAGCTCCCTGCACTTCCGAAGGAGCCTGAAGAAACGTGCTGCCCACCTTTTCATGCTCTGCTTCTTCTTTAGATGAGATAGAGGTGGAAACAATGGGGGTGTTTTGAGATGATTTTCCTCCTTGCTGGAGGTGCCCTGCAGCACCTCACAACCTCCACACAGGACACTGGGAGGGGGGAGCTGTGTTTTCCAACACTTTTCAGACATTTACAGCCTGGTGATCTTCAAAAATGCCCCCTTCAGGTGGTCACCCGTGGGGCACAGGGAGCACGAGGCCGGGCACGCTGGCAGTGCCAGCTGGGCACGGATTGCTGGGGAGGCTGGGGCTGTGTGTGGCTGGAGGGGGTGAGCAGAGGGAAGCTGCTGGTTATTTTGGGAGGTGCAAGAGGGGCGCAAACAGCCCAGCTCTCCTTTCCCAGCCAGCTGGTGCTGATTCAGGAGGTTTTGGCAGCGCCAGTTGCGTGGGGTTGAGCTGAGGAGGCCTTGGTGACACGGCCTGGCTGCAGCGTCTCCCCTCCCTCGTCATCTCATTCCTCACTCAGGGGGCACTGGCTGTGCCCTCAGGGGAAGCAACAAGGTGACAGGTAAGGTAAGAGAGAGCCAGAATCTCCAAACTGGGTTTTCTTCTTCTTTTCCCCTGTCTAATGCATCACATGTTTTGCTGTAACTATTTCCAGGCCCCTCTTCAGCACTTGCAGCGTGACCCTTTGACACATCCCCATGTGATGGGAAACGCACCAGAATGGCACAAACCTTTCTAAATATTCTTTGATGACTTTTTTTTCCCCTATTAAACTAAACCCAGAGCTTCATGCATCACCCACACTGCTGGCTCTAGTTACACACCGTGGGGAAATTGGCCTTTGTGAGCTGCTTTCTCAGGCTCTGCTCTCGTTCCATGGCCCTCTCTGGCAGCGATACACAAAGATGTTTTACCTTCCCACAGGGCACAACAAATGCAGCTTTTGGTGGGCCCGGTTTCAGTCCTTTCCCTGTCTCCAACCTCCCCGATGCCATTTGCAGAGCTCTTCCCACATGGCACTGCCAGGGGATTCAGCACCACCAGCAGCAGGGGTGGCAGGTGTGGGAGGTGGGAGCTTTGTCACTGCCCTTTCCCAGCCACGGGGTGACCTTGTGCTCTGCCCTGTGCTTGCAGGAAGCTTATTTTATATATAACTGCTTTGGAACCTTAAATCAGGCCATCTTCCCTATTTTCTGTCTGCTGACCTCGGAGCTTGCTCTGTCCTGCTGGATCCTGCGACTGCAGGGCTGCGTGGGCATAATCTTGGGTCCTGATGAGCCCATCTGAAGGAGCCCAAATAATTTCTGACTCCCTTTCCCTGTCCACAAGGTGCAGTAACAGCTGGAAAAGGGACTGGAATGCAGCAATGTCAGTGATGTCTCCCAAATGCTGGGATACACCTGGTCCAGCCTGTCCCTGCATCCTGCTGGCTCTGCTCTGTGCTGGATCCAGCATTTCTCAACTCACCCCAGCCTCCTCAGGCCTGTGGTACAGGAAAGGGCGCTGAAGATGCTGCTGGGAGTCCCAGACCTCCATGGAGACATCCTGCTGCCTCTCGCAGCAGGGGATGCTCCGGGGAGCTCACATCCCAAGCAAAAACCTCTTTACAACAATTCTCTCCCACCCAAAGAAATAAGTATTTCTGGCCTCCCCAAAAAATACCCCGAACAAAAACCCAAACCAGAGAGTCCCAGCTCACCTCTGTGCCGTTGCTGTGTTCGCAGTTGCTACACAAACAGGTTTATTTCGGGCCGCCCCGCATGCCAGCTCCGGGCTGTGCAATGCAATCCCGCCCGCCCGGGCCGAGCGGCTCCGGCCCTTCCCGAGCTCGGCCCTTCCAGCACGGCCCCGGCAGCTGCTCGCCCTGACCCCGGCCACTTTTAGCCTCTCGCTCGGTGGCCCAAGTGTTTTTCCACTCTAGGCAGAAGCCCCGATGAAGCCCTGCCAGCCCCGCTGCCGGCAGCACCTGTGCGGGGCGGGAGGGCGGTGCTGGCGGGGTCACTGCCAGCTCTCGGACTGTCCCCCAGCTCTCTGGGTCACTGCCAGCTCTCGGATTGTCCCCCAGCCCCTGACCCAGCGTGGCCATCGCCTGGGCTGAGCTGGGAGCATCTGTGGGTCCCCGCTGGCACACGGTGCCCACCCTGACACGGGGACGTGGGTGACAATGGTGTCCCCCAGCTCCCACGGGTCCCTGGGGACAGCCAGGGCAGCAGCTGCATTTGTTCCTCTGGATTAGGGCCAGCCCAGGAGCTGCTTATGCTAATGGGGCTAATGGCCATAATCTTGTCACACAAATGCCTCCTCTCTGCTGGCAGAGCAGCAGGGATTTGGGTTATATGTGGATGCCAGCAGATGGAAGTGCTCGGGGAGGTGGCACGGAGAGAGGGCACATTTCGGGCTCCTGGGGGCCGTGCCAGGCTGGGTTCAGCTGGGGCTGGAGTGAAATCCTGCTCCTGCTCCGGGCTCTGACCTCGTCATCCCTCTGCAGCGCGGGGTGAGCTCCCACCGGGACAGAGGAGCGCAGGGCGCTGGCCTTAAAACCAGGTCCCTTTGCCCCAGCCTGTGCCTTAGGACTTCCCTGGTGTGGGATTTGTGGTTTTGCTCGTCAGCTGGGCTTCATCCCTTTTAAAGCCAATTATTTTAGGGCCTGTACGTTTCTCTGTTTCTGAGTGCTGGTTTTTGTGACTGTGGCTTAGGGAAGTACATTTGGCATCATCTGGTGGGGAATGAATCAGGATCCAATTTCCAGGTGGAAAAAATCCCTGTGTTGAGAAAAGCAGGGTAAGGGGTCAGTGCTGGGGGATTTTGGGTGCTTTTAGTGTTCTCCATCCTTGTGCTAAACCCTCCCTGGGTGGGGGGTCACTGCTTGAGGTGGACACCTGTAGGATGCACTCAGGACACTCTGGTTTGTCCCTCAGGTCTTGCTGAGTCCGGGGACCGATTTGTTTCCCCTGCCCTGCGCCGTGTGCCCGGCACCGGGCTGGCCGGGAAAGGGGCAGGAAAATCCTCATCCCCACCAGGCAGACAGTTCTAATCCCGAGCAGGATTTCCTAACGTGTCTCGCAGTCGCGGGCTCCGTGTGTCAGCTCGGGAATGTCCAGCGGGAAGGGGCTGGGAGCCGTCCCGCTCGGGAATGCGAGCAACGCCGCAGCCCGCGGGTGATAATCCCCGGCGGGAATCCCGGCCCCGGAGCTGCTGCCTCTCCCCACCGTGTGCCAAGGGGCATTGCTCCATCCCCTGCTGCCGCGGAAGGGTGGTGCCCGTGGTGAATATCCCTGGCGAGGGGCTGGTGCTGCCCGCCGGACACAGCCTGTGCTCCGGCAGGGCTGGGAGACAGGGTCTCCATAAAATCCCTACTGCTCAGACTCGTCCTGAGTGGTGCCGTGGAGAAAGTTTGTGGTTGCATTTTGGGGAAATAAATAGCTCCTTTCATCCTGAAGGATCCCACAGTGCTTTATAAATAGATTTGCAAACCATGCACAAGGATCACTTCCAGGCACTGGGATGCAGCCGCTTCCTGGGAGAGTGGAGCAGCTGCTGGGAGCGGAGCTGGAGCTCCGGGAACGGTGGAAAAAAACCTCGGTGCAACTTCCAGTGCTACCTCCGGTCCTTATTTCAATCCGTCTGTTGCTTTGCAAGTGGCACTGATAGTTGTAATGGTGATTAACAGCATCTTTTCACTCTATTACCCGTCTCCTAAAAGCACACGGGATTATTTAAAGGAATTATCATTTTGATATTGGGATAGCTTTTCACCAGCCTCGTGCTCCCACAAATGCACCCAGGGAGAAGAACAGGATGCACACGGCCTTAATGATCATTACCCTCATCTTCATGGTCTATTTTTTCCTGGTAACTCTGCTCTAATCAGATAACGATCTGGTTCATTCCTTGCCATGGAGAGCACGTTCATGGATCAGCCATCTCTGTCACGGAGATGTAAAGGCTGAGCCTGCTGCCAGCCAGTGCTTTTTCCCTATGGAAATGGGAGTGGAAGGAGGGAAAAATCAGTTCCCATTCACATCCGGATGATTTTTCTCCTGGCTGAGGATTGGAGGTCGCTGCTGCTGCGTTTGGTGTTCACAGAGGGGTTTTTGAGTTGGTTTGTTTTGCAGTTTTTTGACAAAAAAGGAGCCAGATTTGGTGGGTTTTTCCCATGTTGGACCCCGCATGGCGGTTCTTGCTCTGCTGCGGGGTGTGTGGGAAGGGGAGTGCGTGGATGGCAGACCCCACCACCCTCAGGGGTAAAACCTTCTCCCGTACCCACCTAGCGCTCCTCCGACACAGCTCCCCGGGACCGCGGGACACGGGGCTCCCGGGACGTTCCCTCGGAGGCGCGGGGAGCGGTGGCCCCTCGGGGTCGCACCCTGGGCAGGGCTGGCCCCGCGGGGCCCCCGCGGTCC
>VZRO01002174.1:186105-198884 GCA_013397915.1 Daphoenositta chrysoptera | reverse complement strand
CGCACGGGGCCCGGGGGGGACGCGGGGACCGCGCGGGCGCTCGGCCGGGAGGGGCCGGGGAGCGGCGGCGGCGGCGGTGATGGAAGGTGTCCGCTGCGGGGGAAGGGGGTCCCGGGGGGCCCTCGGGGCCGGCCGGACAATGCGCTGCCGCCCGCCCCTCCGGCCGCGCTTCCATCGCGTCTTCTCCCCCCATCAAGAGCAGCGAGACGCGGCTTTCCCGCTTTGTAGTGGGAAACGAAGCGAAGTGACATCTTGGTGGCCCGAGGCGGGGGTCAGGAGAGGAGAGGAGACCGTGGCGTGGCTGGGATGCCCCCGTGGGATGCACATCTCGGAGTGCCGGGGTCTGCATCCCCGGGAGTGGGGGTCGCACCGCGGAACGCGGGGTTCCCTCCGCGGGGCTGCTCCTGGTGCGTGGTGGAAGCACCGGCAGCTGCTCGCTGTCCCCGTTCGATGTCCCCTCCCGGCTGTACCACCGTGACTGTCGCCCCCCGCTTTCACAGGGACTATTTCAGCGTTAGGATGTTGCCCCCTTGTCCCTAACTCGCTTCTCTTTGACAGGCGTAGGTGAAGTGGCTGCGAGGTGTGTTTGAGCTCGCGCTGGGTGATGGAGTCCTTCTCCTTGTTTCCAAAGGAGGTTTTTGAGCAAAGAGGGGAGCGTGTCTCCCTGCCAGCGAGGCTTGGGGAAGTTTGAATGGATTCCTGACACGCCGGGTGAGGCGGGAGCAAGGCTGTCTGCTCGGTGGGAGCGCCGTGTTCTCCAGCATCCGTGCAATTTGCGCCCACACATGAGCTGTTCCCGTCCTTGGCGTTACCTCGAGAACTGGGGAGGCGAAAAACACCCCACCTAAACCCGTAACTCCCACCTAAACCTGAAACTCCCACCTAAACCCGTAACCCCCACTTCCTTTGTGTTTAGAGTCGCCCCTCTGTTGGTGGCTGGGGTTCCCAGCCTGAGTGAGGGAACAAACACGGGGCTTTGGGGGCAGAAGCTGTGCTGCAGAGGTGGTGGGGCGGGCAAGGTACAGACCTGAATGTCTGTGGTTAAGGATGGGGGGTCAGTTAGGTGATAAAAGTTTGGCTTTTCCTTCAGAAATGCCCAAGACATTGCTCGTGAGCCGCCCCGCGTTGTACTCCAGGGCGACGTTGTATTGTCATCTCGTTGGGTTGAAAATTAGCGAAATCCTCTTCTGTTTTGACAGAAGGGCTCCTCCTCGCCTCTGAAGTTGAGTCACGTATTTAAAGCACGGATCCCAGCACTTCCTTTTCGCAGCCCTGAAAGGGGAAGGATGGAGGAGGAGAGCGAGGCCGGAGCTTCCTCTGCCCGGCCCGGCTGGGGCACGGGACCGGCGCTGCCACCCGCCCGTGCCAGGGCGGGGGCCAGGGTTTGCTCCCACTGCCACACGGGTCCCGTGGCTCGTGGGAATCCTCCTGGAGCGCGGGGCTCCGAGCTGGGGGTAGGAGGTGGCGCAGGGCGTCTGTGCGGCTCTTGCGGGGCAAAGTATGTGCGACACCGAATCTCTTTCAGGAAGAGAGATTGTCTTGCCTGTCCCCTGTCCTGGCCTCTTCTGGCGTCCCTGACGGGGAGGGACGAGTTCAGCCGAGTGGTTGGACATGTCCCTGGCTTCTCAAAGAGCAGCACAGCTGCTACTGTAAGCGATTCCCTCCAGCACCTTCAAAACTGCTACGCCGGGAGTTTGGGCTCTGGGACGAGCCCGTGGGTCCTCGTCCTGCCCTCGTGAGTGTGAGCTACAGGCCTGGCTTATTCCAGCGGGATGTTTGGACCGAGCTGCCGAGCCCAAACTTGGTGTGGGTGACTGCCCTAGACATGATGTGTGCTGACTTCATTCCCTGCTCGGGTACGCAGCCGGGCTGACGTCTCTGCTGGAGACCTGTGGAGAGGTATTTGGGTCCAAATTACTCATGGGCTGCATCAGAGTGGAAAGATGACCTAAAGCAGGATCCACAGAAGTGATTGCATCGAGTTGTCATGTTTCAGATGATGCTTAAAAGAATCCTGATGGCCCATCGCCAGGAGCCACAGCTGAAATCTGTCTGCTGCCTGCTTTGGTTGTGCAGTGAACCTTTCCATTTGGAGTGTCATTCTTTAGGTTTGCTGTTCCAAAATCTTGTATAACAATGCAATCCTTCACTGGAGGATGAGACGCGGTTGTGTCTCTCCCTGATGGGGATGGTGCCTTCTGGTCAGACTGTGCTTCCTCTTGGGTCCTGAGCAACTTTTGTGTTGTTTAAGCTCTTTCTCCCAAATCAAGAGATGGATTTAGGTAAGGGTTTTGTTGAGAGTCACTTTGCTGAAGAGAACTTTTCAGTGCTTCAGGAAAGTTTGAGCTTGGAGAGTGTTCTAGCAGCAGTGAAAACGTTAGGGCCAATTTTCTTCTCCTTCCAGAGCAATAGTCCATGGCAGAGACACATCATTAAATAAAATGATGCTGTGTGCGAGGTAATGGACGGTAGTTCTGCTTGCTGTGTAGTATCTGGGTGAAAACAAGAGATTCCTCTGCTTTTCTTATAGATTCTTGTTCACCTTTCTGTTTCCCACCCCCAATTTTATTGTATTTTTTGGTACCTGAAGTGTGGCATCCCTGAATTACCTGGTGTGGAGCAGCCACGGATGGTCCCAGTCACCCGTGACCTGACCCTGTGTGAAGCACCATGATCTGCTGCAGGGTGGGAACAGAAAGCCCGGGGAGAGGTGATGAATGGAGCTGAAACGCCTGGCTCCTTACCCCTTTCTTCCTTGTACCTTGGTGTGATTTATTATTAGGCAAAATTAGGCTTGTAATTTCTGTGGAGGCTGCTGTATGTAGGTCACTGCTGGCCTGACTTGGCAGGGTTTGCTGTGGTCAGGCTGCCGTGGTGGGGCTGGCAGCGAGGGCTCTTTGCCTACTGCAAATTCCACTTTTAAGACTAATCTTTGGGCTGGCTGCCTTAATTCCACGAGGAAATGGCAGCTAAGCCAGGCTGGAGAGTGGGGACGGGTAATGGCAGGTGATGAGCTTTTCTCTGTCGCTCACATTGCTCAATGGAGCTCTTTGTGGAGCAGGTTTCCTTTAAAACAAATCAACAAACCTTGCTGCTGGCTTCAGCTTCAAAGCAGGAGATCCTCACCTGGGCTGGTGAGCTTTGGAAGGGCTGGAGGAGCTCAGGGCTGTGGATTTGTCCCTGTTTCTGGAGCATCCTTGGTGCTTTGGGGCGTGTTTGCGAAACACTCTCAGTCTTGGCCTCATCAGATAATCTGTGAGTGACGGTTCCCCCGATGGAGGAGGACGAAGGAGGATGGTGCTTGTGGTTCAGTGTTCTGGGAAGGTGCCTGTCATGGAATCAGGGCGGGCAGCTCGGAGCTGGGAGCTGAGCAGCTCTGTGGACGAGCGAGTTCGGGTGGCCAAAGCACCCTGGGTCCCGCAGCTTCGTTTGAGATCAAACGCTGTGTCCCTCCGAAAATCCATCTGGAAAAATATCCCTGAAGTGAAGGATAGATGGGACTCCTGGGCTCGTGCTCGTGGTCGTGGGAAGCAGCTTGCTGTGTCTGCTGCTCCTCTGCCCCTCTCTCAGTGGAGAGATGTTTTTTTTATTAGCTCTGCCCTGTATTTTATATAATCAGAAATGTCTTCGCTGTGGCCTTCTGTGCAAGCTGTGGTTGAAAAGCTGTGGAAACTGCAGTGACATCACTGGGACTTTTCCAAAGCAGTGGTTTATTATCTCATTGACCAAAGGAGTCTACTGACTTGGGGTTTGAGTTTGTTTAAACGATTTAGGATTTGCCGTAATCTCTTTTAAACACTTCACATGTTCTGAGCAGTCAGAACTACGGCTGTGATGGACTGATAAGACCCGTGAGCAGGGGTTTTCTCTTTGGTACGTGCTCAGGAAGTGGTGGGGCTCTTCCTCTCAATAATAATCTAATGCCATCAGCCATAGGTCTTGCAAAAGACGTTTCCCATGTTTTCCGAGGCAGGGAACTGAGATGCAGTGATTTACTGAACGTCAGAACGGGCCGAGGAGCTGAGCTGCCTGTGCCACGCAGGATGAAAACACAGCCCCTGCACGTGTGATTTAACAGCCAAATAGCACCAGGTAAAATGATAATTTTGCCATTCACACTGAGCCGTGCTGGCCTTTGGCAAGATTTGTGCCTTTTGTGCCATCACTTCACACACACGTCGGGAAAGCCTCGTTACAGGGCAGTGCTGGCTCAGGGGGCTGTGGAGGTGATGGCTCTGCCTCGGGTGGTGAGCGATGCAGAGCAGAGGCTGGGCTTTGCCAGACACGTGCTCTGAAACAACCACAACCATCTATAAATAATAACTGGAGCCGTGCAGCCCGAGCCAGGTCTCCCGGCACGTTTGGAGCACGACGGGTGGGCACAGGTGATGAAAACTCCGGGAAGGTTCCTGCTGAGGAAGGCTGAAGGATCGAGTTGGTGACTTCTCTCTTCCCAGAGAGCTCTGGGACGTGCTGTGATCTGAGGAGATGGATGAGCTCTCGCAGGGTGGTGCAGGTACGTGGGAGGCATCCGGAGGAGCGGCCCTTGGGCCCACCCTGTGGCACAGGAGCAGCATCACTCCAGGTTTGTGATCTGCCATCTCCTGAGCCCTCCCGGTGGCCTCCTGTGCCCCGCACCAGGGTGGTCCGAGGGCTTTGCTCTTTCCCAACCCATCCTTCTGCTGTGGTTTTGCTGTCTGCCGAGAAACTTGAGAGGGAAGAGCCCTCCTTCCTTAAGAAACCCTTTCCTCCCGCTCAGAGCACGAGCGGCCTCCCGACCTGCAGACGGCCCTCGCTGCAGAAGTCAGGCTCCTCTCCAAGCACAACTGGCCCCGCGCGTCTGGCCTCAAGCTGCAGCATTCAGGCAGCATGACCTCACCTCCTGGTTTCCAAGAATAACGTGCTGCCTCCCCTGCGCTGGGCCGGGGCGGCTGCCGCGGGCCAGCCCCGGGCTCTGGCTGCTGCCAGCTGTCCCAGGTAGCCCCGTGCCCGCCCCAGGCTGCTCAGCTCCTCTGCCCTTCGTGGGCTGCAGAGGTGAGGCAGCAGCTGGGAGAGGGTCTTCAGCAGCTGGCTGATCCTGCAGGCCTGTTTTGGAGGAGGGAGGGTTTGAAGCAGGACCAGGGTGATCCCTCCACCAGCTCCGGAGGCTGGCGTGGGAGCACAGCTTGGCCTGACCGCTCCCCAGAAAACCAGTTTGGAGCCTGGGCCGTCACTCTGAGTCAGCATCCTGGTCGTATCTGGGGGTGTCAGTGCTGGATTTTAAATCCCCTGAGAACTGCACCCCACTGGAAGTGGGTCCCATCTTCGTTGCTGCACGATGAAAAACCAGCCTGGTCTGGTGGAAGGTGTCCCTGCCCACAGCAGGGGGGTCGGAACGAGGTGACCCTCAAGGTCCCTTCCAACCAAACCATTCCGTGATCCTCTTGCTCTCTGGAAACGTCTTCTCCTTTCAGCTCTGGCTGGCACGAGGGCTGTGAGCATGACCGGTGCCTGCAGGTTCATTTTGGGGAGGACTCTCATCTCTGTGGCCGCTTCCCCACGGGAGATGGATGGGGAGCAGCGCGGGGGTTGGAGCAGGGCACGCAAGAGCAGGTCTGAATGCAGAGAGCTTTCACAGCCTTTCAAACTGTTGTTCCTTTGTACCCCGTGGCTGAGTCATTTCAAGGATTTCAGCCTTTTAAGATCTTACCAATTTGAGGTGGGGATTACAGCGGCTGGCAGGTTTAATGGTTGCATTAACTCGCTGCTCCTTTGTGGCCTGGGGAGGGGACTAACGGCCGAGTCCTGAGTGCTGGTGGACCTGGGATGACCTGAGACAAAAAGTTCTGCTGGAGATGCTGTGAGCCACAAAAATGCCATTTGGAAGGCGTCACTGGGAAGGGGACACAGGATCTGCTCTGAGCACTCTGGGAGCTCCCCTGTGGCTCCATCTTCCCTCTGGTGCTGCTGAGGAGGATGGTGGCACCTTCTCGTGGGGAAGGGCCTTCCCTCAGAGCTGTGCCGTGCCCGAGTGCCCTGTCCCAGTGGGGAGGGCAGGTGAGCTCTCTGGCTCGGGAGGCCTGCAGCTGGCACAGCCTCTGCCGTCATACGTAATGAGATTATTCAGGCCGTTGGCGTCAGGGCCGCACGTGGTTCCGTGCCCTGCGAGCTGTAGCCTAAACCAGAGATAAAGTCCAAAATACAAACCCAGATCTGAATGTTCCTGGGGCGCCCAGCCAGGCTGGGACTTTGCTGCTCTGCTCTTGGTGTCCTTACCCGGTTTGGCCTATAGATTTGGGAGCAGGGGAGGGATGGATTAATTTCCTTTGTTGCCATAATTTTGCTGCCTCGCTTGGCTGCAGGTGGGTGCCCCTCTTGAGCCCAACCTCTCCAGCGCTGCTGGCCCTGGAAGTGGGGGTCAGGCAGGTTTGGGGTCACTGCTGGGTGCCTCACGCTCTGGGTCAGGCTAAACCTGTGTCAAACAGCAGGCTGGGACTCTGCGCTGTCCCTTTCCCCCTTTCCCAAGGGCTGCAGCATCTCCTGGCCCGGGAGCATCTCCGGAGGTTTGGGGAGCGGAGCCGCCGCTCTCCCCGCCCGCTGTCCTCCCGCGTCCTCTGCCTCTGGGGCAGCCTCTCCAAAGGCTCCTTGCATGTGCTGCCAAGTGTGTGTTTTCAGGGAAATGTGGCTGGAACGCAAGCCGGGGCTGCTGTGGAAATTTGGCAGCGCGGCCCCGTCAGGCTGCGATTCCAGTAGCGGCAGCTCCTCGCGCCCCGCGCCCGAAGGTGCGGGCGGGAGGCGGCTCCGAGCGGTGCTGCTCGGAAATGGGGCTGCAGCCCTGGGCATCCCGGCCTGGCTGGGGGGAGAGCAGATGCAATCAGCTCCAAACAAACCCGAAAGTATGCGTGTTATCCTCAGCTTAGTCTGACAAAAGCAGTAAATAAAATAAAGAGCCCGGGAGGTGTCTGGAGCAGGGATGTGTTTTGAATTCCAGCAGCAATGAGCCTTACGGCAGCTCCCAGCTCAGTGTTAGGAACAACTTAAACTCGTTCTATCCCACTTGTTTTAGTGTTTTAGCGAGCAGGCACGGGCCGCTGCGGGTGTCACTGGGCTGTCACCGCGGTGTGCTGGGCTGCAGTCACCTGTGCCAGCCTCCTGCGGGCAGCCCGGTCCCCTCGGGGCTCTGGTGTGACTCTCTCTTCCTGCCGGGCCATTTCACAACCTCGCTGCCCGCTGTGCTGGGCAGATCTGCCCGGAGAAAGAGCCCCGGGCGGGCGGCTCTTGCGCAAGCGGCTCTGCCGGTGCTGGGAAGGGCGGGCTTGCCAGGAAGTTTGAACCCAGGTTATCTCCTGGAAGCCATCAGAGCTGTGAATTTGGCATTTTCGGCCGGGTACCGCCCGTGCCTCCGGCAGAGCAGCGCTGGTACGGGACAGGGCTGTTTTGGGGAGCCTGGAGGTGTTGCAGCCCTTGCTGGACGCCTGCCCAGGCTCCTGGAGAGAATTTCTTCCCCTTGCTGGCCCAGGAGCTTGGAAGAGGCTTGGGAAGCCCTTTACTTTTGTCCTCAGTGCTTCCCACAAGGAATGACCCTGCTCCTGGAGTGAGGGGCCGTGCAGTTCTGTCGGAGCGGGACACGCACCTCGCCCTGTCCATCCCCTGCTTGTTCCACGCGGAGTTCAGACTCCCAGCGTCTCCTGTTGTACGGAGGAGTTGCTGTAAGGAACAGTTCTGCCAGGACATGAGATGCTCTGTGGGTGGAGGGATTCAGCAGGGAAATGCTCCATGTCCTTTGTGTTTTTTGGAAGTGTCTGCAGGTCCCATTCCCCAGCTCCTTGCTGCCGGAGGAGACAGCCAGCCCTGCGTGTCAGTGACGAAGCCTGGGTGAGGAGGATGCTGAGGAGGTTCTGAATGGATTAAAATGTGGTCGTTGAGTGCTGCTGAGCTGGGTGGGAACCAGAGCTGCTTCCCGGGAGCTTTCAGAGCTGGTCTGAGGCTTCTGCCTCTGCCACAGTCTGGGGGAGCTGTGGAAGATGATGTTTGTGTGCCTCAGTGCAGTGCTTTGGGGTGATATTCCCATTTCTGGGCCTCGCCTGGAGGAGCTGCAGGGCAGGCACAGCTCTGGCCCTGTGGGTCCAGTTAATGAGAGCGAGGAGAGGCTTTGGGCTGCTCTGTGTGTCCCGTTAGCTCAGTTTTGCCAGGCTCTGGCAGTAAGGGCAGCGTGTTCTTAGCAGGTCGAGCACCTCTGGCTTTAACCAAAGCATTCCTTTCATGTTTCCTTCTCCTCAAAGATTGCCCTGAAACAACCAGGCAAATGTCACTCAAGGAGGGTTGGCCTGGGACGTGGTGGTGAGGCTGCGAGGGTTTAGTGACTTAACTCCTGACCAGCGCTGCACATCTGGATCTTGTACCCACCTCGAATCCAAACCCCCGGCAGTCCTGGGAAAAGCCTCGCCCTTCCCTGAGTGAGAGAGGGGGCAGAGCAGGGTGGCTGCTGTTCACAGGGGCTGCTCAAGGCCTCGTTGCTCCCTCTCCCCCAGCAAACGAGGCTCTGCTCACCCGAGGTGTTGCTGCAGCTCTGCTGCCGGGGCTGTGCGGGGAGGCGCGGGGGCTGCCGAGCCCTGGGACAAAGGCTGCCCTGTCTGCTCTTTGGCTTCCCCCAGCCCTAAGCTCTTCTCGTGAATAAGTGGGATTGAAAAAGCTTAAATTCATACAAAGCAGGGCCCAGGAGCCCCCGGCCGACCCGGAGGGAGCAGCTGCTCCCTGCTCACCCCGTGCCCTGGGGCTGCCCTGGGATGAGGGTGTGTGTCCTGCTGGCTGAGGGGAGAGGTTTCTTTTTAAAAGCTGGGTATGGGAATGCCCAGGAAGACCAGGCTGTTTGCCAAGCGAGCAGCAGTAGCTGCAGGAGGAGATTTTTCTGTTGGTTTGTTTAAATATCCGTGCGTTTATCCTTTTATCCCCTCTCCGTTTTAATCTAGCAGGCAAAATGAGTCCAAACCACTTGCTGCATGTGCTGTTTGGTAGGAAATCAAGTGGCCTGCTGGTAAACACTGTCAAGCAGTGGGGTACTGAGCATCCGTGGGAGGATCAGTGGCTCTTTCCCGTGCCTTTTCCACACGTTTTTGCTGTATATGAAAAGATGCAAGAGCACAAAACCTCTGCTATAAAGCTGGGCTCTGGATCAGGTTTGATGGGGCTCTGAGCAACCTGGTCTGGTGGATGAGATGATCTTTAAGGGTTCCTTTTAACCCAAAGCTCTCCATGATTCAGTGACTCCTTGCTCTGTGTTGGGCAGGGCATCTTCATGTTAGAGCCCAGCCTTGGTAACACCGACAGGGGGGGAATTTCCCCTCTGCTGTTTTTGGCAGGTTGTGCTCCCGGGCACTTCATGCTGAGTTTTGCACACTTGTGGCCGAGGTGTCTGGAGGTGATGGCACTGCCTGGGACGCTGCTGCTCCGGGCTCTGTCCCATCTTCACCAAACCTCCCCAGCTGCTGCCAACAGGTGCCGTGGAGGCTCCCAGGGCTGCCAAAAGCCTGCAGGGAGCTAAGAATAGCCACCGTGTCCTGAGAGCTTTAATGTGGTGCCAGCAGGATGCAGAGAAGGGCTTTTTTTTAAAATAGAAACACAACTGTGTTTTCCTGCTGGCCGAAGGAGTCTCGGGGTGGCTGCTGGAAGGGGAGTGCCCTGCTCGGCTCCTGGGCTGGCAGGAGGCTCTCAGATTTTCACTGCATTGCTTCAGAGGCCAGGATTTCCCCTAAAATACTGACTGCTGTGGGTGAAGTGGAAGTGCACAACCTTAGGTAGTGCTGGGTCTCGAGTCTGAGGTGCCGCTTGGCTCTCACCCCACGTGGGTTTGTGGTGAATGGGGGTTTCCCCCAGCCCTGCTGCAGGTCCTGTGTGTGCTGGGCTTGTACAACCTCTGTGTGATGGGAGAAGGAGGAGGAGAGCGGCCTATGGGGCAAGGAGAGCCTGGGAGGCTGCAGTGAGAGCTTTGGGGGCATTTGGGGAGATGGCCAGGGGTGGTGGGGGACCTGTGCCCCCGACCAGCTCCGGATCACCCAGGGGGTGCAGTCCCCTCGTGTCCCTCTGCCCCTTCATTGCCATCCCCTCTCCCTGCCCTGGGCATCGGAGCTGGTGGTGACAGGGGTTCGTGTCTGCTGTGCCACGCGAGGGGAGCAGGAGGATGAGGAGGAGGATGAGGAGGAGGATGAGGAGGAGGATGAGGAGGGCTGTCGGTGGCTGCAGGGCCCCTGCCTCGCCGAGCACCCGCGCAGACAAAGCTCTGTTATGAAACCCCTGAGCTGCTCCCAGCCTGGCCTTTCCCTGCCCCAAACCAACCCACAGCGGGCACCCAGCACGGGAGCCGTGCGTGCCACGCCGGGACAGCCACAGTCCTGCTCCCAGCAGCCTGGCAGCCTCCAGACTGGCCTGGGCATCGTGCCTGGTGTGGCTCTCCGTGATTCCAGCCCCTCGGGTGCTGCCGAGGTGGGTGGTGGGTCCCAGCAGAGCTGGGCTGCGCGTCCTGGGCTTATCTCAGCGAGGTGTTTGCTGTGCCCTGGAGTTGGCAAAGCCCGTGACAGGGGTGAAACTGTGTTAAATAAACAGCTGAGGAGGGACAGAGTGATGCAAAACGGTGCTGTCGTCACTGAGCTTCGGGGGTGCGTAAGTGGAACCCTCCCCAGGCTTGGCACTGGTGGAGGAAACACATCCCGAGGCCATCCTGCTCCCAGTGCCTGGGGTGGGTGGTGCTTCAGGTTGGCCTTGATGCAGCTTTGTGTTTCAGTTTGTTTTTTTCCCCTTCTTTAAATATATATATATTTATTTATGCTGCTCTAAGATCTGTGTTGAAAGGCCGCAGGCAGGATCCCTGTGCTGGGGGGCTGTGGCAGCCTCTCCTCTGTCCCGTGGGGGGCCCTGCCCATGGGCTGAGCCCTGAGAAATTTCATTTTTGGGCAGAGCTCGAGCCCAGGAGCTGCCGGGAAGCTTTGGGTGTTGCGGGGCTTCTTCTGGCAGGGCTTCACGGCTGCTCCTCTTGCAGGCGTGGGTCTGGGCCTCTCTCCAAAATCACTTCCAGCTGAAACGCTAAGGGAATGGGTGGATGTGTCCAAAAATAAAAGCAGTTCTGGGATGTAGGTGTGGGGAATGCAGGGCTGTCCCTGGGGTCGGAGGGAGCGGAGGGGTCGGGCAGGGTTGTCCCCAGGGCTGGTGTGAGGCTGGGGGAGCAGGGGATGCTCCCAGTGCTGGGTGGTCCCTCTGACGCCGAGGGGAAGCCCCTGGCTGTGGGTACAGGGCTGGAGGAGGCAGCACCGTGCAGTGCTGGTGATAAGGGGGGAGGATGAGGCTGCCTGTGGGAGGGAAGCACAAAGGACATAGGTCAGCCCTGAGTTAATGGTTTACATCAGTGTTTACTTCGGGATTAATCACACCTGCAAATATCAACCACTTCCTATCATAAAAGCACATGTGTGCTTTTCCGTTCGCGGTGTTGTCAGCTCCGATAGCAAATCTGGCAAGGAGAGGGTTGGGAGGAGGAGCTGACCCCGGCCCGCAGCTCTGCAGAGGGGGAAGGTGAAGGTGTGTGCGGGGCAGACCCGCTGGCTGGCTGGGAAGATCTCTGCCCTTCCCGTGGCTCCTCATTTTCCTTTCACTTTGGGCTGTGTGGATAAAAGACCCCGGCAGAGGCAGCGGAGGCGTGTGGGATCGGGGCTTTGCTTTGCAGATCTGAGCATCCCCACCCAGAATGGCTCTGCTCAGAGCTGGGCTGCGGCTTCTTCTGGCCCCAGCACAGTCGGTCCCTTCCCTGCTGAAACCCGGCTGCGGTGGCTCCTGGTGGGCAGTGACACCTCAGATGTCTTTAGAAATGGATGGGATGGGCCGGGATGGAGCATTTTGGCCGCTGTGACCCCCTTTGGCCCCGGGGGATGCTTGGGGAGGTCCTGGCAGGGTGGTGGCCCTGTCGCCCCGGCCAGCTGTGCTCCCTGGCAGCTGTGGCACAGCAGGACCTGGCACCTGGTGGCCGTGGCTCGTGCCTGGCTGCTCCTGGCTGCTCACCCGGTGCCTCCTGGAGGGACGAGCCTCGGGTGAGGCAGCAAAACCCAGCGCTGCTGCTGCTGCTGAGGGCTGGAAGGAAGAGGAGGATCCCAAAACAAAAACATGGGACTGAATAGGCCCCTAATTTTGTTTTTCTCAGATCAATGAAGCCGAAACTCTTTATTTCTCTTCTGTAAACAGCAGCCCCAGCCTGTGCTGGCTGTGAGTCAGCGGGGATGCTTCGTGCTGCTGCCTTGTTGCCATTTACCTGCTCTGGCTTTTTCCTGCGAGTTTCGCAGCCCCTTCCCACCCACCTCCGTCTCCTCCCTCCACCCTCATCCCCGGTGCCTCCAGCAGCCTGGTACCCTCCCCTCAGCATCCAGCGTGCTGCTCCTGGGTGCCCACTTGGGCACTTCGTCTCCGGGAGGTGCCAAGAACGTTTTTGGTGCCGGGAAATGGGCTCTGCAGCGGGGCCGGCCGGGGGGCAGCCCCCCGATCGCACGGGGGGCACGGGCCCCTGGCAGGTGGCTCTTACTTAAACCCAGGCCTCTCTTCTGCTCCTCGCCTTTGTGCGCCTCGAGAGGCTTTTGTTGCCGCCTGAAAAGGCTGAATGGCTGCTGCATCTGTCGCAGGGGGAGAGCGGGGCGAGGAAATGCTCGGCAGATGCCCCGGGCAGGGGGGGCTGCGGGGCGGGGGGTCCCGAGCATCCCCGCCGGGCACGGACCCCGCGGGAGCCGCGGGCGGGGCAGCTGCGAGCGCGGGAGCCGGGGCTGTGC
>VZRO01002174.1:142530-173543 GCA_013397915.1 Daphoenositta chrysoptera | reverse complement strand
GGTGGTTTGGGATGGTGTGGGGTGGTGTGGGGTGGTGTGGGACGATATGGGATGATGGTGTGGGGTGGTGTGCGTGAGAGGACAAAGGGGAATGGTTGGGGAATGGTTTTAAATAAAAAGATGAGATACTTAGATTGGATATTGGGGAGAAATTCTCCCCTGTGAGGGTGGGCAGGCCCTGGCACAGGGTGCCCAGAGCAGCTGGGGCTGCCCCTGGATCCCTGGCAGTGCCCAAGGCCAGGCTGGAGGGGCTGGGAGCAGCCTGGGACAGGGGAAGGTGTCCCTGTCACGGCAGGGGTGGCACTGGTGTCTTTAAGGTCCCTTCCCAGCCAAACCAGCCTGTGACTGTTCCCAAGGCTCTGTTTTCTGTAAAGCTGTTGATACTAAAAGTAATAGCTGGGGCAGTGTGGGCGGCGGGTGAGAACGCGCTCACTCACACGGCCGTGTCTTGTTGCTTTTACACTTGAAATGCAAATTTTGGGGCAGATCTGCTCACGAGGCACTGTAAATAAATGGGCTGGAGAGCGCAGGGAGGGCAGAGGAGAGCTGCTGGAATTCTGGGGGCTCTGTGCCCCCTGGATCAGGTAAGGACGGGAAAAGCAGCGGGAAGGAATCCAGTTTGGTTTGGGGGAGATGAGAAGGATTCACACAGCGTGGCAGGAAGGAGATGAGCTTTAAGGTCCCTTCCAGAGTCGTTCTGGGATTCTGTGGTTTGGGAAAAACAACCCAGGGGCAGCCAGGGTGTAAAATCTTGGACGGAGGTGCTGGCCTGGGACCTGTGGGAGGTGATGGCCACAATCACTCGCAGGAGTCAGCTGCAGTGGGAGCCGAGCGTGGAACCTGTGGGGACCTGTGACCTGCTGACTCCAAGGGAATTTGTGAAAGATTCACTGCAACATTTGAAATTTTTAGTAGTTAGTAGAAAAATAACCCCTCTTTCCTCACCCCACCTGCTTTATTTTTAGCAGCAAGCTTCCTGCTAAGGAAAAAAAAAAATTCTCGCTTTTGAGGTGATTTTGGTCAAAAGTCTGGCTCTGCTCCAGGCAGATCGTTGGTGCTTGCTGCTACTGGAGGGGTGAGTCAGGAAGATCTGTGTTCTTAGTCTGTCAACACGAGAAGTGCCTGCTGCTCTTGCAAGGATGGAGGTGAAGCCCCTTCCTCCAGCCGTGGTTTGCTGTGCTCCGGTGGTGTTGATCAACTCTGGAGAGCCCCGGGAGGACAAAATGTTCTGTGGCTCCTGGGATGTGCAGGAGGAAGGCGCCTTGTGCAACGGCACTCGAGGAGTCCTCAGCTGGTTGCTGTTTCGCTGCTGCCCTTCGCTGGGTGGTGATGAGGATTATTTACTATTTATCGCACTTATTTACCACTGAGAGTAGTGGTTTTTCCATGCCTGGGCTCTCAGGACTTGCTCTCAGTCTGCTCAGCCAGCTGCCACCTTCCGCTGGCCAAGGAGGCTTTGGCGTGGTTGCCTGTCTGCCCTGGGCTGGGTTGTACCCTGGGCACACCTCCTGGCAAGCTGGACACCTCAAAAAGGCCAAAACTCTCTGCAAAATCAGTCGTTGGCTGAATTTTTTCCAAGAATTAGGACCAGGCACATCAGGGGAATGTCAGGATTTCCTGGTGCGAGGCTTGGCATGAGTACGGCTAAATTGCTTAATGCTCAGAAAATGCTGGATTTATAAAAGATCCGTTGGCATCAGGCTTGCTCAGACCTGGGGCTGCAGGGATCCTGCTGAGGGCTGCCTGTAAAATGACAGGTGCTGATGGAATTCTGGCTGTGAAAGCAAAAGAACGAGACGTGTTTTTTTCTCAGAGTAAGGCTCTCTCCAGAAATTGCCCCATCAGGGTAAAACAGGCCCGCAGGAATCCTGCTCTAGGCTTTTGCAGCGCCTTTTCCAAGCAGGAAAGGCAGAGCTGTTCCTCAGTGCTCTGAAAATCAGACCCAGCAGGTTGTGGAGAGGCTGTGTGAGATGTGCCAGTCACAGCAGCTGGGCTCAGCATTGCAAAAGAGTCAGGAAACCGAGTTTCAGCTCAGAAAAAAGTAAATTTGGTGCTGGAGCACCAGGGTGGCTGTGGCATCTTCAGCGCTCCTCAGCTTCGGTAATTACTCAGCCTCTCACCGCCCGAGGTGAGGAATTGGCAGCTCTGCAATTCCCCACTCCCCGCGGTGAGTGTCGTGCCCAGCTGGGGCTCACAGCCCTGCTTTTGCTGCTCCCCCTGCCCTCTTTCACGACAAAAGCCCCAATTTCGGTCACGTGCTGCCAAAATCTAGGACACAGAGAGGCAGGAGCTGCGCGAGCGCTGCAGCCAGTTCGAGTTAAATTCAATTCGTGTTAACTACAACCACAACAAAACGAGGAAAGTTCCGAAAGCTTCGGCAATTCAAAAGAAGTGTAACAGAGTTTGCTTGTTTTGATTTTGCCCCTTTTGTGCTCAAGGTCCCTCCGATCACCTCGAGGCTTGTCCCTGGTCTCCGTGGCACCCTGGGAGGCTGAAGGGTTACGGAGAGGGCGCTCATCCCCCTCTTGACAAGAGATTTATTCTTTTCCTGTTCCAAGAAAGAGGCCGGTGAGGTTTGGTTGCTCAGTCCCAGTACATGAGGGATGTCTGTCTGTCCTGCTGTGTTCAGGAGACGCTTCCACCCTGGTGTTCGGCCGGGATTTGCCCTCCCCGTGTTGGCCAACAGGAGATGACGAAGAAGGGTCATTGCTTTCCTGACAGCAAGCACAGGCTGTCCAGCAGCGGGTTCCTCTGGCTTTGAGGAAAGCTTCTGAAGAGAGAAGAAGCAAAAGCAGAAGCAGCAGCTCCCCCAGGGAAAGCTCTGAGGCAGCCCCAGGTCGGGATGCAGAATTTGGGCTGGTGGGAAGCTCAGCCCTGCGGCAGAGCAGGAGCAGCCGAGGGCGGGGCGGTGGTTTGGGCTCTCAGGACCGGGGCTGCTGATCAGGCAGCGCTCTCAGGGCGAGGATACCCAGCAAGGAAACCCGACATCTGTGGGATAACAAAACCAGAAACCACCACCTTTGATCTCCGCCACGGCTTTGTGCTGTTACTGTAACACCCAGACTGCCACTGAGATTGGCAGGAACTACATCAGCACTCAGCCCTGGGGCATGAGGAGCCGTGCCGGGGCTCACAGCAGCTTTTGGGGAGGCAGGAGAAGCAAAAGGTTTATTGGGGGGTTTATTGGTTGGGTTTTTTCCCCAAACACTGGTATTTTGGGTTTAGTTGATGCTGGGACCGGAGGGATCTGCAGAGCTGCTGCCCGTACCCAGCTCAGGGCAGGGCGCAGCCTGGGGAGACACCGGGTGATGCTGCTGCCAGGATTCTGGGTGGAATTAGGTCACCTGGATGATCTGCGGTGGTGTCCTGGATCTCCCAGCTCTGCAGGCTGCCTTTTGGGGTTTTTTCCCTGTTTTTTAAAGCAGTGCATCCTGGCACTGCTGTGGACAGGGCTCCAGCAGTGGGAAAATGCTGCTGGAGGACACGGTGCCGACGATTCTCGTGTTTCTCTGCTCTAAGAGATCAGCAACAGGTATTTCGTGAGAAATTTGCTTTTAAACGCGAGGACCGCAGGTTTTCTCGCCTCCCTGGTCGTTAACACGAGCAATTCCTCCCCGGTGGTCCTTCCCAGCCGGGTCTGCGCCCGCCGGGCTCTTTCCCAGCGCGGTGACACCGGCACAGCATCCGCGCACTGCGGCTGATTTACAGCCCCGTTCAGAGCTCGCAAGGACAGCACAGAGGCTTGATTCGTTAGGAAGTCTTTATTAGCAAAAATAAAGGATTTCTTTTCAGACAGATAAATAGGTGAAGGTTCACGCGGTGCCAGAAGCCGTGGGACCCCCCAGGAGAGGAGCTGATGCCGCCCTTGGCTCCAGGGCTGCCCTCGCTTCCCCCACAACACCGAAGTCAAGGTGTTCGGGGGAAAACCAAGCGCAGCATTGGCTCAACGGGAGCTTAACGAGCGCTGGGAAGAAGCTTAATTGAAGTTTTACAGTCTTTGGCTGCCCTGGAGCCCGTGCTCTCGGCAGGAGGAGCGACCCACGGAGCAGCGTCCCTGCCCTGCTCGGGATGTCCCGCTCCAGCGCGGGCAGGCTGCCAGCAGGAATTCCCTGCCGCCGCTGAAAACGTCCACAAAGGATAAATCCGCTATGAAAAACCTCTCCTCAGCTGGACTTGCACAGCAAACACCAAACTGGCAGTGTTTCCTCGGGTGGGGGCCCTTCCACTCCTAAATATTAGAAGTGAAAGCCTCTCTGGGGTTTTGCGGCGTTTTCCTCTGGCTCAGCGTCCTCGTGGGATGAGGAGGAGGCCGAGCCCTAAAATCAGCCACTTTTGGGGCACCAAAGCTGCTCCCACTGCTGGTGGGGATTAAAAACCCAATCCCACCATCGGCAGTGCTGGGAGCAGCCTCACGGATTTGAATGCAAATCACCCAAGCCACCTTAAAATGGTGGTTAATTAAATATCCTCTAACTTCTAAAAGGAAATTAACAACAGTACAACAGTGAGTAAAACCCAATCAGAGACTGGAAAACAGTAAGGTTAACTTTGGAAGTGCAGAGTGGCCGACCCAGCAGCTCTGGAAGGCAGATACTGAGCAATACTTAAGTCAAGTTCTATTAGAACCAAAGATTTCATTCCTATAACTAATTTTTAAAATTTAATCTGGACTAATCTACAGGCTGAAGCCTAAGGTGGAGTTAACCAAGCTGATGCTGTGGCTTGTTCTCCTCCTAAACATAAAAATTGCATAAACAAACAGAGAGATAGGATATGAGGAGAGGGTCATTTGCTTAAAATTAAATTTTGTTGAACTCAGAGCTGGAATTGCTCCTAATCAGGAGTGGAATTCAGTCGGGATAAGCTCAGCTCATTTTCTGCCCACCAGAAAAAAACTGCTTTGGATGTTTTGAAGCTATGAATAAAATAGCACTATGATAAACAGTATGAAAATATTGAACAATAAATAGTAATTTACAAGCTCATCACGCCTCTCTTCAAAACACATTGTAAACATCCACACTGAGGTATTAGAAGTAATAAATAGTAAATTCAGTTATTAAAAAAATAACTTTTAAATACAATATTAAGCCGGAAGTTATTAACCTATAACTCTTGACCTGAACCCCGAGCTAACTTCATTTGAGCTCTTGCAGCCTAAAGTGATTTTTGAACAAGTAGCAGGATTCGGTGTGGAAGGTGCAGACCCAGGGGTGCTCTCAATTCCTTTTCATCGTCAAGTACTTTTCGATGTAGCTGATGAAGATGTCAAACTCTCCCATGGCCTTGTAGATCCCGTTCTCGTTCATCTGCAGGGAAAGCCAGGCGTGTTTAGTGTGAGAGTCACAGGTATGTGATGTACAGTGCTTGGACAAGTTCTCCTTCCAGGGACACCCCAGCCTCTCTGCCCGATCACCACCCTCTGATCATCGCTCTCTGGCTTCCTCTGCTGCAAGGGTTCATGTGATTAAAGACTTTTTGGATTCTGTTCTGCGCTCTCAGAACTCTGCCCTGCCGTGACAGGGGGTTCCTCCCGGCCCAGCCCAGCCCAGCCCGGCCCGGCCCGGCCGAGCCCATGGCCGGCCGCGGGCCCGAGCAGGGCTACATCCGCACCGTGCTGGNGCCCAGCCCAGCCCAGCCCAGCCCAGAGCGTGCTCTCACCTTGGTGAAGGTCTCCTTGATGTGCTTCATGCTCCTGCTCCTCTCCTCGCACGTGAAGAATCTGTGCTGCAAAGGGACACGAGCAGCGGCCTCAGCCCCAGGGGTGTGGTGGTGGCTGTCCCCCCTGCTGTCCCTTGTCACTGCTGCTCCCCACCCTCCCCTTCCCCTGGGGGGCGGCGATTCCAGCTGGTTTGCTCTGGGCCCTGACGGAAGGAGCCCGGAGTGACCCAAGCCTGGACCCTCAGCCCGCTCCCAGCCCTGTGTCCCTGTGTCCCTGCTGCCCGTCCCGGGGACAGCAGCGCCCTGCCTGCGACAGGGTTTGTCCCGCCTGGCTCCACTGACGGGCTCGTGGCCGCGCCAGGTGTGATTTTGGGAGCTCCAGCAGCCAGCCAAGGGACAGATCTCCGCCTGCCCTCCCTCCGTCTCTCCAGCCGGGCTCTGATGTGCAGGGCTGGCTGCGCGTGGTGCTCCTGCACCATCATCATTTCACTGATGCTGAGCACAAACCGCACCCCCGGGAGCGCTGCCCGCCTGGATCCCTGCTCCGGGGCACCCTCTGCCCAGCCTGGCAGAGCCCCCGAGCCCCACTCACACAGCGCCTCATCATGGTCCTGAGGCTCTGCAGGAGGTTGCCCAGGTCGCCCACGCTCCGCTGGTGGTTCGTGCTGGTCCTGATGGCGCTGGGCAGCACCTCCTCCATGTAGAACCCCATCATCTCCGACACCGACTGGCAGCCGAGGCTCCCCTGGGGCGACAGGAGGAGGAAACCTCGTTGGGGACGGCCACCAGCAGCGGGTGTGGGTGTTTGGGTGTTTGCAGGGCCAGAGCCGCCCTGGGAGCCGCGCTGGCCCAGGGGAGGCAGCGCCGGCCCCGCCGCAGCCACGCGTGTCCCTGCAGGGTGGCACAGCCGGCCTGGCGTGACAGCAGCGCACGGCCCAGGTTCCAGCCGGCTTCCCCTCTTACGAAACGCCCGCCCGAGGATGGGGAAGCAGAAGGAACTCGCGAGGGAATGCGATTCTTACCTTGAATTCCTCCAGCAGGTCGGAGCTGAGCAGTTGGATGCTGAGGTCGTCGTCTTTTGATTGCTAGGGGAGGGTGGAATTGAAAAATGAGTTTTTCAGGCAGGCAGGCAGTTCTTTCAATTTGCCCTGATAAATGATCCTTCCCTTGTTTGCATTTAGGGTCTCCCTGCAGCAAAGGCAGAGGGCACCCAGTGCAGAGCTCAGTGACACCAGGCACAGGAGCCTCCAGTTCTCTGCTCCTCAGCCTTGCAGCACGAGGGCCGTGAGGTCAGGCCAGCAGGAAAACGCAATCACAGCCTTCGGTGCCACTGATTTTGTTATTGTGAAACTCCTCCCGCTGAGCTGGCGCCCCGGCCGCACAGGGCGGTGTGTGCGCTGTGAGGCTGCTGCTGCAGACAGCAACGCCCCGCAGAGAGGAGCCAGAGCCGGGGCAGCCCCTGGGAGCCACCCCAGAGGCTCTGCCAGGGCAGCGGGGTTTGATCCCCCTGGTTCTGTCACCCCTGTAACTCTCCAGCCGACGGGGAGAAGGGGAGTTTGTTCTCGAGGTGCCTCTGTTGCACCAACTGCAGTGGGGTGGGATCAAAGCATCAAAGGCTTAAAAGCTGTCCTGAGAGGTTAAAAATGTTCCTTCTCAACATTACCTGGGAGGTTCACAGCAAAATCTACATCTAAAGCCTTGGCTGTGTTCGTTTGGTAACAAATACAAGCCATGACATCAGCTTGAGATTCAATCTGGAGAATTGTCTTGTTTAATTGTTAAAACGCACTGACACGGACTAAAACAGTAGCAGAGCTGTGACCAACCACCCGTGTCAGTGCCGATGCCGTGGCAGATGCTCTGAGCGCATCGGGCGCTGTTTGCTCAGCAGCCCTGAGGCTCCTGTGATGCAGAGCAGTGACCTCGCACAGGCACCGGAGCAGGTGCTCAGTTACTGCTCTGCTCCTCCGCTCACAAAACACCCCGTGCAGGCTTTCGTGGTTTTTTCAAAGAAAAAACCTGCAGCAAAAGGTTTCTCTTTTCACCTGGCACTGACTTCAGCAGGGCTGGACCTTGTTGCCCTGAAGAAAAGACAATTTCCTTCCTATGAATTCAGTGATTAACTTGGTTTGCAACATTTCAGGGGAAGCCTGGCTAGAAAGGTTTGCAAAGATTCATTATGAAATCTCGAGTTCATCGTAATTAAAACTAGGAAGAAAAGCCTGGCAGATTTTCTCTCAGTGAGCAGTGAAACCGAGCTGCTCTTGCTCACCCGTAACGCAACGCAGCCAAATCATCTCTGCTGGGAGGAAGCGCTTCCCCCTCCTGCAGATCCCAGAACTTTGCAGAAAAGGCAGAACGAGAAGAAAGCAGCAGGGTGATACTTACAAAATAATCCTTAATTTCCCCGAACTTGGCCCTCAGCTCTTTGAACTTGGCGGGCAGGAGCTTGGTGAAGTCGGGGCAGGAGGGCTGGGCGCGGGCGGGCGCCGAGCCCAGCAGCAGCAGGAGCAGCACGGGCACCGCTGTGCCCCTGGGAAAGGTCCTCATGCTGTGGGAAGGGGCTGCTTCCCTCCGCTGCAGCTCTCGGGTGGATTCCGCAGGAGGGTACAAAGCAGATCTGCAGCTTTCACCTTGATGGAGCCCCTAATTTATACTCTCAAAACATCACTCCATTTCCTCTCCCCATTTCCTGACGAGCAATATTGGGGTTTTAAGTCATTCATTAAGCCCAAATGTCACTTGGGTTCCCGTCAACTTGGGTTTCCTGTTCTTTGACCCCCCTCCTCTCCTCACACCCCATCGATTCTTTTGTGCTTAGACTCTGCATTTTTTTTTTACATTGCTTGTTTCTTGTAAATTTAACTGTGGCTGAGGAGGAAAGCTGCAGAGACACGAAGAAGCCAAGGTGCTGTGTGAGGTTACTTCATTCCATTTTTCTAGTTCAGTTTTTTATTTTTAGATGAATGTTGTATGGTTAGGGGGAAAAAAAAAGTGTTGCTACTTTTAAATCTCAGTATCAAACCTGCAGAGAGCATCACTCAGCAGAATTCACACTCACGAATGTACAAATTCTCTGCCTCTTCCTTTGGCATTCTGATCTGCAAACGCACATAATCATCTGACACCTTCATTTTTAATAATTTTTTTCAGTTACTGCACGTGTCAGCTGAAGCCAATGCGAATTTTCACTGCTCAGCAAGCTCGGTTTGTGCTCCCAAACATCAGCTGGGTGCTAAACGGGATCAGTGGGTCCCAGTGGAGGATCCCAGTCCTGCTCTGGTCCCTCGCGGATCCTCCAGGGCAGGAGCAGGATTTGTGCCACTACTTTAACGTCGGTGTTAAAGTGCACGAGCAGGTCATAAAAATTCATTCCCCAGGCTTTTAAATCCTAGTTTGTTTCCTAGAAATGGACAGCAGCCCCATCCAAGCAGCTCTGCAGACAGCGTGTCCTGTGCTAGCCGGGACCGGCTGTCCCAGCAGTGATAAAAGCTCTCCTTCGGAGCCGGCCTGAATTCCTGTGACGTCTCCCCATTTCCCGTTCCCCTCTCTTTTCTCCTTTCTTTCCATATCTATTTTAGTCCACAACCCCTGCTTCCTTGGGATAAAGATTTCACTTATTTATTCGGGAACTTGGCGTCCCAGAAAGTGAGAGGGGAGATAAATTTGGTTTTTCTGAAATCAGGAGTTTTCCTTTGAAATCCCTCATGTTATTTTAAAAAAGCTCGTTCTTCCCAGTACGGAAGTCTTCCTCCATTGGGGTTTGGATTCTCATCTCCTTCATCACACTGATCTTCTTTCAAGTTCAGTTTGTGAACCTCTGAGAGTGAATTCATTGCTGGAAAAATGCAAAGTATTGTTTGTTCCCGCATGCTGAGAGTTTTTCATTTTATTTTTAGGCGCAGGAGAGAGGAATGGTTGGCAGGCACAGGTGTAAGAGCAAAGGGGATGGAACATCAGCAACTGGAGACTCCGAGGCAGGGAAAGTGTGGGACTTTGTGATTTGTTTTCCTTTTTTCTGTCGATGCTGCCTCTTCCAGAGGCGATGGGGAAGCTGCTCCGGGGGAATCGCTGCAGGGACATCAGTGCAGCCGAATCATGGCCTGGGGCATGTTTTTGGTGGCCCATTTTTCTTCCCCTGCTCTACCACAGCCCTGGGGTTTTTCCCCTTGACTGCCAGCAGAATCCATCTGAAAGGAGAAGGGCAGAAAGCTCGGACAAAATCAGTTTTAAACTCACTTCCCACAGGCAGGATCCCACCTTTCCTTGGGATCCCACACGGGGAGACGTTTTTGCTTCTTTTGCTTTAACTTGAACCTGCCAGGGGTCAATAAACCTTCAGTGCCAGGGCCTGGATGGCTCCTTAAACTTCACCAGGGCATGGAAGCTGATGTGTGAGGCTGGTCTGCCTAATCCTGGGTGCTCTGACCCTCAAATCCGGGAGCGAATCCCGCTCCCTTCAGGGAGGGATGCAGCCCCAGGCGCTCCCCTGCCGTGGAAGGGCTGCTCAGCCTGAGCCGTGGGTTTCGGTGCCGGTGTTTTTATGGGATGCAGGGCAGAGGGGCTTTGGGAACGTGCCCTGGCACCAGCGGGGGCTGGACCAGCCTCTCCCCCCTGCCCGGGCTGCTCATTTCCACTCTTGTCCCTCTCCGAGCCGCCCCTTCTGCCCGTGAGGTCACGTCTGACATCCCGAGCGCGCCCGGCTCTTGTGCAATTCCCTGGTCCCCGTTTTGGAACCCCGGGCTGTGTTTTGGGCTGGCAGCAGCGTCAGGCGGCCGTGCCCGTTCCGCAGAGGAAACTCTGGCCTGCGCAGGGCGATTCTCTGCTGTGTTTACCTGCGTTTCCTCTGCCTCGTCAGAGATCTTGACGGGGCAGTTTCGCTCTGAGTCAGCCGTGCTGAGCGCTGCGGAAAGGCGGTGACTGCGCTACTACAGCGGCGCTCATGAATGGAGACAGCACCTTTTCCTAAAGAGTGTCCGGGGGGCGTGGGAGTAGCCCTGAACCTTTAGGAAACAGCTTTCATCTTTGCCAAGAAGATCATTTCAGGAAGGAGAACGGGTTACTCAAAAGCCATTCGTGCAATTTTACCCCACCTCCCACAAACTTCTGAGAGTGCGAGTTCGCGAGAAGCAGCGGGGCAGCAAACGCTGCCTCTGCACTGAAACTGAGGCCTGGGGGCAAAAGCTTCTCCCGCACCGTGCCTTGAGGAAAGGATGGTCCTGGACACGGTCCTGGGCAGGGCTTGGGGTCAGAAGTCCTCAGGGTCCCATCACTGGAGCAGGGTGGCACCTCACCCTGGTAATTGAAGGGACTTTTCTTATCTTGGCAAGGTTTGATGCCACAAGCTTTTACTTTTTTGGCTTCTTGGTGTCTGCCGTTGCTTTTGGACAGAGGAACATTGGGTATCACCATCCCTGGAGGTGTCCAGGGAATGCCTGGACGTGGCACTCAGTGCTCTGGGCTGGTGACAAGGCAGGGATCGGTCACAGGTTGGACTCGATGATCTCAGAGCTCTTTTCCAACCTCAGTGATCTGTGACTCTGTGCTTTTCTGCACTGTCTGCTCTAAACATAACTTGGAGGGTCCCCTACATTTCCAGGCTGTCACGGTTGTGTTCTCCTTTCTTTCCGTTTCAGAAATTCCCCATTTCTCATCCCTGCAGATCCCGACGCTCTGCTGCCGGTGACGCTCGGGGGAAGTAGGGCCTTGGTGGCCTTTCCTTCACCCTGTGTTTGGAGCGATGGCATTTGCTCTCTCAGCAGCCCAGTGCTGATGACTAACAGTTCCTGGTGAAGTATCAAGTGCACTGTTTTGTGTTTATTTCAAGAATTTTTCTGCTGGCGAGGCCTGACGTTGGATATTTCACATGTGGGAACCTGGTCGGAACTCACAGCCTGACTCACGTCGACCTCAACAGGTAAATCCCAAATTGCTCTCTGGAAATTTAACCAATGTCACCGGTTTATCTTGTCCAGAAATGGGTTATTAATCATGAATTAATCATGGCTTTAATGTGATTTCTAATATGACATGGAGAGAGCATTACATAAGAAGTTCTTAGAAGGTCCAGAACTTCCACGTAATCTAAATTAAGCTGGAACTCTCTGGAACTGCCACATGAAGGAATCAAGGGATGGAGACTGTCCCCTCTGCAGATTCAGTTCTGGTGACAAACTTAACTGAGAAATATTTGCACTTTTTAATTGCACACATAAACCTCCCAATGTTTGCAATGCTATTGCAGCCTAAGGCAGAGATTGAATAATATCCCTATTTAATATCCCCCTTGTAATTCCAGGGTGCCCTCTGCCAACCTAGAAGAGCCAGCTGTGCTTTATTCACAATTTCCCATGTTTTTTGCCATTTTAAGCCCCTCTCTGAGGGGTGTGAGGAGTCGCGGGTGAGGTCAGTGGTGCTGCCATCACCCACAGGAGACTTTCCCCACTCCACAAAGCAAACAGAGGTGTTGTTATACTTTTATCTTTTTTATTTTCCCCTGAAATCTGCTGCTGACAGGAATTTCATGATGCTCAGAGCACCGTCCTTAGAGAAACCAACAGGATCGTGGCAGTGGAATCTCAGGAATGGGAACTGTGCCCTCCAAGTGAGGGTGAGTTTTAGGTGAGTTTCTTCGCAGACAATTAAAAACTGTAAAAGTATGCAAAATAAACCCTCAATATATAACCCATTGCCCAAATATCACTTGAACTGCCTTTTGGGGTTTCTTTTAAGCCTTCTACAGAAGCAATTTTGAGCAACTCCTGCCCTGAGCAGCTCATTGCACAAGTGCTGCTTTGGGGAGTTTCTTTTTTCTAGTTCTGGTATTACTTGGAGGGGTTTGTGTGGATCTTCTGGAGAACATTGACTTTGTCATGATTTAGCATCAGCATCTGACCAATAACACACACCCAGCCTAATTATGGTGCTGAGGGGTCATAAGACAGAAACTCCTTATCACGCTTTGAGAAATCAGATAAGGCGAAGCCGCTGCTCGGAAGCTCCGTGTGAGCCCGGGGTGGATTTCAGAGGCAGCTTCGCTCCCTTTCCACAGCAGCACCGGCCCTGGGGCCAGCGCTGGCCTGGCAGCTCTCACCGCGGGGTTTCGGGGTGGTTTTTGTGCAGCGCTCACGCGGAGGGTTTGGAAATCCTGGGCTTTCTTTGCCGCCCCACGAGCTGCGCTCACAGGCGGGGATGGGGCGGTGGCTCATCCGCGGGGCTCGAGGGATGTTGCAGCACCCCCGGTGCTGCCAGGGGATTTTCCACCTGCTCCCGCTGTGACTTTCTGCTCCAAAAGCTTTGCTGTGGTTTTTTGGTCAAAACGTGATCCACCAGATGAGCTTTCCAGAGGTTTCAGAGGCTTTTAAAAGTGTTCAGAACCCCCTTCGGTTTCCTCTTTCTTCACAGAGGGAACAGGTGATCCAGGCTCCTTCTCCTGACAGATATCCTAATTATGGAGACCCAAAGAAAATCATGGAAGTGGTTTGAGTTGGAATGGGCTGTAAAGGTCATTTATTTCCAGCCCCTGCCATGGAGGCTGAACTTGAGTTATGAAAGCAGTGGAGTTCAACCATGGACAAGCAATTCCTGAAATCCCGCTGCTCCCTGTGGGAGCTGGGGTGTCAGCTCCACTCCTGCTCAGCTCTGCTCTCCTCGAGCTTCTTCAACAATTTCCCTGGGATTTATCTTTCTGTGGAAAGGAAGATTTACTTCATTAGCCGCATCAGGCATTTATGTCTCTGTTTGGTTGTTGCTCTCCCTGTCGCTTTTGAGGACTGTAACTAGGAAGTGGAAGATGAAATTGAATGGTGGAAAACCCCTCACTGAAAATGGTGTTTAAAAATAAGAAGATAACAAAAAAAAGAAGAAGAAAAAACAATGATCTGAAGCAAACTTCCTCTGCTGTCGGGAAAGGAGGGATGGGCCCTTCAGCCCCGCGCCTCGGGGTGTCCGGCAGTGTCTGCTGAAAATACAAAGTCAAATGAAGAGCCAAAATCCTCGCAGTGGCCCTGGTTTATATTGATGGCTAAACGGGGTTGTGCAGGGAGGAAATGCCCGGCATTTCCCAGAGCCCTCAGTGCTCCCCCGAGGTCGGGACAGAAGGCCAAGGGGGTGCTCCCCGCCAGGCAGAGCTATCCAGGGGAACTGGTGAGAGGATGAGCCTCTGCAAAAACCAACCTTGCCTCACAGCATGGCTTTCCAAGAATTTACACCTAGAGGCAAACAAACGGTGCCCAATTCTCCCAGATTTTCCCCGTCCCAGAGGACGAGTTATCACATAAGGCAGGAATCGGCGGAGCTGAGTGGCCGTGAGGTGCCAGCCTTCCCCTCTGGCCCTCAGTGCCCATCTCTGTGCCCTGGGGCCAGAGCCGGAGCAGAACTCCCCGAGCTCACGTGCATCCATCCCGAAACCAGCCCTGGCTCCTCGGGGTTGTGAAATTGAGAGGGGCAATATTAACCCAAAACCGAAACCCGGCGCCGGGAGCCGGTTGCAGAATCCACAGCGAATTTACTGAAACACAGCTTTCAGTTTTGGTGAAAGCTGAACCCGACTGGCTATTGGAGTGATTCATTTGCTCCCCAGATCATTCGAAAACGGGGCTGATATCAGCCAGCTCTCAGTTTCTCCTTTATTAGGTGTCATTTATTGCCTGCACCGTCTGCACATTTCACCCAGGGGCTGTGTGGGACTGTCAGATCCATCGGCTGCTCCAGCCTCAGGCCAAGCCTGGTTTTCCATCAAAAGACACTTTTGGGAATATGGTTTAGGAGTGGTTATGGGGGTGCTGTGGCTGATTGTTGGACTAGATGGTCTTGAAGTCTCTTCCAACCTGGGTGATTCTGCATTTCTGTGAAATTCCCTGCGTGACTTCTGCTGTCACAGCAGCTTTGAATTCTCCAAAAATAAGGATGGGAGGAAGAAGAGAGCTAGGTGATGGGTGTGGGAATCCCAGCAGACCCTGGCCCAGGCAATTTAATTCTCCAGTTGTCCCTGAACTGGGCAGGGGTGAGTTGAGCCTTCATGGGCTGGTCCTTGGCATCACACAGAGCATGAGCAGCCTGGGTCTGGGCACAGGGGCACTTTGGGTGGGCTCACACGGACACAGAGGTGGCAGCTGAAACCCAGGTAGTCAAAAAAACCTGTTTTTTGAGCTGTATTATTTAACTCTAAAAGCCTGAAAAAGCGTTTCCCTTTGGGGAAGATGCCATTTATGATAACCAAAATATGAGCTCACATTTTGCCAGAGCAGGGGAAACAATTATCTACCCTTCCACGCCCCCCACCCTGGTGACTAAATGAATTTTCTGCAGAACAGCTGTTGATGCTCGAGATCCTCCACCACGCTTTTCCTCTTCCTCAGGGGTGAATCTTAGAGGTGGAGGGAAAAAAAGAAAAGCACTTTTTTTTGGTTGTTTTTTTGCAATTTCTTTCCCCTCTCGGGGCGAAACCCCGTCCTAGCAGCAGCGGCAGAGCCATCGGTGAGTCACGGGGCGGGTGTCACGTCTGCCCCGGGCAGGAGGTGGCACAGGCGGTGGCATCGCTGGGACGTGCAGCCCTGCACGGCCGGGACGTGTCCCTGACCTGGCCCAGGAGGCCCAGCCAGGACAGGGGGAGCCCAGGGTCGCCCCCTGAGCCGGGGCGATGCTCCCTGGGGGACGTGGCGCTGTCCCCTTCCTGCCGCTCCTGGGGACAGCCGGGCCGGGCTCCTGGTGCGTGACAATGGCAGGAGGAGCCCCAGAGGGACAACCACGGGCGATGCCCTAAATCAGGAGGATTCAGGCGTTGTTTTAGGGTGAGGGACATTGTCCTGGATGAGGGACATTGTCTTGGGGTGAGGGACATTGTTTTGGGGTGAGGGACATTGTCCCAGGCTCTCCAAAAGTCCCTGAGGCCCCCAGAGCTGGGAAAGGAGCTGCTCTGCCCATCCTAAATCTGCTGAGAGTCCTGGGCACTGTGAAACTCTCGGGAAGAACCCTGGAAAGGAGCTGAATTTTGCTCCCTGGGCTTTGGATGTCTCTTGGAGTTTGGCTGAGCAAAAAACCTCATTTCCCTGCGCCGAGCCACGCTCAGCCTGTTGCTCCCTGCGAGGCAGCACCCAGTGTTTGATTTTCAGAATTATTCAAGTGGTTGTGGCTTGAAACGTGACTGAGGAGAGGGTACACGCTGTACCTCTCCGGCAGCAGCTCCTCACCGAGTGTTTTCTGACTCATTTGGCGCGTTTACCGAGAAAAACAATTTCTTTATTTTAACTTCTGTCAGCAGCACCGCAGGGTGGGTGGGTGAAGGCAGGGCTGGTGCTGGCCCCGGCCAGGCTTTCTGCCCATAATGAGCTGCTCTAATTAAGAGGGAGAAGAGCAGTCTGATTTTCAGGGCTGGCAGAGGGCGTTGCCATCACGGAGAGCGAACGTCGGTGCCGAGCTCATGGAAAGAGTGACACCAGGGGTGGCACCTGTAGGGTGCTGCTGTCGCTGCCTGGGCTCAGGAGCATCGTGCCAGGTTAGCACGAGGTTTTAACGAGGTTTTGGCTCTGGGTTGGAGGGACAGGGATTTCTTGACAATTAAATTTTGATTTTCAAGGTGCTGAACTGCAGTTCCAGAGCCAATTAACACCCAGCTACGCTGAGGGCAGGGCTGGCTCACAAATTACACCACTGCAAGTGGCAAAGAAATTACTCCAGTGCATAAAAACCAAGTGGAAACATTTCCATCTGCCGCTGGAAACAGAATTACAATCCTTTGACAGGAGTTTTGGTGAGCTACAGCATTATCAGTGCAGGTGTAACACCCTACAATCATTTTTGTTTCCCGTGGCTGACTCGGTTTTTGTAGCTCTTCACTTGAAGGAGACCAGGAAGGGTTCCTGAGCCCAGATATTGCTGCTGGATGTTGTTATTAAGGCTCAATTCTTCCTTTATTAAAATTTCTGGGAGCATTTCTCTCATGTCCTCCGACTCTGGGAACCTGAGAAAAACCATTATCAGCCTCATATCTGAAATGATGGTTTACCTAAAGCTGCTGTGAAATAGGAGCGATGACAAAGAATGTCAAACCAAGACTGGGCTGTCGAGTGTTATCAAAACTTCTTAGAGCACAAAAAGTGCATTGAAAGGCACTATTGAAACTGGCGCCTTATCAGCCTGAAACACTTTACTGGAAACCTGATGTTAAACGTGATCTGGGACCAGTCCTCGAGAGCGGGGCCTTCGGATCGGAACAGCGCCATGACAACTTTTTTAAGGATTTTTTTTTTTTTTTTAAGGATGAAATACATGATTTGAAATGAATTATTGGGAATGAATTGAGCTGGGTGAGGGCGGGCTCAGGACTGCAGTGACTCCCAGTAACACCAGTGGGGTGCACGGGGGATGGAGCAGGGCTGGGAGCTGAGTTTCCCAAAGTTCCCGGCGGGGGTGAGCCAGTGCCTTGTCCCCTGCCAGTGCCTTGTCCCCTGTGAGTGCCTTGTGTCCCCTGCGAGTGCCTTGTGTCCCCTGCGAGTGCCTTGTCCCCCGCGAGTGCCTTGTTCCCCGCGAGTGCCTTGTCCCCTGCCAGTGCCTTGTCCCCTGTGAGTGCCTTGTTCCCTGCCAGTGCCTTGTGTCCCCTGCCAGTGCCTTGTCCCTGCCGCGCTCCCGGGCTCTCCAGGACGGTCTCTGTGTGAGTCCCTGCCCCGAGCCGTCCGCCCGCAGCATCCCGGTGCTTTCTGCCGCCCTGGAGATGTTTTGTCGCCGGAGCAGTGGCGCTGCTGGGTGACAGCGGTGCTTGGCGGGGCTGAGCGTCGTCCCCGCGGGCTGGGAGCTGCGAGGCTCCTTCCTCCCAGCGCTATTTTCCAGCGGCTCCGGGGTATTCCCCGCGCTCCTGACTCGGCCCCTTGGTGCTGTGCGGTGCGGGGCCGCGCTGCTCACCGCGGGCTTGGCGGGAGGGATTTCTCAGACAAGCTGGTGACAGCCAGGGCTGAGCTGTAACTGCTGGGCACGAGGGCAGCTGCTCACAACCCTCTCTGCAGAGAGGTTTTTTGGGTATTTGGGTCATAACTGCTCTTAGTGCGCGCTGTCCCAACGTGCCTGCAGTGAAATGCCGAGGGAGGAGCCCTCCCCCGTTAGCTGGGAAGGGTTCCTGGGGACAGGAGCGCTCTCCCTGTCTCATTCCCAGAGCCCGAAAGGTTTAACTGCTCCGAGAGCGCCCGGGGGAATCACTTCCCGTTTTACTGAGCTCATCTGCAGCGTCACAGTGCTGGGTTTCAGAAATCCCAGTTTCTTCTTTCCCTCTTCCTTCCCAGAGCAAAAGAGGGACGATGTGCAGTTTTATTGAGGGTGTTTTCATGCTGCTGTGGCTGGCAGGTTGGTGACAGCCTGGGGAAAGCCAAGGTGGGGTGATTTGCTTCCATCTGGGTTTGGTCCAAGAGGGGCTGATGGGTTTAAACTGCCAGAGGGCAGGGATAGGTGGGATTTTGGGGAGAAATTCTTCCCTGCGAGGGTGGGGAGGCCCTGGCACAGGGTGCCCAGAGCAGCTGTGGCTGCCCCTGGATCCCTGGCAGTGTCCAAGGCCAGGTGGGACGGGGCTTGGAGCAGCCTGGGACAGTGGGAGGTGTCCCTGCCTTGGGACACGAGGTGGTCTGAGAGGTCCCTCCCAACCCAAACCGTTCTGGGAACCCTGCAGGTTCCACCCCTTCTGCTCTGAAACGAGAGGCTTTTGGACATCCCCCACGTCCAGCACTTGGGGTGCTCCACCACCGTTTCACAGACAGTAAAACCCAAAAATGAAAATCCCTCTGGGTTATCCCCCACCCCGACGGGGTTTTCCTCCTCCTCGCCCTTGTGGTGAGGGTCCTGCTGTTTCCTCTGCTTTGCAAAAGGTGGTGACAGGAGAGAGAGGCCGAGGGACACTTGCAGAGATCTGTACAAGGCCCTGGACCCCGATAACACCACATTTCCCTGCTGTTCCTGTATCGTCCCAGCATCTCTCCTCCAGCTCCCCTGCAGCCTTTAACCCACGTCTCTTTCTTGCCTTCTGGCACTTGGCTGACCCATCCTGGGTGTCAGTTCAGTTGCCAAAAGGAAAAAGATGAAAAGAAAGAAATCCTTTTGTGTCATCTGCCATTTACATAATGAAGTAAGAGCTCACTGCCTCTTCCCTTGTTTCCTCACCCAGGCTGGGTGTGCACCGGGTTCCCGGGAATGCTGCCACTTCCTCTGCTTCCAGAGAAACTTCTGCTGCAATTCCAGGCAGCAGCTGGGAACTGGGGGAGGAAGGCAGGGATTCACAGCCCTGTGCTGCCCCAGATCCCTCCAACACCTCAGCCAGGGCAAACCCAGCCTGCTGCAGACCGGGCCCTGCCCTTAGGCTGACACACAGAGGGCTGAGGGAGGCACGGCGGGCGCTTTTGGGGCAGTTTCGGCAATCCCGTGTGCAATACCCTGACTAGCCCGGGCAGAAAATCCATTAGTCCTCGCTGGTGACAGATCTTCGCTCAAGACTGAGCTTGGTTATCAATAAATGAATTAGTCACCCAGCAGATCTGTGCAGGACCTGGCCCACAGGCACGGGATACACCCGCGCTGCAGCAGGGGCACGCTGGGGCTGCTGCTCCCGAAAGGAAGCCGCTCCCGAGGCTGCCTCTGGCATTAGGGGGGCGACTCTGCCACCCCAGAGCCCTCTCAGTCCGGCTGACCGTCCCTCCTGCTCACAGAAACTCCCAGGAGTTGGTTCAGCTGGACGTTTTTCTTGTGGACTGAATGAAGCTCCCTCCAAAGGGGCTACGGGAACAACTGAGCGACCTCGGAGCCAACAGCACGGGGATCGGGGGTTTGCACCAGCACTGTCACAGCCGTGTGACAACGTGCCCAGCTGGCAAACTCTGCTTCCCGGGGACAGCCCGGAGCTGAAATAAACCGAGGAGAATGTGCCTGCTTTGCTCGAGGGCCTGCGCTGCACCAGTTTTGCTCAGCAGTGAAAGCCGGTGGTGGGGTGATCACGGCTGTCACCGTGCCACTGGGCTGGGGGACTTGGGAAGGTATCAGTGACATTTCTGTGCTGCAGGGTGGCAGCTTTGGACTGAACAATGATCACCTAAATCACCTGTGACCCTGGAAACCACCTTTTGTGCCAGCAGGGTGGGACTGTGACCTCCAAAACCCCTGACCTCGTGTTTCTGTGCACCTCCAACACCGGGGAGATGGGATGGAGGAGAGTCCAGCCTTTGAGGAGACTGGGGGCAGGATTTCCTGAACCTGGGAGCAGGATTCCTTGAATTTGGGACCAGGATTCCCTGGAAGTGGCAGGGCAAGGCCACTTGTGCCAGGACAAGGATGGAGAGAACCCTGGAGCTGAGTTTCACCACTTCCACCGGGTCCATTGCCAGAATCCCCGGGGTGCTGGGACCACTGATGGGGCGATTCCTCTGAGCTTCCCCCATCCCAAAACCTCTGTGGCGAGCTGGGAACAGCCCCTCTCCAGGCGGGGATTGCCAGCATTGCCCCATGGGGGTGTTTTGGGGCTGGGACCCCCAGGACGGTCCCTCCTTTGGTCACATCCCTCTTCCCAAAAGAAAACCCACGCAGTGATGCCAGGAGTTCCCGCCTCCGGAGGTGAGGGAAGCACCTGTGGGAGAGGGAGCTGGTCCCTTGCACGAGCTCATTAATTCAGCAAATTACAAAGGGAAATAGGTGCTGGGAAAAGCAAGAAAAATCCCAAAAGTTAATCCAAGAGTTATTTCCTCCTGGTACCGGGATAAAAACGCGTCCTTCGGAGCCCTGCGGGTGAGACATCGGTGAGAGAGGTGAACCCACACCCGAGAACAAGGTGAGGTACTGAATTCATCCCTTTGCTCTATGTTCTTTTGGGGATTTCCTTGGATTCCTATCTCTGAAGTACTTTTTTCATTAATAATGTTAATTTTCAGTGCTAACAAAACTTGTGTTTGACTTCTGCTATTCCAGAGGGAAAACATTTTCTTTTGTGACCAGACTTTGGGATCTGCTCCTTTCAGCACCTCCTGCTGCTTCTGTGTCAGTAGACTTTTAAAAATTTAATTTCACTGTAATTATTCTTCTGATAACATTTTTTCAGAAGAACTCTGTTTTTTTAGATGCATTTTTAACTGATATTTTATTTAATTTTCTGTTGCTTTTTGAACTCTTCTGTCCAATATTTGATTTTTTTTCTCTTGCTCAGGGGGAGCAAAAAAGAAATGGGTACAAGATACAAGTCAGCGAGGGGTTTTTAATTCAGATGTACAGGTTTTACATAAAATGTGTATATTTTCATATGGATCACGGTTGTGCCAATTAGGAAAATAATGAGGAACATTCTCTTCCTCAGGCAGGTCTCCCAGGCAGCTGACATGAGAGGATCCCCCTTGTTCCTCTGCCTCTTCTCCATGTCCTGCTGCGTGAATCCGATGCTGACAGCCGGGGACAAAATCTTCCACCTTGGAGCCTGCAGGGTTTCCATGAGCATGACGGAGATCAGGGCTGGCTTCTCAGCAATTAAAGCCAATATTGTGAGTATTTCCCAGGCTTTGGGGAGCTGGGGGAGCCCGTGGCAGCTCCCAAAGCCTCTCCAGAGCCAGCAGGTCCCTGCCCACCTCTGTCCCCTCCGCAGCAATCCAGGGACCCCCTCCGGAGCCTGAGCATCCTGTCCCACCCGCACTCCCTGCACAAGGTCAAGGTAGGTGGTGTGGCTGGGGAGCCCTTAATGGGCCCAAAAGCAGGTGGATGGGACCTCGGGAAGTGCAATCTATCACAAATCAGTATTCTTCAGCTTTCTCACACCCCAAAGCACTGGACGAGGGCCAGGTCTCAGCCTCTGATATCCAGCTGCAGAATCAGCTGGTTTTATTTGGTGAGACTTGCTGAGGATGGATCTCCTGGAAAATCAGCCTAAAATGATTTCCCATATATTTTATCAGCCTCAATCGTGCACCACTGAGGAAGCTTTATCTGAGTCAAACTGTCCTGCTGTGCTCAGCTACAACGGGCTTCCTGTCAGAGACGCTGTACCCCAGAGAGTGACTGCGGGTTACCCCCCTTTGGACGCCTTTTAGTCATTTAATTCATTTCTTTAGTCCTCAGACAGATGCTGCATCACTCACCACCTCTTCACCTTCTACGTGGACAAAGTTTTCAAGCACTGCAGGACCGAGGACTCGTTTGTGAACAGGAAGATCAGCAGCATCGCCAACTCCTTCCTCAGCGCCAGGAGGAAGCTCGGGCAGTGTGTGAGTGCTGGGCACTGCTCCAGAGCAGCTTCTCCTGTTACTGTTCCATGTACAAACCCCCCTGAGAGATCCATAAAGCTGCAAAGTCTCTATTTATAGCAATGGTTTTAACGAGGACACAAAGCAGAGTGATGTGGAGAGTGTTCTGTCCACTGAGAGGTTTTTGTTTCTGCCCGCTCACCAGCGAACTCCCCCACAGGTCCCCAGGACCAATATTTATCCTGTCCCCGTGTCTGTCAAGTCAACTGTTGTCAGCTAAAGTCTGATTTGGGGACCTGCAGCCTCTCCCACAGTTCCACAATGCCTCAGTCTATGACGTCCAGCACAATTAGGAACTGAAATCTTATTTTTAAATATTAACTGCCCAGACTAATGAATTAATCTTATTTTTCCAGCGTGAGCAGAATAATTGCGTGTGTGGGGAGGAATCCACAGAGAAATTCAAGCAAATACTGGCAAACTACGAAGGGGTGAGTTGGTGACTGGGTCTGGTAATTAACGCAGATATTTAAATTCTCCTTATGTTGGGTTGTATGACGGTCTCTGCTTACAGCTCCCTCCTTTATATCATTGCAGCTGAATGTCACATCTGCAGCCATGAAATCCCTGGGGGAGCTGGACATCCTCCTGGACTGGATGGAGAAAGCTCGTTAGCGGGTGGCGTTAATGACCCTGGGCCGGGGCTGAGGAGCTGCAGGGGCTTTGCACACAGCAGAGATGAGAGGGACAATAAATCAGGGTATCAGTGCAGCTCCTCAGCGATTCCAGCTGCATCCATCTCCATCCATGGAGAGCTCTGCCAGCCAGGGACATCAGCAGAGCCTTCATTAAGACGGAAATAACGAGTTTGATTAAATCAGTGTCGCCCTCGCTGACTGCTACCAAAGGATGCTCCAAGGGAAAACCCACCAGGGTTTCTCTTGCTGGCAGACATAAGCTGTGATCATGTCATAAAATTATTGTTTAAATTATAGATTTTTTTGTCGAGGGAATGTGGGGAATGAGTGCTGAGTGCTGGCTGGGAGGAGTCTGGTGCAGCTGACGTTGCATAAACCTGGGTTCGGTCTCGGGGCTGCTGCCACGGATGGATCTGGCTGAAATGAGGAGTACAGTGTGAGAAATGCTTCCAAGAATAGGTCCTAGCAGGTATGTCAGGCCTTAGAAATCTGTGTTTCCTTTTGAGATGATATTTTCTGCCTTATCGGTAAAAAAGTTTCTGTGCAAGATATGTGGTTGCTGAATAGAAAAAGGTTCTTGAGTGTGTTGTGCAATTTACTGACACTCAGTTGTGAGTTTTGTGGAAATTGGTTGCGATGACTGTAAATAAACCCCACTTGAAACTGTGCTGAGTCTGTTTGTCAAAATTCTGAGGAATGACACGATTCTTGTTGGTGAAACTCTCTGAATTCTCTGTGGTGTCCTTTTACAGCAGACGCTGTCACTCCGGTATCCCAGGGCTGATGCATCCCTCTGGGCACGCCAGAAACACCAAACTCAGATCTCAGCGCTGCTAAATCCCCCCAGTTTTCTCCCAAGACCATTTTAATGTGCATTATTTATTGCTCTGGTCTCTTCTCTCCCGTGTTGGGAGTTGCTGGTGCCCACTGCACGCTCCAATCCCGGCTGGGGGACAGCACCAGCATTGCCCCACGGCACGCGTGGCACGCCGAGTGGCATTTGGTGATTCACTTCCAGAGGAAAGGTCTCTGACTGCCCACTCTCCTCCTCAAATATTGGCTTTTGCCAAAGGGAAGCGGAGATGGGGAAAGGACGCCGTCGGGCAGGCTGAGGAGGAAGAGGATTTGCAAAGGGAGAGCAAAAGGGGTTTTCTCCTCTCAGAAATTTCCAAACCCGAGCGTTCAGCTGCCGCTGCTGCCCCCCGGGGACGCTTTCCAGGCTCACGCCTTTCCTGTTGCACCAGAGTCGGGCATTCCCTCCCTTCCAGCGGCTCCGGGCGGGCGCGGACCTGTCCCGGCCTTTCCCGACACCCAAACCCTTCCCGGGCGCTGCCGGGGGATGCAGCCCCGGGCACGGCCAGGAGAGCCCCCACCTCCCTCTGGGGGCCGGCACGGAGGAGCTGAGGGGACGTGAAAGGTGGTGAGCACCGGGAGCTGCTGCCCCGCTCATCCCAGCACGGAAAATCCTCAGTTCAGGAAGAATTTGTGTTTATCCGCAGTGAAACTCAGTGTCTGTCAGCTAACCCAGCCTGCCGTGGCCACCTCTTTGTCATTACAGCTTCCTAGGCTGCTTTATCTGTGGAATATTCAGCTTTTCCCGCCCTCTCTGTGCCTCTCTGGGTGGGCTTTCCTGGGATACCCCACAGACCCTGAGCTCCCCAGTCTGCTGAAAGCCACTGGATTCTTTATTGCTCGTGCATGCAAACACCCCCGGCCGTGTCTGGCCTGCAGGTGCTGCCCTCAGGTCGCGAAAGCTCGGAGGAATCAAAAGCATCAGATGCTGTTCTGAAGGGTTTTCCAGCTGCCTTTGAAAGAAAATGGGATTTTTTTTTTTTTTTTTTTTTTTTTTTTTAGCAATGCTCCTTCTGACCCGTGAGAACTGGGAACTGGAATTGCTGGAACTGGGGCTGCTGGTGGGATGAGCCGCTCGAGTTCCTGCTGTTCCCCAGCCCAACCTCCTCACTCAGTCCTGCCCTTCCAGCCCAGCCCCCTTTGGCATCAAACAATTCCTCCTAAATCACCACTCGAAGCTGAATTTAAGCAAAAAAGAGGTCAAGCTGTAGCAAAAGGTGGTAGCAATGAACAGTGCTGCTGGCTGAGACGGTGATGCTCCGGGCAGAGCCGCTGCCACCTCCCCTCAGGGCCGGTCCTGCGCGGGGGACACGCCCGGGACAGCGCTGTCCCCCCCCGCGCTGCCCTGGGCGATGCTGTCGGAGGTGACGAGGAAGGAGGAAAAGGCGAGGTCAGCATCCTCCTTGGAGCTCTGGGAAGGACAGGAGGACGCGGTCAGGGCTGGGGATGGGGCAGGGCAGCGGGGGAAAAGGCATTTTGTGGGGTTCCCAGGACAACACGGGGACAATCCAGCGGGTCACGCTGGTGCCGATGTGAGCATCATCCCGGGAAGATCCCAAATGTTTTTAGGTTTGGGACTCGGTGGCAAGCCTGTCCCCGGGTGTTGGCATCCAGCTCCCCTGTCCTAAAGCTGCTGGGCTTTACTGGTTTCCCCAGCTTCCTTTATTGCTCCAGTTCAGCTCCTGGCACTCACAACAGCCTCACCTCGGCTGCTGGGAGGGACTTTGAAACAAAGACAGGCTTGAATCTGGCACCTTCAGCCACTGCCAAGTGGTGCCCCCGGACCGTGACCTTACCTGAGGGGAGGGGAGGCAGGAGAAGCCAGGAGAGGGCAGGGAGAAGCAGAGAAAATTCGGGAAAGGCAGGGATCACAGCAAATCACAGCCCTTGCGATGGCAGAGCCCCCCCTGTGCCCCCCGAACCCCTGAAGAGTGGGATGTGCTCCGGTTTCCAGCCATCTGCTCATGCCGGTGTTTCACACTTATGGTGACAACCCCAACCCTCCTGACGCTGCCTGGGGCTGCCCTGGTTTATTTCTTGAAGCCAAGTGACTGCTGGCATTGTCTCTGCTGAAACAGGGAGCCAGGACAGGGGTGAGACCCACCCACGGGGCCGACCTGCAGCAGGTCTGGATCCGGGGAAAATGGGGAGCACCCGGGTGTAAATCAAGCCCTGGGAGAGGAGACAGCCCCGTCGGCAGAGACTGCAGGGCTGTGGCCACGTCTCCCGGGTCAGCGGCCTCTCTCCTGCCTCCTCTTACCCTTTTTGCCTTCTTTGTGTCGGCAGCGCTTTCCGGAGCGTCCGCGGTGGTGATGAACTCTGCCGGCAGAAAAAGGGGGGTGTTGGGGAGGGGGCAGAGGCTGGCAGGTGTTTCCGAGGCTTTTGTGGGGTATTTCATCAAGGAAGGGCAGACCCCGGACAGGGCTGGGGTCAGCCACTCACCGTCCCCTCCCATGGGGGTCTCCTGGCTGTCCCTCACACAGGCGCTGTTGCTGGCGCTGTAGTCCCTGACGCTTTCAAAGTCTGACATGCTGATGTTCGTCCTGTAGCTCCCCACGGACACCAGGTCTGGTGAGAGGGAGGAGGAAAATCCCTCAGGTCTCGCTCAGGGCTGGTGGGAGCACGTTCAGGCCCAAACCCTCTGTGGCAGGCGATGCCGTGTGGCACAACGGGCAAAGCCCGGGGCGGGCTGGGCTCCATCTCAGCCTGGGCACTCCGGGGATGGAGCCCGTGGATGGAGCCCGTGGATGGAGCCCTTGGATGGAGCCCTGTTGTAAGGCACTCAAATTCCGTCAGGGTGCCCCAGCCAAGGATGCTCAGCTACCTCATCAGAGACCTGAAGAATTCGCCGAAGCTACAGAACTGTAAACTGTTCTAAATTGGGAAAGAAGCTGTTGGAAGACGGGATAACAAAACGGCAAGAAAGCAGATAAAAAGAAGGACGGTGCCATCCTGGACTGGAACCAGTCAGGTTCTCTGAAAGGTGCATGCAGAGCATGGGCAGCACAGAAATCCAATGGGATCTGTGATCGTGTGAGCTGCAGCTGCAGAAATGTATAAAAACAGTGTAATGTAAACAATAAACGGCTCTTGAGAAATCACATTGGTTCGTGGCACGAGGGTCCCGAGCTCCGCAGAGCCCTGGGGATGGAGCCCTTGGATGGAGCCCTTGGATGGGGTCAGCGGGAGGAGCGGGGTGTTGGAGCTCCCGGGATGGGGTCGGTGGGAGCAGTGGGGTGTTGGAGCTCCCGGGATGGGTCGGTGGGAGCAGTGGGGTGTTGGAGCTCCCGGGATGGGGTCGGTGGGAGCAGTGGGGTGTTGGAGCTCCCGGGATGGGGTCAGCGGGAGCAGTGGGGTGTTGGAGCTCCCGGGATGGGGTCGGTGGGAGCAGCGGGGTGTTGGAGCTCCCGGGATGGGGTCACTGCAGAAGCGGGGACCTTCCCTGCCCGTCCTGGTGTGGCACCAGCAGAGCAGCTCAGCCCAGCCCGTGGGTATTGATTTAACTTCCTCAGGACTCACCGGATCTCTTCAGCTGCCGGAATTTGACAACGGCAAAAGCTGTCACGGCGATCAGGATCAGCCCAGCAAGAGGGCCCAGCACCAAGGCAAGAGTGTTGGAGCCATGGCTTTCGTCAGAGCTGGAACAGAGGGAGAGAGATCTCGCTGAGAATGATGCATGTGAAAATCCAGCAGGCTAAATCTGCGTGGGATGGTATTTCTGAGTGAGCGTGATGCAATTCAATCAATGAACTGGATCCTAGCACACATAATAAAACCCAAATGAAAATACAGACTAGAGGCTGTGCTGAAACAACTGCATCAGCAGCTTGGTTATAAACACGTGAAGGAAAGTTCTCTAATATTAGCAGAAATACTTTCAAATGGTTGTTTTGTACCTGGAATTTCTAATAATTTCCTTCTGATACTATTTGCTTGAACTAGAGATTATTTGTGAGTCATCTTGACCTTTGCTGTAATTTTTTGTCTTCTCTGACATTTAAAGCAAAGTTCTTTGGGGATAAGATTTTTTTTGGTGTTGCTAAACAACACACCCGGGGTGTACAAACACAGCACCCACAGCGGGTCCATGTCAACCCCACAAAAATGATAAACGGCAGGGAGGGAGAGAACCAACCTTTCTGGGGCAGCTCCTTTTCGCACCTCAGCGTCGCTGTAGGCTCCTCCGGCAGCTCCGGCCCCACGGCTGGAATCACCAACATCCAGGAGCTCTGGGCTGAGCCTGGCATCGCTCCCTGCGTGCCCCAGGGGAGGAGGGTGGTCGGTGAGAACTGGACACAAACACTATTTGGATGTGTTTGGTGGATGTGGAGCTGCTGTGGGTTTTGGCTTTCCATGAGAGGCTCTTCAAAACGGGGGTTTGAGATCTGAAACCATCTCACACCAAATAATTTACTGTGAAAATCTCGGGCTGGCTCTCTCTGCCTGTGAACTTTTGAAAGAGCCTTGCATGGCTAAGTTCTGCCTCTGATATTTTCAGATCAAATTCTGCATCCTTCCTTTGTTTTTATTCCTGGCTCCATGCCCATCAAAAGCAATGAAAAAAGGTTGTTTCTTTCTCCGTTTTCACTTTGACCATCACCCACTTAGGGTGGCTGAACGTAGGATACCCAGTGCTCTACTCTTTCTCTGCTTCTAACATAGTTCCTCCCCCAAAACCACTTAAATTCCAAAATAGTTCACCAAAGCTGAGACTAAGCCCCTTGCTGTTGGTGTCAGCCTTTCCTGCCCCTTACTGGTTTCCTGTTTATTAAGACAAGGAGTTCTCTGGAGCAAGATCTCTGAATTGGATCAGTTCTTCACCTGACAGGCACCAGATGTTGCCTAAACTAAGTGATGGTACAAATCGAATAGCAATAATTAATAAGGCCGGGGTTAAACGTAAAATCGGTGTGGAAAGAGCTGAATTTTAGACCGGGTTTTTTACGCCTGGGAAGTCAAAACCGAGCGGCTGAAAACACCGGCGGCAAACCGGGCAGGTCAGGGCGCTGCTGTGTGCCAGCGCTCCTGTCTGAGGTGCTGCAGCCCGGCGGTGATGGAGAGGCCTCCCCGGGCAGCGGGAGCGCGGTCCCGGCGGGCCGGCCCTGCCCGAGCTCACCTGCGCTCACCCGCAGCCGCACGGCCATGGTTTCCCCGAGGAGCCCGCGGCGCTTCACCCCGCACCAGTACCAGCCTCCATCCTCCTCCGTCACCGCCCCGAAGCTCAGCACCACCGTCCTGGTGGCCGCGTCGCAGCTGGCACCCGGCGCCCGCGGCCTCTGCTCCCGCGCTGGCACCGCGGGGCAGCCGGTGGAGTTCCACCTGCACCAGTACTTCTCGTAGGAGTAGTACCGGCAGGGGTACTCGCAGGTTAGGTCCACCCGGGAGCCCACTCGTGCCTCCACTTCCTTCTGGCCCGTCAGCCCAGGCTCTCCTGCAAGGGCAAATGGGACAGCAGGGCTGCTGAGAGCGGTGCCAGCGCTGGGGTGGTGTCAGCGCGGGGTGAAGGTGCTGCTGGGGATGGAGCTCCGAGGGAAAGGGCTCCTTGCGTCGCTAAATTAAGGCTAAAGGTGCTGGTTGTGGTTCTTTTCTCGCAAGGCTTGAGAAACGCTCAATGAGAATTTTCTGCGAAAATTCCCACAGAACTGAAACTTTGTGTTTCAGTTGTAAAGCTGCTGGGGTGAGTTCAGGCTTGGAGTTCGCTTGGGGTGCTCAGGAGGTGATTTTGTACCTCCTGAGCAGGCAGGGAACCCCCAGTGCACAGCTCTTACCGTCTACGACCTTCAGCTGGGTTGATGATTGCTGCTCCTTCAGTTCGTTTGACATGCACCAGTAGGAGCCTTCGTCCTTGGCCTCCAGCTGGTTCAGGATGACGGTGACAGTTCTGTTTTCGGGGTTCTCGAACATGGCCACTCTTCCCTCGTACCTGGGCTTCACGTACCCAGTGTTGTCGATGATCTTTTCACACCCCTGGACTCTCCACTTGCACCAGATCCTCGTGGAGGATTCCTTTACAGGATCATAGAGGCACTCAAAAGTTGCTGAACTTCCATTTATTCCGGTTACCGCAGTCTTCAGCTGAGGGAAGTTTTTGTCTGTTGGTGAGAACGCAATGAGCAGTTACAAAGGCTTTACTTGTGTCCACGGGGCACTCTCCCAAGAAAATCAACATTGTCAGATCAAAGAAAGCTGCTGTGGCTAAAGCAAGGCCAGGCAGAGCTCAGGGGGCAGCCAGCAGGAGACTGTGGGGAATTGATCCTAAAGGGTCAGTCAGGCCTTGCACTTTCCCAAATTCTCTGGGTGTTTTTTGGCTTTGTGGACAGACATTCCAGAGCTTTGTTCCCTTTGCTAGCGGGAACACCTACATCTGTCAGTTTGAGATTTAAGGAATTGGGGTTTGAAGAGACGGCTTGCTTGCCTCACACTGGGGGGTGGAATTTGTCTCCTGGAGTTTTGGGCTGGGGAACAGGGCTATCCACTGCTGGGAAGGTGAAGCCTGGATACAAGCTTTGTTTAGCGATGGTTTAGCACGTTACAGGGGGTTAAATGAATAGAAAAAAGTATTTAGACGAGAGAATAGGATAATAGCAAAGAGAAATTCAAGTTCTTGCTAAATAAAGGAAGACGGTTGGTGATGTTTCTGAAGAGAAGGAGAGAGGACGGGGAAAACACACTGGGAACAGCTCACCCTCGTAGACAAACACGTCCAGTTCCTTCGATTTTCCTTCCTTCCCATATTCACCGGTCCCACAGTAGTACAAGCCTGCATCTTCCCAGTCCATCTGAGTCATCGTGACACTGAACGAGCCTGGAGGCTCCTCAAAAGTCAGCAGAACTCTCCCTTTGAAATCCTCATCAATTTCCTGACCGCTGCTGACGATGTCCCGGCAGCCTTCCTCCTCCTTCTTGCACAGGTATTTCCTTTTGTCGGCAGTGTCCGCCCCAAAGCTGCAGGACACGGTCCAGGTGCTGTGGAGCTTCACGTAGAAGAGCTCAGGTGCCTCGGGGACAGGCGGGGCTGCGCACAGAGACACAGGCAGGGGCTGAAACGGAACTTTCCTGAGAGCTCCGAGCACCTGCAGCTCTCGGCCAGGCATCGGTGGAGCCTTCTTTAAAAGGGAGAGGGGGCAAACTAAAAGGAAACGGTGTTTTAGGGAGCCCCAAGGTCGTGATTACCTTCAGCAACGCTGAGAGCGACGGTGTGGGAGAGCCCCCTGCCATTGACCCCCACGCCGCACTCGTAGGAGCCGGCGTCCCCCAGCCCCAGCGCCGAGATGTTGATCTGGAAGTTCTCGGCCTCGGGGTGGTCGGTGAGGGACACTCGGTCCCGGTAGTCCGGAGCCACGTACTCGGTGGAGACCACGGTGACACAGCGGGGACCGGACCGCCGGCACCAGTACTTCCTGTCGTGCCTGTTCGCCGGCGTGGGCGGGTAGAAGCAGCGCGCGGTGACCGAGCCGCCCAGCGCGCCGTGGAGCTGCCGCGGGCCGAACACGGGGCTGGAGACTGCGGGAGAGCGGCCCGGGGTCAGCGCGGGGTGTGCCCGGTGTGCCCGTGTGTCCCGTGTGCCCGGTGTGTCCCGAGTGCCCCGTGTGCCCGGTGTGCCCGGTGTGTC
>VZRO01002174.1:112661-142290 GCA_013397915.1 Daphoenositta chrysoptera | reverse complement strand
GTGTGCTCCGTGTGTCCCGTGTGTCCCCTGTGCCCCCTGTGCCCGGTGTGCCCCCTGTGTCCCCTGTGCCCCTGTGCCCGGTGTGCTCCATGTGCCCCCTGTGCCCCCTGTGCCCCGTGTTCCCCGAGTGCCAGGGGAGCGGGGTGGCCCCAGGGCTGCGCAGCATCGGGAGGTCCCACAGCAGTGAGGGGCACCCAGGAGACAAAGATGCTCTCCAGAGCCCCCTCCTCCCTTCCCGGTGTCACCTCTGGTCCTCGGCCACCCCAGCTGGACCCCCGTGCCCCGGGCGGGTGACACTCACTGGTTTCCTTGGGGGGGTGTCTGCTTTTTGCAGATCCAGCGGGGAGCAAGGCGACCAGGAGGAGGAACGCCAGTAAAGTCATTTTTCTTGCATTCCCTGGAATAGATGTGGAAGAAGGTGGTGAATAATCATCCTTGCAAAATGTTGATCATCTAATCATCTTCGCGCTTGGAGGATTTGAGGGTTGTGGCTACTTGAAGTGGAGGGAAATGTGGTTTTTAGTTGCTCCTGTCAAGGAATTGGATGGGGAAAAGGGAGTTGATATCTCTGCTCTTGCCTGTGATGCTGCGTGGCAGCAGGACTGCCCATGGATCCCATCCCAACTCCCCAATATTCCCTCTGTCACAGAATTCCTGACTGAAGCCTGTATTCAGTGACTGCTCTTTGTTTTCCAGGTCTGTCCAAGGACACACAAAAGAGAAAAATTGTGATAGTTTCACCTCGGCTTTTGAATTCTTTCCTCAGCTGCTGAGGAACTGAGTGAGCTGCAGGGATTGGCCTCAGCTCTGCTCTGCCAAAACTCAGATTTTATGGGCATTTCCTGAACACAGCTCTTGATCCACCTGCCTACTCCAGGTTCATAGAAGGCACCCACAGGAGCTGATGCGAGGTGCCAAGGAAAACCCCCATAAACAATCAGAGGAATTTGATTTCAGGGCCTTGAGTGACACAATTTTATTGAGGGTAATTCCCAGCAGAAGAGAAAAGCATTAATTTCCCTGTTAGATGAAAGGTGTTCTGTTGTGCCTCTTCCTTGTATTGTGATTTCTCCTTGCTCAATGGCCACTTGTCCCTGGATAATAATTAACTCACTGAGCATGAAAAATTCTCTTTCAAACACATCCCAGAAGTAGCCAGCAAGGCAAACATGACAAATTCTGCAGAGAGCAAACAGCGTGGCACAAAGAGGGCCTTGATGTTTGCCCCGGCTCCCGGCAGCTCCTCTGGCTGATGGTCACCTCGCTGCCCTCCAGCCCGTGGTGCAAGCAGCACCCAGGTCAGCCTTGCCCATTCTGGCAAAGCTGAAATAATCTGATATTCTGTTTCCTTCCAAAAATCCAACTATTTTTGGGGTACAGACCACCTTGTTTTGTCGGGTATGGAAGGTCATTTCCAGGACGTTTCCCTGGAGCTGGGTTGGGACCATCACCTTCCTCTCCAGTGCTATTTTATGCCTGTTTTGATATTTTCCAGGTTTCCAGCAGCAAGTGCTCTCTGGCCAGGCTGGCTCTTCCAAATCTCATCCATCACAAGACTTTCCCTAAATTTGCTGTGCTTTTGGGATTCTGTCAGCCCTAGGGAGAATTCTCTTCAGATTTATGGCGATTTGGAAGAGACCAGGACCCGACCCCTGAGTTGGGCAAACCTGAGCCAGCAGCTGCTCTGTCTGGGTATGGAACACCAGAGCTCAGCTCCCAAATTCCTGCTGCAGGGATTGCCAGGGATCAGCCCAGTCCAGCCCATTAGATATTAACTACTGCTCCTAACAATGACCGGTGTCAAGGCCGTGCCATGGGACCAACAAAACACGAGGGTTTGGTTGGGACATTGGTCATTCCAGCCTGGGAATGACCACTCTACACTAACCTGAGACCTAACTTTATGTTCCTTTAAGCTGTTGGATCCCCCATGCACCAAATTGTTGCTTTTCAGATCAGACCTTCACGGTTCATTTGTTTCTTGGGCTGGAAAGTGAAACCGACTTCAGCACTATTAAATTATTTTGGATTAATTCTCCTCTTCCTGCAAGGAGCAGGAACATCCCATGGCCCAGGAGCACTTGTTCACCTCAGCCTGGAGGGATGGAGGGTGCCCGTGTGGATTCATTAACAATTGCAATTAGGTGTTTATCCGTACTTCAGGAATGTATTGAATCTCTGGGAATGTTCCCTTTGCAGAGCAGGGATTCAGGTGTGTAGGAACCCACACCTCCCTGGCCTGGATGGGACAGGGCTCTGCCAGGCTTCTCTGATTCCACTTTTAGGATGTCCAGCCCGTTCCCTGAAGCTTCAGTCTCTGTTTATCTTCCTGTAACTGTACAAGCTTCTCAGGGAGCTTCTAAAGCAGCTCCTTTAGGACAGAACTGCACCAATTCTCTTCTGAAATTTCAAAATCTGCCTGCTGGCATTCAAAAGCCTGTAATGACCTCAGGGTGAGTCACAAAATTTAGATTACCACAGTAATATTTACTAACTTTTATTTCCTATGTTAAAACGTAATGCAAATATTGTAATGATAATTAATTTTTTTTTTTTTCTTGAGACATTCAATATTAAAAGTCTGCTGCAGAGAAGAACCCATGAGTGCCACGAGCCTGTTCCTATGGCTCTGTCAGGAGGAATCAGCCTCCCACCAGAGCCCTGAACACGAAATGCTCCCAAACCGCTGCTTCCCTCCCGTGTGAGGAAGGCTCCTCGGGAGCGCCTCAGGACTCGCGTTCTCCTCCTTCCCCACCCCAGCACAGAAGGTTTTGCATTCCCAGAGATGCCAAAGCAGCGTTACTCACACTCCCGGCTCCTCCTGCAGTGCTGGGCGCTCTGGCTTTGCCTCCCGGCTGACCCCTGCCAGTGTCCGTGTCCCTGTCCCTGTCCCCGCGGGGCTGTGGCACTGCCAGCCTGGTTTAAATATTCGCTGCACTCCCAGCCCTGCATTTCCACCTGCGGTGCCTTAAAGGAACAACCTCCGGCAGCGCTGCCAGCTCAGCCCCAGCCCAGGGCACGGCCCCGCTCGGCTCTCCCTGCAGGGTGTCCCCTCCTGTCACCCTCCTGTCACAGCCACCCCGGGGGCGGGGGGCTCCCCGGGGAGGTCCAGGGCACCGCTGCCTCCTTTGGGGAGCAGCCTGGTGGCTCTGGGGGGTCAAGTCCCTGCAGGGTCCTTGGGCACCCCTGCACCAGCTTTTTGCTTGGGCAGCTGTGGTTCCTTGCTTTGCCCCTTTTTAATGATGCAAAAGCAGGAATTTCTTCTAACTGGGGGTCACACGGAGCTTTCCTCATCCACTCAGTGAAAACTGCTGAGTTTGAACAGGATGGCAGCTCCAGGCATTCCTGCCACGCCTGGGAGCAGCAAGATGCTGAGCTGGAATTTGGATCTTAACAGATTTGCCAGATCTTAAAGCCAGCCTTGGAAAGTACCTTTTGTTTAGCTGAGGGTGTGGAGCTCTTTTCTTTCCGTGAATGTGCAGATTTTGGGGTGAGGAAGGAGCTTTTGGGGTGAGGAAGGAGCTTTTGGCTGTTGTTGCTGTGCTTGGTGGGGATCTTGGGCTGGGAGAACAGCCACCACCCCTCTCCTGGATGGGAACAAACCCCGATCCCCTCCAAGCTTCCCACCAGTGCTGCTTCCCCGGGCGTTCCAAACATTCCCCAGGAATGCTGGCATTCCTTTTCTGCCTCGTGCCCGCAGAGCTGTGCTGGCCGGACCGCAGTGGACGCAGCTGTGTCTGCTGTCCTGGAGCTCCCGCTCTCCCGGGCACGGATCCCTCGGGATCAGCTTCCCTGCTGGATCCTGCAGAGGGATGGAAATGCGTTTTTAAGACCCTGCAGAGGAAGGTGGGATGGCCGTGGGCAGAGGAAAACCTGGCAGAAACATGGCAGCCTGTAGCTGCTGGTGCATCTCAAGGAGGAAATATTAATCCGAGGTGAATGAATGGGTTTTTTTTTAACCAACCCCCCCTTCACCCTCAAGGTTTCCAGTAAAACCAATCCGTTGCCTCATGCAAATACATTTGAAATGTATTTCCTTGCTTTAGCTCACGAGGAAGCGTTTTCCTGCCAAGTCCCAGGTTCCAAAGCATTTTGGCATCTCCAGAAAACAAACAACCTTCGGATGGCTTTTATTTGGGGAGTGCAGATTGCAGCATGAGCCGCGATGTGAGTGGAGAACCAGCGCTGCTGCTCGGGGCTGGGCTGTGCTTGGGCTGAATCTGATCTGGTTTTGAAGCTGTGGATATCCCTGCAGAAGAGGTGAAGGCAAAACAGCACTTGGGAATGTGGGTGCCTGAGAAACTGAAATCAGACGTGGTTTATCTGTTGGAAAATGACTCCATGGATCAGGATTTAAAAAAAAAAAACAGAAAATTTTTATTTTTCGAGCAACCTGGTCCCTTCCAACCCAAACCATTCTGTGATTCTCTGATATTTCGCCTCCCACTGAGCAACCCTGAAGCCACAGAGGTCCTTCCCTCCCACCCCTCCCCAGCTTTATGTTTTTCTCAGGGAAATAACCCACAAATAGTCGGGTTCAGGTGCATTATTTTATTCTGTCTCATGCAAACCACGGAGCAGTTTGGGCAGTCTGGGGGTTCAGCTCTCAGTTAAGGGGGTTTGGGTTCTGAGCAGAGCAATGGGAGGTGTCGGGGGATTGGCATTTCATAGCCCTGCCCTGGCTTTCCATAGGGAAAATTCCCAGCTCGGGGCTTTCACAGGAGGTTCTGGCTCAAATCTTCATCAGGCATCTTGAAAAGTAACTTTTCCCCATAGGGCAACTGTAAAATAATGAAGCAGAAGAGAAGCTGTGACCTGGCCTTGCCTCTCTATGGTATTTGTAGAAGTGATTTCATAGCTGTTTCTGGGTTTATTCCGAACTTGGTGTTTTCAATTATATTTTAGGGAGTTCTGAGAAGAGAAAGGAGAAGCCCGGGGCAGAGGGGACTTCTGGAGTCACCCTCCTGCTCAGCTTAAGGGAATTATCCCAGGCTTTTCCCCAACCCAGACATCCGGGAGCAAAAGGCACAAAAATAATTTCTGGGTTTCATTCTCATTTTTTAGGAGTTTTTCACAGAACGTTGAGAGTTTATTTCCGAGGTTTTAGGGGAGGTGTAATTTTTCTTTCCATTCTTTACATTTAGGACCAGAAGATCCCTTTTGGCTCTGAGTGCACTCTAACGAGAATGTGAAATCACCACATTTCTGAGCCACTATTCCACTGATTTTTTTTTCAGTGGAGTCCTTTTCACTGATACAAATTCCTACAGATTAGAAACACTTTAAAATAATTGCTCAGATGATTTTTACAAGAGCTTTTCTCTAACAAGGAACACCAATCTGAGGCAGACTCTTACACAGAAGTTGGTCATCCTGATATTTCCAAGGATACCAGAGATTGTCCTGCACAACAGAACAAAAGAGAATGACATGGTTGCAACACACTGAACACTAATTACATCTGTGTAATACTGAGAAAGGTGATAAGCAATCAGGATTTACTGAAACAGGCAGGAAGAGCGATAGCAGCTTTACTACTTGCAATCAAAAATTACAATCAACCCTACAATAAATATATAAACTTTATATAGGATTTAATCCAAGTCTTTTGAAATCCATGGCTTAACTTTTCTTGGTGAGGAGCAAAGGCGAGAGTCTGGCCGCAGGATGTGGTTCTTGGGCTGTGGATTGTCATTCCTGGACTGCAAACCTGTGGAGGTGTTTTCCTTCCTAAGCCACAAATTCCCCGCTCAGAATCTGGATTTATTCTCTTCTATCAAGGGAGATGACCCTTGCAGTGCCAGCTCCAGCAAACACCCACCCACATTTGCCAGAGCCCATCCTGAATTCCTGCGCTTCTCCTGGACCTGGGGTCTCCTCCAGCCTTTCCTCCCGTCCAGGGCTCAGCCCAGCACGGGCCAAAGCTGGCTCCAGGCTCCCAGAGGTGCTTCCCGCTTCTCCTTCAAAACAAAACACACGGATGCACTGCAGGGAACACCCCCACCAGCTCCTCTTTAAGGATTCCAGCATGTCAGACACCAAATTAGGCCATTTTTTCACAGTTTCCTTCTTGTGAAAAATGTATTTCCCCCACCGCTGTCATCGCTGAAGGTTTTTTTGTCCCTAAATTTATGTCTATGGATATAATACGGTCTGGATTAAGCTAGATGGAGGTATCTTTGCAGATCAGTCGTTAGGAGGGATTTTTTGGGCCTGTCTTTGTCAGCTTTGCACTGAATGAGCTGGGTTTGGCCCCAGAAGCTGCCCAGAGTGAAGCCACTCGCACCACACGGGTCCCTCCCTTCAGGATATTCAATCATGGACCATTAAATCTTCTACACACAAAACCCCAGCCTTGCTTTCAGCAGGGCTCCAGGATTCCCATTTCCTTCATTTGCTTTGTGTTTGAGCACATTTAAAACAAAACCAAACAACTTCCCAAGGACTTTGCTTGCGGGTCCAGCTGCGCTCTGGGGCTGCAGAACGGACACGTGTCTGAGAGATGGAAATATTCCACGGGTCAGACTCCAGCCCCTGGAAATCACAAGCAAAGCCCTTGCAAAACAACCCCCGCAGCTCCAAAGGTGTTGCCCTTACCTGGCTTCTTTCGGAGCTTGGTTTTGGCCAGGGTGAGGACGGCGGTGGTGATGCAAATCAGCAAAAGCAGAGCTGGTAACAGAGCTGGGAGCAGCCGTGATTGCCCCGAGGAGCTGGGGAGATGAACCACCGGGATTAAACTGGGTTTTGATTCACCTTCGGGGTTCAGGCGAGTGGTTCTTTTCACACTAAAGAGTATCGAGGTGTTGTAAACTCTGACTGAATCAAGGAAAAGTCAGCAGAGTCAAGGAGAGCTGAAATCATTCTGGCTTATGAGGAAGTGCTTTCTACAGCTGCTGTGTGGGGTCGGTGCTGCCTGCTGAATTAGCCCCTCCAGAGGAAAACGAGCTGTTTGCACCACACAAATTCACAAGAAATACGTCCTTTTGGTGAGCTCTTACAAACCTTCCATTGCTGGAAGGCGTCTTCCCTCTTTCTGCCAGGATGGCAGGGAAATGCGGCTTGGGGGAGGCTGGGGAGGGGGAGGATGGGGCTCCCCATCTCAGTGGGGTGGATGCGAATCCAAGGGGCCCCTCTCGATATGGAATTGGGTTTGGGGACTTTGCCCAGCTCGGGTCTGGCCGATCCTGCAGCACCCGGTGCGTCTGAACCAGATGGCCTCAGCAGGGCGGGCTGGTGGCCACGGCAGGGAGCAGTGCTGGGGCTGCTCACGGGGAGCACAGGAGGCAAATCCGCCGGGGTGAGGCACAGGAACCGCTGTGGAGAACAGCCTGGAGCAACTCCTGGCCAAAACACCCGCAGCCTTTCAATGAACCTTGCCCGAGGCTCAGTCCTGATGCAAGAGGAGCGCCCAGCGCTGCCCGTGCAGGGCTGGGGAAGGTGCCCTGGGCTGTGCAGCAGCTCCACATCCACCAGGGCTATTGCCCAAGCTCAGCAACGTTTCCCAAGGTCCTGTCCCCGTCCTGGGCACAGGGAACCGGGCAGGAGCACAGCTGTTGACTCTGGCACCTGCCCCACAGGAGGGTTAGAGACCAGTTCAGTGTGCACGGACACGAGGTAACCTCGCCTCCTCTAACTCCTCGTGTCTCCTGGAGGTGTTTTCAGCCGTGCACGACTTCCATGGGTCTGGGGGATGGGGCACGGGCTGTAAAACACCCAGGGTGCGGCTGTGGACTCACCTCTCCTGGAAGGCTTCACCCGGGGAGGTTGCAGAGGTGCCCGGGGTGGCAGTGGACAGCAGGGTGCTGCTGCCTGTGGGGACAGTGCCCACCGTGGTGCCCGTGGGGACAGTGCCCACCGTGGTGCCCGTGGGGACAGTGCCCATCGTGGTGTCCGTGGGGACAGTGCCCATCGTGGTGCCCGTGGGGACAGTGCCCATCACGTCTGCCATGCTCCTGTGCCTGGGTGTGCTGTGGGCAGCAGGACTTGCTGGCGTGGGTCTCACGGGAGTGGCTGTTCCCGGGCCTCGTGAGGAGCAGATCTCTACAGAGAACATTATTTAGAGGCTTTAGTACCCATCCTGTTGCAGAGGCAAGGCGTTTGTTGGATTCACCAAAGATTTGGGGATCAGCCAGGCCCTGGCACCACCTACCCCTGTGGATGAGCAGCTTCAGGGGGGCCGTGAGCTCCGCGTGCCCGCTCCTGGCCCCACACCAGTACCACCCCTCGTCCTCCTCCCTCAGCTGCCTCAGCACCACGGCGTAGGTGCCGCGCTCGGGGTCGCTGCTGGACATCTGCACCCGCCCCTCGTAGGCCTCCAGCACGAAGCCCTGGTCGTCCAGCAGCACCGGGCAGCTGCCCCCCGTCCACCTGCACAGGTACTTCTTCTCGTAGCTCCCCTTGGGGTCGTGGTGGCACTGGAAGGACAGCGAGCCCCCGACCGTGCCGCTGAGGAATTTGGGTCTCCTGGGAAGGGCGGGGGCTGCAGGGGAAGGTCAGAATTAGCGTTTCACGCCCCTCGCCCAGCGCCGTGAGCCCCCCGTGCCCCGTCCTACCTGTGGCCACCTGCAGAACCACCTCCTGTGGGCTGTCCTGAGCCCTCAGTCCTCGTGTCCCGCACAGGTACAGCCCTGAATCCTCCTTCTTCAGGTCATTTATCAGGACTTTGAAAGCTCCAGAGCTCTCCCGAGGGGTGATAAGGATCCGGCCTTGGTACCTCCTGTCCACGTAGCCGTCGGAGCTGGCGATGAGAGCGCAGCTGCTTCTGCCCACTTTGCACCAGAACCTCTTCTTGTCACCTTGGGCGTCCCCAGAGGGGCACAGGACGGTGACAGAGCCGTGGAGCTGCCCTTGGATGAGCTGGGTTGGCCTCGACACGGTGGCATCTGTGGGGAGAGAACAGGACAGGGGCTGTCAGCTCACAGAACCCCCAAAACCTGCCCCATCCTTTTGGCTCTGCAAATTATCTCAGGCCATGTTCCTGAGCTCTGCCCCAGGATAATAAAGATTCATCTTTTTAGCTTACAATAACTCAAAAATATCCACACGCACACACATAGTTCACACCCCGAAAGTCCATCAGTTACTTCCTTTACTTCTCCAAAACCCATTCACTCGGACCTTTCCTCTGTGCCCTTCCCCAGAATCTCCAAACCTGTGTTTCCAACAGGCAGGAGAGAGTTTCCTTTCATATTTATAGACATTTGGCCCAATCTGGGTGCTTTTATACCCCATAATTACAAACATCTGCTTAACAGAAAAAGCCGAGGCGCCTGCTGTGTGTCCAGCGCCCGCTCCCAACCCTCTCCCAGGAGCCAGGAGAGGATCCCACCTGCCAGAACCGTCAGGTTGAGGCTGACGTGGAGCCCGTGGTTGGTGCTGCCAATGCCACACCTGTAGGTGCCCGCGTCGCTGCTCCTCAGCCCTGTCATTGTCACCGCGAAGGTGCCGTTCTGGGGGCTGTCCCTCAGGGACACCCTCCCCTGGTACTCGCTCGAGGTGTGGCTGCTGGAGGAGATGATGGTGTAGCAGACCCCTTTGGGTGTCATTTTGCACCAATATTTCCGCTCGTATTTGTTGGCCGGGGTGGGGGAGTAGAAGCACTGGTGGGTGAGGGAGCCTCCGAGCCCTCCCGTCAGAAACCTGGAGCCGTGCAGGCTGCTGGAAACGGGCTCTGCTGGGGACAGAAACAGCTTTTGGTTACTCACAGACAGCCAGGAGAAACCAGCATCGCTCCTTCGAGGCAGGGCTGTGGTTCTGAGTGGCACCAGGGGACACCTGGCTCAGAAAATCTCCTTTGGATGGGCTGTGTTACCCTCCCCGAGTGCCACTTCACCCACCTGAGGGGCACTGGTGTCACAGAGCCGCTGGCACAGGTGGGGAGACCCTCGATGCCCCTCACAGGCCACTCCAGTTCCCTCCCAGCCCTGGAGTTAAAGGCCAAGGGCAGAAATTAATGGGAAAAACCTTTGGCATTTGCAAACTCTGCCTGATCTGGGGACACCCTGCTCCCTGTGGACGCTGCAGGAGAGTCGGGATTCTCCTCCCGGCTCTCCCCAGAACCCGCTGGCTCTCTGCAGATTTGGGCTGGGCAGGGGGTGGCTGGACTGGTTCCCACTCTGCAGGTGGAGGGTCGGGTGTCCAAGGGAGGGTTCAGCAGAGGAGCCCAGCCTGTCCCCGGTTCCAGCTCTGCCTGTTCGCACCAGGGGCGGGGGACGCCTGGACTCACCCTGCAGCAGAGCTGCTACAAGGAAGAGAAGCGCCATGTCCAGCCCTCCCGAGCGCTGCCTCGGCAAACTTCACAAATCTCACGCTGGGGATGGGATTCTGCTGATTTCTGAGTAATGAAACAAAAGAGAGAGATTGTAAAACCACTGGATTGCCCTGACGGCTGCTCGGGGCAGGGCGATGCCTCCCTGGTGGCTCCGAGCCTCTGACCTGTCCTAGGCCAAAAATAAGGGAGTTTTAAAAGGGAAAAAGGTGTTAATGGTGCTCTGTGGATCTCACACTCCTGCTGTGAACCCTGTGCTGTGGGGATGGGGTGGTTGGTAAAGGCATCGCTGGGAATGAGGGGTCAGTGACGGCCAAAAGATGTGTGAGGGACCTGCTGTGGAGCTGCTGTGACATCGACCCTTCCCTTCTCCCTTTCCCCTTCTCCCTTCTGTTCTTTTTCATCTCAAGACACAAGAGGAGAAGCTGCAGACCTCAGGGATGCCAACACCCTTAAACATCTCCTGTCACTCCCCAATCATCTCCCTTTTTCATTTTTATTCCCTGCCATTTGTCTTTGCACAGATTTATCTTTGTTTCCTTTCCAGATCCGAACACAAACAGTGCCCGGCTGTTCCTGTTGAAGGCAGGGATGACTTCCTTGTTTGAGTTAAGAACTTGGGGTCCCTGCAGCGTTCAGTCTGGAGTTCTTGGTCTGAGGTTTGCCCCATCCCCAGCGCTGCTCACACCTCGGTGAGTGCAAACCTCGTGGTTTATTTCACGCTTGTTCACGCGTTGGAAGCTCTTCAAAGCACCCGGGAAATGTGAACAGGGGACTCACGAGGCCCTCAGCGTTGGGGACATCCTGCAGACACCCAGCCTTGGGGACATCTGCAGCTCCCCAGCCTTGGGGACACCCTGCAGACACCCAGCCTTGGGGACATCTGCAGATCCCCAGCCTTGGGGACACGTGCAGCTCCCCAGCCTTGGGGACATCTGCAGCTCCCCAGCCTTGGGGACACGTGCAGCTCCCCAGCCTTGGGGACACCCTGCAGACTCCCAGCCCTGGGGACACCCAGCCCTGCCTCCCTGTCCTGAGGGAAGTGTGGGACGGGGCTGCAGAAATGTCCCTTCCCCTCTGGGCACAGGCTGGGGGGTCCCCCTGGGCCAGGATCCTCTCTGGGCATTTCCCCCAGGATTTTTCTGTTCCCGGGGCAGGGGAGGTGGCTCAGGTCCCCCCAGCTCAGCAGAGCCTCCGCAGGTCCCTCCCTGCAGCTGACAGAGGGGTGCCTTGGAAAATGGGGATTTTCACTCAATGTCATCAATTCCCACCAGACTGGAGGACTTGAAGCAATGAGGAGATGACAAGACTGCTCTGGGAGAGCTGAATGGCCTTTTTTCAACAAAAAGTCAGTAAAAATGTGAATCCTGTGCTGATTTAATCTTTTCTGATGGCCAGCAGTGCACTCCCTCTTTTCCTCCTTGCTGGTCTGCAGGACAGAACCCTCAGTTCCATCTTAATCTCATTTAATGTTAGTTTTTAGGCAAGGATGTGTTTTTTAAATGTTTTTAACCAGCAAATAGGCATTAAATATAAAGCAGAGAGTGACAAGAAAGAGCTGGAGAAATCCCAGGAGTAAACCTTGTGTGGCTGGTTTTTTCCTGTCTTTATTTCAGTCTTATATTGTGAAAATGTTTCTAGGATCTGATTAAACCATTATCCTGCCACCATCCGTAACTGGGATGCATTTTACCTCATCCACATCTTTTTTTTGGGTGTTCTTGGCCAAAAAGGACAGTATTTTAATTTATAGTTTTAAAAGGAAAAAAAAATAAAGGCAAAGTGGGGAGAAAAATCATCATAAATCACTACTTTTTATTTTTATAGAAATAATTATGTTAAATTTCAGTACTGTTACATTCTATGGTGAAATCTCTCAAACCATCTCCTATAATCACTCTACAATAGCACTGCTCTCCAAAAATCAGCATTTTAAGGGCAAATTGAGGCTCACCTACCTTAGGTTATGATGCTTCTGGTGCTGGAAATTTTCTCCTCCTCCACCTCCAGCTCGAATTTAGTTTAATAAAGTTGTTTTTGCCTGTTGCAGCTCAGTCAGTCTTTGCTCTTCTCTTGATGTTTAATTCTTTTTTTCCATATATTTATGTGCAGAGTTTAAAATGGGTGCACTAAAACTCTTCTGAGGTCTCGATGTGCGTTGCTGAGCAATCTGGAGATGGGCAAAAGGCTCAGAGGAGTAGCAGAGATGTCATCAATGTAGTGAGGATGGGACCCAAAAATGGTCTTTTTTAGCTATCTAGGGATGTGGTGACATCATGGAAGGGGGAAAAAAAGGGGTCAGGAGCAGAAATTGCGGAGTTTGAGAGGAACTGCCCAGCTCTACAGACAAAAGGCTCTAATACAGAACATCTGGCTCTAAGGAGCTGCAGTGAAATGGTGTTTGCTGTGAGCCACTTCCCCGCAGAACTTCACATCAAGAACTTTGTGAAAGGTTCCTCAAACATCTGTGGTTTGGATGGGCCTTCACTGAGCTCATGTCTGTGTTTTGATCCTGTTTTAGGGTCAAAAAGATGGTTTCTGCTTCAATTTTTGTCCTAAGCCAGGCCCTGAAATGTGGACGAGGCGGGTTCAGGTCACAGGGTCTGAAGATGGAACTAAGGGCAGTTTGTTCCTGACCACGAACACAATTCCTCTTCTGCACGAACCAAATAATTGAGAGAAGTGTGGATGTGCTGATAGCTCCAAAAGTATGGAGGCGTTTCAGTTACTGCCAGGGACTTCGGTCTGCTTTGCCTTCAACTAAAGATGATTTGCTGCTAACAAAAACCCACCCGTGGCACTTTGGGCTGGCTCCAGCGCTCTGTGTGTCCCCAGGATCTGCAGGACAACATTCTCTGCGTGAGGAGCCTGAGGGGTTCAGAGGGAGCTTTAGAGGAACCACTTTGTTCTCCAGCCCTGTGGGGTCCAAGGCCTTGATCTTCCCCTCTCGGGTCAGCCAGGGTGTGAAGAGCAGGTTGTTTTCTGTGTAACAGCATCATTGAAGCACTCTGGAATCTCCCTGGCTGAAGATAAATCTCCATCGAGCAGTTTTGTGCTGTTAATCATGATATAATTACTTACATTGCAGTAATTGCTGTGTTTCCTACCAACTCCCCACTCTCGGCTGGGCTCCAGCAGAACTGCCCTGTCCGAGGGCATTCATTGCCACGCCAGCAGCAAAGCACCAGGACTGGCCTTGAGTGAGCAATAAATTGGATACAAGTGATGGTGGGAACCCCTCAGGAATACTCAGTGTTGTTTCGGAGAATGGTAAAATCATGGAATTACAGGAGAGCCTCCTGGGGCAGAACCCCTGCCTCGCACCTTCCACTGCTAAAGGAGGGACAACTTTAATAGAATTGATTCCTCTGGGCTGTGCTTGCAAAGGAAATTCCTCTTCCTTCCTCTGACAAACCTGTGCAGATGTGGAGGTTGCTGTCAGCACCTCAGCACAGCCTGTCTGCACTCAGAGTCGTAATTAATAAATGATAACAACTCCACAGTGACTGGTTAATGATTAAACTCCTGCTTGGAAGCAGCCGGGGATGTCACTGCTGCACAGAAACCCCTCTGCAAGGAACAACACTGCCCCTGTCTGTCTCTTCCTGGACTTCCAAATCTGAGGGCGTTTGGAAAAAACGAGCTGAGATCTCGGGGAAGTGGAAATCCTCACCTTGCCCTGCCAGGGTGATCCACCCCAGCCTGAGCCCAGCGGGTTTTAAGAGCAGGAATGAGGAATACCGGGTCTAGTTCAGGTTAAGATGTTATCAGGTAAATTTGCGCCACTGGCAAATAGAGAAAAGCAAACGCGAACCAATAAACCCCGATTGCTTTAGCTCAGCAGTAAAAGGCTGGAATGCCTCTGGTGAGGCTCCTCTTGGCAGGTTGTTGGCGCTGTGGGGCCAAGCACGGCTCGGGTGGGAGCTGCAGAGATGAGGTTGGGCCTTTTTCATGTACAATTCCATTAGAAACAAAGGACGGGGCAAAAAAAAGGCAATGGAGGAGCACGGTGGAGTTGGAGAGGGTCCTTCCCTCCACCCGCACGTGAGCAGGGAAAGGGCAGAGCCTCAGCCCCTGGGTACTGCCCAAACCAGGCTGGAATGTGGTTAAAGAGCCTCAGACACCTCCAGCCATCTCCCACAGCGCTGGAGCCAGCCCAGCCCGACCCCGGAGCCCAGGTTTGGTGTTTTCCAGCTCGGCTCAGCAGCACCCAACCCTCCTTCCCCACCTCTCAGCCCCAAGGCTCCCCTGACGCCGCCCCAGAGGCACCAGGGCTGTTATGAACACAAATGATTTCTGCCGTGGCCTCCTTCCCTGGTGTTCCCTGACACCGCCAGAATTCCACCAGCCACTGCTCCTGGAGCTGATCTTCGTAATGAAAGATGTGCACAAGGATGTTTTAACCGGGACAGTAGGTCCTGACAGGCTCATGTAGACATGGAAATGACACGTCTGAGCCAGGGTGGGACTGATCGTTAGGAATGAGATGAATATTCTGTGCAAAATGCAAAGCTGGGCGTTTTCGTTGTTGTTTTTAACATTGTTTTGCCACATAAACTCAGTCTGGATAATCTGCATGAAGACACTGAGGGTACATTCACCAACTCTTCTGAGACTCGTTGCTTCTGCAAGGCTGTGATCTCTCTTTGTGGCTGTTTGTGTCTGGGCTCTGCTGGGATTTTGCCTTCCGGGCACAAATCGAGTTAAATATGCCCAGAATCAGATTCACAGAATCATGGAATGGTTTGGGTTGGAAGGGACCTTAAAGATCATCTCATTCCACCCCCTGTATGAAATCTGATTTCGGGGGTGCCCAGACCAGAAGCCAGGAGTTCTGCTGGGCTCTGGCTGAACCTGGGGGGAGGTTTTGTTCGTGTTCCTGCTTTGTCCCTCACCCAGACTTGGAGCAACCTGGGTTGGTGGAAGGGGCATGGAACTGGATGACATTTAGGGTCCTTTCCAACCCAAACCATTCCATGATTTGATGATGATGACAAAGCAAGTGCCTTTGCTCCTTACAGGCAATTTAATTTCCAAACTAAGGCAGGCTTTCTTTAGAGAGAGGGGCTGACCCGTGGAGGCAATTGCACCAAACAATTCACTGATGTTAATTAACTGCTTGCAGCACTAAGCTGCACTCAGTCGTTTCCATCGCTGACCTTGCAGCACCAGCACCTTTCCAGGACAGTCTGTGAATACCAAACAGGCTCAGGCTGACAAAATCCACAGCCAGGCTTTGAATCCCTCTCCAAGCAGGCAGCACCGGCTCATCCTTTCTCTCAGAACTCTTTGTTTTAAATCTCACTATGCAGATTTACCTGACTGCGACACAAATCTGTACCACAGGGCACTTTCTGATCACGCACAGGTTTATTAGGGACACAAACCACCTCTGTTCCCCAAGGTGAGCAGCGAGGTGTTGGCAGCATCAGCCGGGCCTGAGAGGTGCCAGGACAGCTCGGAAGGGAAGGAGCTGGGGCTGTCCCAGCCTTGCACCTGTCCCATTTTGGGCAGCACTTCTGCATCCGACACCAGCACAGCCTCTTTCCTCCTTAGCTGTCCCTTCCTGCAGTTCAAACCTCTTCCAGGTGCTGGATCCAGGTGGTCAGGGCTGGATGGGAGAGCAGAGTGTGGCAGGGGAGGCAGTGGGATGTCTCTGCAGCCCTCCAGCCCCTCCAGCAGGCAGTGGTGGTTTTGGGAGGCACTTTCATGTGGCAGGTGAGTGCTCAGGCATCAGAGGCTATGATAAAATAATAAAAAAAAAAACCCAAAAAAGTCCTAAAGCAGCAGCAAAGTCCAGCAGTTCTTCCCAGAGACGCTTTATCCACAGGCAAGCCCTCTGAAAATAAGCCACACCCCTAATTCCATGGCTTCCCTGTTTTGATGAATCCCCAAATGCATGAAAGCCCTTGCAGGAGAATCTGCCCCGTCCACACTGAGTGATGCTTTGTATAAATATCTCATATACATCTGCTATATACAAAATACTCTGTACACGCGGCGTTCCTTTATTTGGTGTGAAGCTCCCAAAGCGCTCCCGAGGTGCTGGGGCAGGAGGTGGCAGCAGAAGACACTCATGGCCGAGGCCAGGCAGCGAAGGCCGCTGGATTTGGGGTGAAAAGCCCCTTTTCCACCAGCCCCATCAGCTATTCCTTCAGCAGCCCCAACTTCTTGAGCGCCTCGCGCCGGTTCTCGTCGGCCGCGCCCTTCGGGGAGATCTTCACGCTCACGGCGGAGCGGGGCGGCCGGGGGAAGCCGGGCAGAGGGTGGGACCTCCTCTTGCTGCTCTTGTCCTGCTCCTCCTGCTCCTTCAGGCCGGCAAAGTCCTTCCCTGCCCCGAGGGACGCGGGCCGGGGGCGGCCGCTGCGGAGGAAGCTGGGGGCCAGGCGCTCGATGAAGGACATCTTGCCCAGGGAGCTGCTGCTGCTCCTGGCGTTCTGCTCCTTGGGGCTGCTGATGGAGCTGCCCAGCCCCACCCCGGAGCGCTCCAGGGTGTTGGATTTGAAGGTCATCTGGCGGATCCCCGGCGCGGAGCCCTCCGCAGGCTGCCCAGGGATGGGGAGCGGCGTCTCCCTGGGGTGGGGATGGAGGTGGGCGCTGGGCTCCCGCCTGTCCTGGGACAGCCCCAGCTTCTCCAGCGCCTCCCGTCGGGCTTTCTCCTTCTCCTTGGGGTCGAGGTGCCCCGAGCTCCCCTTTTCAGCAGCGCTGTCGCTGGCGGGGCTGGGGTGAGAGGTGGCTGAGGGTGGAGGGGCTGCTTTTACCTTCTGGTTGTGCTCCGGGGCCAGCGGCACGGGGCTGTTCCTGCTGGTTTTCAGGATGATGTTTGGTGGCAATTTCCGCGGTTTGGGGGCAGTTGGAGGCCCACGCTTGGCATCGTGGTCCTGAGGGGCCTCCTCCAGTGGGGATTTCTCCGGGTGGCCCCACGAAGTCCGAATCTTGGTCTCCTTGGCCGCCTCCCCCTTGGGGTCCGAGCGATGGCTGCGTGACCACTCCAGGTCATCCTGGAAGGGGTCTGGAGGTTGGATAATCACGGACTTGGTGTGGCTCCCTGTGTTGGCTTGGTCCAGCCTGCCCTCCTTGGGCACCTCCTGGGCAGGTTTTCCTGCTGGCACTGTGTGGGCACTTCCTTTGCTGCCAGAAGCTCCATTGGCTGCAGGGATGTTCCTCGGGAGACTGGAATGACCCGGGCTGGGAGCAGCTGCCGGAGCCGAGCTGGAGGAGGCGGAGATGCTTTTACCACTCCTCTGTTCAGCCCCGCGCTGCTGATCTCTGCTTGGAGCCCCACTGCCCAGATCTGGGAAGAGAGGGAGAGGAGGTCACGCACGGCACAGGGACACAGAGCACCCTCACCCTGCTGGGCCAGCACGGCCACGGCTCAGGACGGGCACCCGGGGCTGCCCCGACTCCCCTGATCCGCCCCTGCTGGGGAAATCGGATCCTCCGGGCCTGGCAAAGCCCGGTGAGTCTGTGTGAGCCTGTTCAGAGCACGAGCACGGATGCTCTGCCCCGTGGCTCTGCCGGGTGTGCTCCACACCCTTTCCTGAGAACCGGGAGGGCGCAGGTGGTGCCCGGCTCGCGTGGCCGCAGCGATGGGAACCTCCCGTGCCTTCTCAAACTGGGGCACTGCTCCTCCCCGCCCTGCCCGGGACATCCCCGGGCACAGCCAGGCTGCAGGGGGGTCCCCAGCTCACCCCGGGGCACAGGGCCCCTCCTGGGCCGGGAGGGCTCCCCGCAGTCGGTGTCGTCCGTGGAGACCCCGCTGTCTCCCTCTGCATCCAGGGAGCCGATGGTTTCTTCCAGGAACATCAAACACTCCTTCTCTTCCACAGATAAATAGTCATAGCTGTTGTCACTCTGGAAAAAGAAGAGAAAGCAGGGCAGGTAAGGAAGAGAGGTTTACTTAATGCTATTTTATAGATATATGTAACTTTATATAACTTTTTATATATTTATAACTTTATACTATTTAATGTCCAGGTAGTTTAGAGACCCTGTGATAGCTGCTTGGCCAGTGGCTGTTCAATAATGAGTATTTACAACTCCAGAAAACGAGACAACCTCCTCTAAAATAGGAAATATAGATATACTTAAAGCCTTTTTTATATTGTCCTGCTCTGTGGGTCAGAAGGTGGATTATTCTTAACTTGGGAACTTGGCCTCTGACTTTTAGTTCTTTAAATGACTGTGAAATGTGAGCAGATGGGCAAGAGATCTGTAGGTACAGACACCTCTACAGCTTATTAATGTTTAGAAAACACCATAAATACTGAAGGTTTCTGTGCAGGTGATGAACTCTCCTTGTTCTCCCATTCATGCCTCAGCAAGAGCTGCTTAATTTTTGCTGTGTTTTGAGTACCAGGAGACGTGATATTGCAATATCAGATATCAAGGTGATTCCTGCAATCTGTCATGAGCAAAGCGAAGTGCAGGACAGGATGGAATGTGCATCAGATCAACAAGCACTGGGCAGGAATTATCCCAGGTGGAGTTGTTTTGCAGAGACACCTTATCCAAATCTTTTACCGTGCACTATCACAACCAGTTTTTCCGTCCTATTAAATTCAGAGGGTTTGGTTCTGGGTTGCAATACATCAAACGGGAAGCCTGCCAGGACTGAGCGCTGCTCTCACACGTATCAATTATGCCCCAAGTCAGGCAGGATGTAATTAGTCCATCAATCTTGGAATCGGCGTTGGGAGACAAACAAGCTTTAATGGACAGATAGTGAAAAACGAGACATCCACGCCCATGGTCCTCACTCGTCTCTGCCCTGACCGGGATCCATCTCTGGCGGGCAGGAGGAGCTCGGCTCGCCGGGGGGAAGTCGCTCTGCTGGGAGCCAGTGGGAGCCAGCTCCCCGAGGGGTCTGAGCCCTGCCCTGTGCCCCGGTGTCCCTGTGCCCCGGTGTCCCTGTGCCCCTGCAGCCCCTGCAGCCCCTGCGGAACAGGAGCCGCTGTCCAGCGCCGGTCCCGGCCCGGAGCAGAGCCCGCAGCAGCGCCGGCTCCCGGGAGCTGCCGCACACGGGGCTGGGTGGGAAGGCTGGGAGCGCTCTGGGGCAGCAATTCCTTTGGTCCTGGTGCCGTCTCAGGGCCCCCAGCTGCTTCCAGAGCACCGATGGAGCGCGGATTTGAGCTGAGGTCTGCCCAAAATCCTTCCTCAGCTCAGAGGGGCGAGTTGGGCCGGGCGCCCCAGGGTTACTCACCCGCTGCGAGTGGTTGGAAGCCGTGCTGACCATGCTGTCAGAGCTGCCAGAGTTGCAGCCGGCCATCCCCAGCTCCTTCCTAGGCATAGCACGGGCTGCCCTGGTGGCTGGAGAAAGGAGAAGCATTAAGTTGTGAGACTCCCCCGTGATTCAAGCACGCGGGGAGGGAGGACAGGCAGGCTGGGAAGCTGAAGGATGGGGGAAGTGTGCTCCATCTTAGGCTGCTGTCTCCAGGAGAAGGCACAGCTGGGCTTTTTAAAATAATCCTTCCCCAAAAGAATTGGAAATAGGGTCATCTCTGCCCAGCCAGCTCGTGTTGGCGGCTCTCTGATCACCGCAGAGGGGTGGGTAAGGCAAAGGCAGAAGCCGTGAGCCCAGCTCAGCCCCAGCGCTCCCAGCCCCGACCCATGGGACCTCTTTCCTCCGCCACACCCGGTGCCAGCCCCGCAGCTCCAACTGGAGAACGTGCTGGCCCCGAGCGCTGCTGGTTACTCCCATCCTCGCTCTGTCAGGAGCTTCCTCTGCCGCCCTTCCTGGGGCCCCGGGAGGTGCCCCCGGCCTCGGGGCACGCCTGGGTGTGTGTGGGCACACGGCTGGCACAGGGCAGGGCAGGCTGGGGCTGTGCCCGGCGGGCTCCAGCAGCACCCCAGTGTCCCCTCTGCTCGCAGCAGGGCCCCCCGGTTCTCCTCTGGGTGCAGCCCGGACCCCCATCCCCGGTGGGAGCGCGGTGTGGCGGCAGCTGCCTGAAGAACCCCCTGAATTTGGGTTCCAGCGCCGGGCCAGGGCAGGGGCAGGTCCCCGGTGGCAGCGGGGACAGCTGTCCCTGCTCAGAGCTCCGCTGAGACCCGCCCAGGGCGTCATTGCTGATGGGGGCGAAGCACTGAGCTTCCCAAATCTCCTGGCACCACCAGTTCCCTCCACATGCACCCGTCCCTGAACTGGGAGGGAACTGGGCTGTGGAGGCGAGAGGGAGCAGCAAAACAAACACCAGCACCCCCTCCAAGACAGACGGACCCACGCGAGAGGATTTGCTCCTCGGAAGACAGAGGAGCCCTTTGTGCTGTAACCTGCAGGCAGGAACACACTGCTGCTTTTTTTTTTTTTCTTGTGGCAGGATCAGGGAATTAGATCCAGCGATAAGTGAGCAGAACTGGCTGCTTGTTCAGAGTGTTAGACCCTGAAAGAATTCCTTTGTAATTGGAATACGCCGCAAAAATCAGATTTCAACACCCACGCCCTGACAGATCTAATCCTTCCACGCAAGAGGATTTTAATATTTCAGTCTCAGCTTTGCATTATTTACTGCTTAAATGACGTTGCAGTAAGTGGTGGCTTTGGAACAGCAGATTCTTTAAATTCAGTTCACAGCCAGGGGTTTGAGCTGTCAGGAGGCAGAGCTGAGCTCGGGGGACTTTAGGTCTCTGCAGGGTTTTGCTGTGCACTTGAGCATCCACAACATGAAATTTAGATTTATATCAAAACTAGATATATAGATTTATAGATTTATATCGACTCCTAAGTAGCAGGAGGCTTGGCCATGGTTGTTGCAGTGCTCCTGGCTGCCTCCCTCCCGAATTTCAGGCAGCAAAACACCCCATGGGCAGTGAAAGCCTTGCTGGAACTTGAGTGTGCAGCTGGGAGGCTCCGTGAGGATCCCCACCACCACCAGGCCATCAAAGAAATCATTTTCTGTCATTCAAGCAGCATTTGCAGGGACCTAAAGCGGCTGCCACGCTCTCGGGAGGCAAAGTTCAGCCCGAGCCCGCCGGGCGCTGCCGAGGATCCGCACTGAAACAAGAAGTTCCTTTTCCTGCCCATTAGTTCTCTGATGTGATTACGGCTCCGGCACACTCATCCAGCTCGGGAAAGGGGAAAAATCAGTGTTGAAACCCCCCCGTTTTAATGATTCAGAAGGATTTTAGTTCCTTCTTTTGGTGAGTAACAGCCACAAACCAAAAACGCAACTGAGCGTTTGATTTAAAAGACACGGTACTGTTTTATAGCTGGGTTTCAGTGGTGTAGATCTCTTCCCCCACTAAAAATACATTTGGAGGAAGCTATTTTTTATCTAAATCCGAAGGCCAGGTCCCTCAGCTCTTGTGGCCGTTGCCATAACTGTCCTTTGGCAGCCCACGGAGCCATCAAAGAGGAGCCGGGTAGCAATTAATGCTAATTGCTTTAGACAAGAGGCTACTTTCTTTCAGCCAGCACCTCTCCAGGCTCTCCATCCCGGGTTAAAACACCTCGGTTTTGCCGTCTGGGGCAGAGCGGCCGGACCGTCCCGCCTGGGAAGGGGCTCTGTCCTGGCCAGCCCCAAACACAGCCCGGAGCAAACCCTGCTTTGCAGGGAGCTGCTGACCCGGGGGACGGATCGCACCTCGGGCCGAAGGGGACGGCGGCAGACCCGCATTTCCTCCTCTCGGAACAAGTAAACGGAGCGCCCCAGCAGCTGCCTGAGCTGTTTGCTGTCCTGAGCACGGGTCTCCCCAGCTCCTCTGCCGCCAGCTCTGGGTCTCCCCAGCTTTCCTCCACCACCAGCACCTTCAAACCACCCCGTCCAGCTTCCCTGGTGAACCCCCCGCCACATTTCCCCCTTCCAAAGCAGAGCCCTGCAGGTGCCCAGAGCCCCCCAGCCCCTCGCCCGCAGCCCATCCAGCAGGAAAAGCACAGAAAGCAAAGGACAAGCAGCAACATAAATGATTATTAATCCGTTTTGTCGCTTTACCAGGCCGTCCGTCGTTCCGTGCTGCCCAATTCCTTGTCCCGGCCGTGCCTATCCCAGGACTTCTTTGCTTTTCTGGGCTAACCAAACACAGCCAGGTTACACATTAACTCTGCTCCCGCTGCAGATAAGGCAGTGCCGGGCAGGTGGGTGCTCCTGTACTCCCGACAGGCGATCCCCGGCCCCTCACCTGCAGCCAGGGCGAGCGAAATTCATCCCTCAGCCCTGCAAGGCACCTTTCCTGCCGCTCCGGGCGGGGGTCCCGCGTGGCTGAGCCCCTAAACCCGTCCGTGCCGTGCCCCGGGGCGCGGGCTCGGGGCTGCCGCGCTGCCAGCGCTGGGCGTGGGCTGGCAGTGCCCGGGAGCTGCGGGCAGCTCTGCTCGGTACCACCCAGCTCCCAGCGCACTTCCCTGCTGTCCTCTGCTGTCCTGGGCACGGGTTTCGCCGGAGACTCCTTAATCCGACATCCTGTTCTGCCGCATAGCTGCTCGCTGACAGCGGAGCAGCCGAGCTGAGCCCTGACCCCAGCCTTGCACACAATAATTACGTCCCTGGCTGGGCGTTTGCGCCCAGGAGCGCGTCACCCACAACAGGTTTCTTCTCTCAGGTGGTTTGTGCTGGGATGCCGCAGCTCGGGCTGGGAGCTGGTTCCTCCTCGGCTCTGAAAAGGCGGCCTGGGCTAGGACAGGTAGGTACTTGCATTTCACCACAGCTTCCCAGAGGCCAAAAGTTTGCTGCCTGCAAAGGAAGGAGGTTGTAAAGACAGGCAGAAAGTGTTTTGGAAGGGAAGCTTCAGCACGGGTTTGTTTACGGGCTGCAGGACGGGGCGCCCTGGTGCTCCGAGGCTCCTCCTGCCTGTCCCGACCTGCAGCTGCTTTTGCCCCACTTGGCACCGATCCCTGCGGGCACCAAAACCCTCTGCAGGCTCCTTCAGAGCTGGGGACAGCTGGAGGTCAGTGCCTGGAGCTCTGGTGAAAGCTGAAGCCCCCCAGGATGCCCACCACACTCATCTTCACACTGACACCTTCTCAGAAGCTCTGCCGAGGCATTTCTTCAGCAGCATCTCCTGCTCTGGGCCCCTGGGCACCACCTCTGCTGCCTTCTCCAAAAAGGGGCCAGGTTTGCCCACCCTGCACAGGGTGACACCGGCCCCCAGCCCGGGTGGTGCTGCAGGGGCAGGGACAGAGCAGCGGTGCCTCCTCATGGCTCTGACTTTGGGCTCTGCTACTAAAATTAGAGCTTTTCCAGCCGAGAAACCAAACTTTGGCCATTCCTCCCACCTCCCCCACACACAGCACGGACTTGTACCTGCTTGACAAGGTGCTGCTCACTGACATCTACAAACACCCTGCAGGAAATTTCCACGGCTGACACAGCTGCCGGATTCATTCACATTTCTACGCTTCGATGATTTTTTTTTTTTTTTTAATTTGTATTTTTAGCAAAAGGCTGTGTTGCCACACATGCTCCCTGCTCCACGGAACAGGGAAGTGGAAACATCAGCTAATTAAAGGCAGGGGAAGATGGAGGGAAAGCAGATGAGCCGGGACACGCCGAGGCTCCCACCGGCAATGCCGAGCCCTGCTGAGTGCTGCTCCAGAGGGGAACGCGTGCTGGAGAGCAAATCAACAAAGCAGAGGCTGCTGCCAGCCCCAGCCCTTCCTGCTCTCCCACGCTGGCCTGCAGCAGCTGAGGGATGGGGATGCAGCACGTCGGGAGCTGGGACAGCCAGGGATTGAGGGCAGGATCGGCGCCGTGCTTCGGGAGCTGCGCTGGATGGTGCAGCACTTTAAACAGAGTTTAAATGTGGAATTAGTTATGAAGTGGGTTTGATTTTAAGTGAATTAATTTTAATTTTAAATGGGAGCTGTCGAGTTGTGCCCGGTGCTGAGGCTGCTCCAAGAGAGGGAGGAAATCAAGCCGGGTTATTTTGGTATTGCACTGCCAGCAGGGTGTGGGTGAGCACCAGCTCAGGGCCGGGGTGTCCTGCCAGCACCAGGGCTCCCATCGGGGCAGCAGAACAGGCAGAGCTGGCTGCCCGCAGCCCTCTGTGGGTCAGCAGTGTCATCATCCACGAGGAGAAACCTTGAGCTGCTCTGAATCAGAAGCCCAGAAAGAACCTGTTCTTTTCCTACATTCCTCTCCCGCCAACAAATACAAATATCTCCGACCCAAAATAAGGTGTGATTTCACGTGGATGGCATGAAGGCTATGCGAGGATGATGCAGAGAGATCTTCCCAGTGCCCTGGAAGGACTTTGGCAGGTTCTCAGCCCTGCTGGGCCTCACCCTGTTCCTAAACACGAGGGCACAAGTGACTCAGGCCTGGCCCTGAAGGAGCAGCACCCACACGGCGTCGCTGATAAGATTCCTGTCAAGGTAAGGACATTTATTTGACTCTGTGGGACTCTCGGGCACTTTCCTCTGCCCAAATTGCAGGCACAGCCTGGGTGCTGACAAATCAGTTATGGAAAACACCATGTAGTTAATGCCTCCTGTTGCACAGCACTCATTAAACCTTCCTGTGGCCAAGGAGCTCTATTTGTTATCTCTGTTTCACAGAAAAGAGCCAGGGGAGGGACGTGAGGCGTTTCCAGAGCTTGGTTAGCGTTAACACCAGAAATGAGAAGGCAGCTCTCAAGGTTTCGTATCTCCCCAACATTTTCCTCAAGACTTTAATTAAAAATAATAGGCAAGGACACTGCAATTTTGGGCAGCCTGATTTCCTTAACTCCTCTATTGTATTCCTGTCTCAGGAGGCATCTGGTGCTCAGACAGCTGAAACAGCAGGAGTGATTTCACCCAATTTGAAGGAATTTTACTCAGAGCAAACCTGACGGCAGTTTCAGAGCTGCATGCAAAGTTCGATTTAAAATGCAGGCAGACATTTAATTGTGTGGCAGCTGCAATTTTCAAAACAGCGAGCTGACAACTTTTAGTTCCTGTTCTGGAGAGTTTCCGTGCCAGGGAGGGGTTCCCAGGGCTGGCCCGGGGTGGGGTCTGCAGTGAGTTCAGCCCAGCACGGATGGCTCAGCGCTCGAGTGCGGCTCCGGTTCCGCAGCAGCTCCAGGCAGGCGGCGGAGAACTCCCGCTCTCGGCTCAGCCCTGTCCCCTCCCCGGCCCAGGGCAAACGCTCCGCACTGCGGGGTCAGAGGGCTTCCAGTTCCGCAGGGGGTGCTTGCCCCAGAACAGATCCCAGTTCCAGCGCTGGGACGTTCTCCAAGTCTCCAGGAGAGCAGGATGGGCACGGGAGATTGTCCCCAAGCTGTCACGAGTGGCCCCGGCTGTGCCTGAGCTCAGGGAAAGGTGCTGATTTCAGATGGAACAAGATGTTCCTTTCCTCAGGGCTCTCCCCAGAAACCGCTCTTTGATATGAGTTTACCCAGAACCTAGGAATTAGGTTTGTCCTTCAGAAATTCCAGTTATTACTGTTTTTCTCCCCAGGTTGGTCTTTCAGTCTATTGCATCCATGGAGTAGATCTGTGTAATACTGGACCCAAATATTCATAAAGTCTACTTAATAATTTATGTATTTCAATGCATAAAATATTCTGCAGGGATGTAAAACTTTTTACAGTGGAGTCCTGGTATCTCAGGTATCATATTTCACAGAATCCCAGAATGGTTTGGGTTGGAAAGGACCTTGAAGCTCCCATTGTCCCCTTCTGATATTCAGAGTTCATCCCACCACTAGAAGGATGCCATTTTTGTGATAATTCCCTGACTGTATCATTAAGGGCAGGAAAATCTTGGTTAAAAAGTACTAAAAAAAAACGCCCTCATAATAATTTTTTAAAAGAAAAGGAGTTGTAATCTCAATCTATCCAGACTTTACATTTTAAATAATGTAGATACTTTTTGTTTGGGAAAGTTTAGAATAAGGAGAAATTTTTCTCACAGTCGGTACCAAAGATGACTTGTTCTTTCAGAACCACGAATTACAGGTATTTTTTTTTAACCAAAGAGATTTTATTTTCTAGGCAACAAAAGAAAACATCCAAGCAGTGATAGTGACACGTCTCCCTCCAACAGAACTGATTCTCTGTCAGCAGATTCCCAATGCAAACATGATCTAGCAAAGCTCCACACTCTGGTTTAAATAAAGCTCATTTTTCAAATACTGCAACTGAGAAATACCAAAAAAAAAAAAAAAAAAAAAATTACACACTTTGAGAAACCCATCCAGGACACAAAGCTAAAATCTAAGGGTTGCTCCCCAAAGTCAAGGCAGACAATAAATACGGATTTTCCACTTGTGTTTCAGACACCCAAAGACTCGTGGTGCACCTCTCTGAGGTAGGTATTGTGTCCATGTGATAGATGGCAAAGAGGGCTCAGCTCCTTGTCCCAGGCACGTCCCTGCTCCCCACGAAAGCCCAGAGCACTCCTGGGCCTTGGCAGTCTCTTGGTCTCCCTCCTGGCCAGTATTTCAGCTCAAGTAGTGATAACACAGTGTAATCTTCAAGTTCCTTTGAACTGTCAGGTATTTCTGGAGGTTTTTAAGCATCAGCTTCTACAGGGCTGGGTTTAATGTTGGGGTTTGGGGGGTTTTTATCTTCTTTTCTAATGAGAGGCTAAAAGCAGAGCGGGGTTTAACACTGGAAGCTAAGTGGCTTTCTACAGGAAACTCCCAACAGTGCTAATGTGTGTTTTAATACTGAATTAAAAACAAACCTGGTCCATAGCGCTCTCGGTGATTCTAGGCTTTCTGTTTAATTATTCATGCCTTAATTCAGCAAAGCACTTATGTAATTATGTTCTTCCTTCAGTAAAACCCTCCTGTATTTCAAGATCCATCTGGGAGCCTCTGCTGAGAACTCGAAACATGATTTTTGCAGAAAAGGTGGTGTTGCTGCACCAGTTTGGTCAGGTGCCTTAGGGAACAGAGGCCTTTCAAACTGGATTTTAGGCTCCACGTGGCAAGTGGGTTTATTTCTGCCTCAGTCCGAAGATGCTCGTTCTTGCTCCCCATTCTAAAAGTGCAAGGAAGGTCACTCAAAACAGTAACACAAGAATGGCAGGCAAAGGATATTTTAAAATTCAAGAAACAAGGATGTGTTGCAGGCATTTCAAAGAAAAAAAACACCATAAATCCCCTTCAGTAAAATGCACCTTTACAGCACCTTTTAAAAGCCCTCGAAAGCACCTGCTGTTCAGCTTCACAACCCCACTGTGAGGTAAGATATCCCATTAAACCAATTCCATCTTCCCTGATTCTGAACAGTCCAAGGAGTGGGGCACTCCACCCAGCTTATTTTGTTCTGAATATTCAGCTGCACCCTTCATTATCACAATGAAAGTCTCGCTACTCCACAGTCAGTGGTGACAAATCAAACACGTTAAGGCAGAAAGCAGATGAAATTTCCAGCCTCCCTTCTGGCTCTGGCCTTCAGAGGGCAAAACATTTTACTAGCAAAGAGTGAGAACTCAACCTTAAAGTGCTCGTTTACAGTATTTGGAAACTGGAACAGCTTAGTAACACCATGGCCGTGATTGGCTCTACTCAAGTAAATTATTCAATGTATTTAAACAGATGCAAATGAAGTCACTTCCCTAACTACTCACTTCCCTCTTGCAGTAATTTCCAATGCTATTATGAAGAAGAATCCCAAGTATTCCAGGAAACATGCCTATGCTCTGATGCAGTGTAAACACCAGGGGGTTGAGAGTTATTTTTCAAGCAACTAAAAACTACCTACGGAGGATTAATAAGTTTTATTCAACACTTATCCATCTACTCGTTAATTTAAAAGGCTACCTTAAAGCTTAGAGGCCATTTCTTTCCCTAAAGTTCCCTCCACACAAACTACAGAGTCTATTCCCACTGGTATAGGGCAGCTCAGAGATCCTCTTCCCACTACAAATTGTATTTTGACATTGTACTTGGTATTTCCATTACAAATCATGCACCACACGAGCAGTTTCCCCTCTGAGAGCTGCTCCTCTGTGCAGAGCCTGATTCCCATGTGAGCGATGCTGATATTTGTGTTTCCCAAAGCCGTGGATCCATGAATTACCCTGAAACCACAGCGACATTGGTTCAGCACCCCAGAGGTGGGTTTTACACCACGGCTAGGGTTGTGCCTGTCTGCTCAGCTCACACACACACAGAAGGTTATGAAATCGAGGTTGCCCACCCCCTGCCCGAGTGCCATCCCTCAGCATCCCTACTCCCAATCCCCTCCTCCCAAACCTGCGCCTTGGCCGCCACCAAGTTAATTCGCTTTTCAAGCTCTGCCAACGGAATTTTATGATTACAAACAGCTTATCTGGCGCTCCAGAATCTGATTCCGGAGCGGCGAGGTAGTCGATGGCACCCTCCTGCCGCCGAGCTCACACCTCCCCGAAGTTGGCGTGCCCGGTCTCCCTGGCGTGCTGCCGGGCCTCCAGCTGCCCCGTCAGTCCCTTCTGGCACACCATGCAGCGCAGGGCGAAGCGGTTCACGTCCGTGAACTGCCTCCTCCTCCGGGCCTCGTCCGCCAGCTCCAGGGCCTGAGCCAGCACCACGTCGTCGCCGGTGGAGAAGATGGTCTGGGGAGGAAGGTCGGAGCCGGGCAGGCGGCGCTCCAGCGGGTCGTAGTGGATGCCGTCGTAGATGAGCAGCACGCGGCGCGCGTAGCCCGCGTCCTCCCCGAAGCGGTCGATGCGGCCGCTCTGCGTGTCCACCACGCAGATCTCGCACTGGTAGAACTTGGCCAGGATGGACACCTCGATGGCGCCTCCCCAGCTCTCCTCCCGGCGGATCCAGTCACAGTACTCCCGGTTGGTCTTGCCCAGCACGGCCTCGCAGTAGGACTCGGGGTCGCTGGCCACGATCTGGGCGATGAGGCCGCGCATCTCGGGGGCGCAGCCGGGGTCGTGCACGCCGCCCTCCACCACGTAGGACACGCTGGTGAACAGGCAGGAGTTGTCTGCTGGCACCACCCTCCTGGCCAGCACCGGCACGGCCTCCCTGACAGGGTGGGACATGGCTTTTTTGGTGACCACGGGCGAGTCCGGCTCGGGTTTGGACGTGTCCTCCTCCACTATGAGAGTGTCACCTGCCAGACAGGAGGAGGGAGAGGTGACAGGGACGTAAAGGGAGGAGCTAAACCCGCTGCTCCTAAAACGCAACAACACGGCTGTGCTGTCACTGCCGAGGATCACAGAGAATCACGGAATGGTCTGGGGTCTTGCACATCACCCGGTCCCACCGGTGCCGCGGGCAGGGACACCCCCTCCAGCACCCAGGGTGCTCCCAGCCCGTCCGACCCGGCCCGGGACCGCTCCGCNGCCCGTGGCCCGCCCCGCCCGCCCCCAGCTCGGTGTCCTGCTGGAAGCAGCCTCAGCCAACAGCTCCACAACGGCCCCCGCGGGACTCACCTGGCCCGGCCCGGCCCCGTCCCCGCGCGCTGCTGCCGAGGCACCGCGGGCCCCGGCGGCGAGCAGGACGCGCAGCC
>VZRO01002174.1:72817-111785 GCA_013397915.1 Daphoenositta chrysoptera | reverse complement strand
CGGCGGGGGAGGACGCGCGTGTCGCGGGCTTCGGTGAAATGGATAGCGGGAGGGGGATCGGGCTGCGCGGGGCAAAGCGCGCTGTGCCCCAAACCCCGTGCGGGGGTGCCCGTCCCGCTGCCCGCCCTGGCTGTGCCCTCCCGGGGTTACCCTGTCCCGCTCGCCTGCAGCCCCGCGGGTGCCGCATCCATCCCCATCCCGAGCTTTTCCCCCCAAATCTGCCTCTCCACGGGCATTTTCGGAGCTTGCTCCGGCTGTTTGCTGAGAGAACGTGACCGTTTTGTTAAAAACATCTTTCGTTCGTCCTTGACGGCTCCTGCCCGGGCGAATGCTTTTAACACTAAAAGCCCCATTAGGCAGCGGTGCTGCCCGTCCGCCTCATTAGCAACACCCGGGAGACCGCAGAGTGGTCAGGGCAGCTCATTAACGGCGGGGGCACGACGCGAGCCCGTTCTGGGATGCACGGAGGTGCTTTATCCACGGGAGATGGGATGACGCTGGCCTGGGTCTCGCTTTCTGCTCCGCAGTGCCGCTGACGCTGTTTTGGGGTGTTTTTTGGGGTTTTTTTTGCAGCATGGGCTTCCTACATGACCAACTCCCCGACGCTGATCGTGATGATCGGGCTGCCCGCCCGGGGCAAGACCTACATGTCCAAAAAGCTCACCCGCTACCTCAACTGGATCGGGGTGCCCACCAAAGGTGGGTGCGTGTGTGTGGGGACACCCCTGCCCTGTGCTGCGACACCTGCCAGGGCCACGGCCTCACGCCCTCCTCTTGTGTGTCAAGTGTTTAATTTAGGGGTGTATCGGCGCGAGGCAGTGAAATCCTACAAGTCCTACGACTTCTTCAGGCACGACAACAAGGAGGCCATGGAGATCCGCAAGTGAGTCCCTGGCAGGGCTGGCTCGGTCCCTGGCAGGGCTGGCTTAGTCCCCGGCAGGGCTGAATTAACCCCTGGTGGGCTGCGGGCGCTCGGGCGGGGCAGGCGGGGTGTCTGAGCAGCACAGAGCCACACCGAGTGCCCTGGCAGCGCCAGGGAGGAGCACGGCCTGTGCGGGGTCCCGCCGGGGATGGGAGGGGGCTTTGGGGCTGGCACAGAGCTCAGGGGCTCCGAGTGCCGGGCCACAGGGCTGGGTATAGACAGAGGCACCCCAAGGCTCTTGGGAAGGGGCAGGGGTGGGAGGGAGGTGTTTGAACCCCTCCCTGCTGGCTCAGAGGCTTTGCTGTGGGAATGTTTTCCATCAGTCCCTATTTCTGTCCCGCAGACGCTGCGCCTTGGTGGCTCTGGAAGATGTGAAGTCTTATCTCTTGGAGGAGTGCGGGCAAATAGCTGTAAGATCCTCTGCACTAAAAATAGTTCTGCATCGGGGCAGCTCAAAGCTGCCCGGAGTGTTTGGGGACCTGATTTGGGGCTGGTTTGAAAGTCTTAAGCTAAACTGGCTCAGAGCTCCTTCCTCATTTTCTGCCAGGTGTTTGACGCGACCAACACGACTCGGGAGCGGCGGGACCTGATCTTAAATTTTGCTAAGGAAAATGCTTTCAAGGTAGTGCTCAGTGGTGTGTTTAATTTGCAGTCGCTGCACCGAGGGCATTGCAGCTCCCTGGGGCAGGAGCTCTCGAGGTTTGACTCTGAAATGTGCTTCCCTGCCTTCTCCCTAGGTGTTTTTCGTGGAGTCTGTCTGTGATGATCCCGAGGTCATCGCTGCCAATATCCTGGTGCGTGCTGTGCTTCCCGGGCTGGGCTGCCGTGGGAACTCGGGCACTCCGGGCAAGGTCACGGGCTCGGAGCTCTCAGGGACCTCGGCAATGCCTCCCTCTCACGTTTCACCTGGGCAATAAGCAGCTGGGATTTGCAGGTTTATTAAAAGGCAGAGATGCCGTTATGTGAGAATGTGGAAATCAAACGGAGCCGGGGAATGCGTGACCTTGAGGCGCTGCCCTGGCAGGAAGGGAGGGCAGAGCGGGGGACACAGCTCTGTGTGTCAGGGCCAAGCACTTCAGGGCCTTAAGAGTGCCCTTTGTTTCCTCTCCAGGAGCAGGTTTTTCCTCAGGGCAGCGTTAAACGATGTGCATCTGTTTTAAAAGGGGGGAGTAATGTTATTCATCGTTGCTGTTGTTCCCTCTTGAGTTTGCTTCACTCTCATAAAGCTCCGCTGTCTGTTGGGCAGGAGGTGAAGGTTTCCAGCCCCGACTACCCTGAGAGGCACCGGGAGAACGTGATGGACGATTTCCTGAAGAGGATCGAGTGCTACAAGGTCACCTACCAGCCTCTGGACCCCGATGCTGATGACAAGTGAGCAAATCCCCGAGGTGCCCTTTGTCCCTGGGCACCTGAGCTGCTCGGCTGTCTGGGGCTCAGGATGCTCCAACACCTCTGCTCTCCCCCCGTGTGTCTGTGTGGAGGTGATCACAGGCGATTTTTCTCTGTGTGCTGCAGAATCTCAGGATGGTTTGGGTTGGAAGGGATCTAAAAGCCCATCTCTAAAAGCCACGGGCAGGGACACCTCCCACTGTCCCAGGCTGCTCCAAGCCCTGTCCAGCCTGGCCTTGGGCACTTCCAGGGACCCAGGGACAGCCACAGCTGCTCTGGGCACCCTGTGCCAGGGCCTGCCCGCCCTCCCAGGGAAGAATTTTTAAGCACAGCAGTTGAGAGCCTGCCCTGCCTGCTGGAGCAGCCAGGGGCAGAGGAATAGCTGGCTGACACCCGCAGGTGCTCGTGCCTCGTTTTTAAAACCAGCCGTGTGGGTGTTCTTATTTTATGTCGACTCCAGAGATCTTTCCTTCATTAAAGTGATCAACGTGGGCCAGCGGTTCCTGGTCAACAGAGTGCAGGATTACATCCAGAGTAAAATCGTCTATTACCTGATGAACATCCACGTCCAGCCCCGCACCATCTACCTCTGCCGGCACGGCGAGAGCGAGTACAACCTGGTGGGCAGGATCGGCGGGGACTCCGGCCTCTCGCCCCGAGGGAAGCAGGTACGAGCCCGCAGCGCGGGTGGGGCTGCGCCCTGGGCAGCGTGCACAAGGCTTTTACCCGTTTCCTTTTTCATACACCAAATTTTAGGCCCACCACGAGCTTTTGACTTGCCTATGAATAAGCTGTGAAAGTTCCCAATGCTGCCTTTCTGGTTTTAAGCTGGTTTAGAGTTTAGGGCACAGGTGTTGCAGCTCTGTGTGGCTGTGTCTGACTTCAGTCCTTTCCTCAAATCCCCACCAAACCCCAAATTTTCAGTTCTCTCCTACAAGTCTTGAGCTGCATTTTGCCACACTCCGTTTTACCCCACCCCCACTCCAGCTGTTCTTGCAATAAGGGCAGGAGCCTCAGGTTGGGTGAAGAAAGGGACATTTGGGTGCAGAGCAGGAGGCTGTTCTGGACCTGCTGTTCCCAGGTGACTCCAGGATTTCTCTGAGCACTTCTGGGCCCCAGAAGTTGCTTATTTTAAATGTGTGAATTAATGTTGGGTATACCCACAGCAGGGAAACTGTGCCCTGGCTGTGGGGGAGTTCAGCAACCCCAGAGCTCGAGGCCCCAAGGGTGCTCTGAGCAGCTGCAGCCCCCCCTGCCCCTGTAACCCCCCGGAGCCTTCCTCCCCAGTTCTCCCAAGCGCTGAAGAAGTTCATCGAGGAGCAGGAGATCGTGGACCTGAAGGTGTGGACGAGCCAGCTGAAGAGGACGATCCAGACGGCCGAGTCCCTGGGGGTGCTGTACGAGCAGTGGAAGATCCTCAACGAGATCGATGCTGTGAGTGAAGGGCTGCTTAAAACCCTCACTTGTCTAGGTGGGAAATAGTGTTTAAAGCCAAATTAATCACCATGAAATCGGCTGGTTTCTGTTGATTGATAGCCACGTTCTTGTATCACAGACCTCAGCCAGCCGAGGATGAGTTTTGGGGTGGTTTGGTCCAGGGCTGGGAGTGTTCAGAGCTGCCGGGCCTTGCTGGGGACATTCCAGCTGGTGTGGAGGAGGAAAATAACACTGAACATCCCAGACATCTGTCACACCCTCCTGGCTGGGCAAAGGTTGCTGCTCCCACTCTGATTCTCTCAGGAAATTGCAGGGTGGTTGCTGGGGAAGCGAGGGCTCATTTTTCATCCCTGGCAAACACAGGTTTTGAGACAAAACCAAAGCTCAGCCTCTTCAAACCAGCCTGGCACCCACACTGGGGGCAGGGCTGGGTCAGATGCGACGCCTAAAATTTCCATGCCATAAAGGGATCCCTGATCTCAGCCTCTGCTGTTCCTCCCCTCCCTGTTGTGCTGTTGGCCCTCTGATGAAACACGGTTTGTGGTGACCAGTTTTCCTTCCCGCAGGGGGTCTGTGAAGAAATGACCTATGCAGAAATTGAAGCCAAGTATCCGGATGAGTTTGCCATGAGGGATCAGGAGAAGTACCTCTACCGTTATCCTGGAGGGGAGGTGAGGACCCTAAAGAAAGTACAATAATAAACCCAACATTTATGTGTGGGATTGAGAGACTTGACTCAGTCTTAACGTTTTCTGCCATTTGTACGAGAAACTGAAAACGTTAGGATGCCCAATTCCCTTTTGGGGGAAATGTTTATTGATTTCCCTCATTGTGGTGTGCAGGTGATGCTTTTCAGTCCATTAATTTGGCCACTCTCTGGATGCTGCCCTCAGACACCGAGGGGGTTCTGCACCCCAGGCCCAAATTGTCATTGAGAAACCATCTGGGAAATGAAATTATCGTGGGTGCGGGCTGGAGTCATTTCTGGGTTTACTTCACAACCTGTTTAAATGAATCATGTACTGTTTTATTTGGTTTTTTTCTGACTGCACTCACTGAGTTACCAGTAATCCGAGCCCTCCCACGGCCTGAGGGTTCTGACACTGCATTTCACCTTCTGCTCTTGGCTTTTTTGGGTTCTTTTTTACTATTTTTACCACACCACCCATAACCTCCTCGTTTTGCTCCTTTAGCTGATATTTCCCCGAACGTGACGCTGTTAATTGCCACCTCTGCTTTAACCCCGTGTTTACACAACCCCTTGACAAATTCCTGTTTGGTTTTCCAGTCCTACCAGGACTTGGTGCAGCGCCTGGAGCCCGTAATTATGGAGCTGGAAAGGCAAGGCAACGTCCTCGTCATCTCCCACCAGGCGGTCATGAGGTGCCTCCTGGCTTATTTTCTTGACAAGAGTGCAGGTACAAAAATAAAGGGATGGTGCTGGGGCTGGCTCCTCTCCCTCCTTCCCCTCATGGGGTTTTTGGGAGGGAGGCTTGCAATGACTGGTTGGGTTTTTTTAAACAAGGGAAGAGCTGCTTTAAAAAGGAGGAAAGGAAACGTTTCAGCGATGCTTTAACCATTGCAGTGCAAGGAGCTCCCTGAGGGAGAAGCACAAATGTGCCGCTGCTTTTCTGCTCAAATGTTGTGTCTGGAGCTGTTTGCAGCAGCAGCAGTGCTTACAGAATGTGCAGGGGACTGTTTTTTAGTGTAAAGAAAAGGTTTTCTGATGAATTAAAGAGCCCCAGTGGCCTGGAAGGGCTGGCAGGAGTGCTCCTCCCAGGGAAATGCTGATTTCTTGCACGGCACACACACCTGGGAGGTTCCAGTCTGCTGCGGGCGCCAGTGAGTGGCACTAGAGCTTCATAAAACTTTTAATGACGTTAATATAACAAACTTTATGAACTTTTTAATACAGTTGTGAACGAATCTCCTGTGGGCCCATGGCAGCTGTTGCTGAAGTGTTTTCCCAAGCATGTGCCACTGGAGAGGTTTCCTCTGGCTGGAGTTGTGGGATTGTTTGGGCTGGAAAAGCCCTTTTAGAGGGTTGGGTCCCTTTGAGAGGGTTGGGTCCCACCCTGAGCCCAGCCCTGCCAAGATTTGGGAGCCCCGAGCCAGCTGCCCTCCAGGCTGGCTGCACTCAGCCTCTCTGGGCTGCCCTCTCATTTCCAGCTCCTGTATTCTGATTTTCGGTGCCTCCCTGCTGTCCTGGCTGAGTGTCTGGGGCCGTGCCCAGGCTCTCGTTCCCAGAGCAGTTTCCCTGCAATCCCAGAGTGGTTTGGGCTGAAGGGGCTGTGAAAAGGGGTTTAGTCCAACCCCTCTGTGATGGGCAGGGACAGCCCTGCTGCTGTGGGGCTGGGGAGGGGACGGGGGGGCTGTGGCACCTCAGGTGACCCCATAACCCCTTTCTGTCCCCCAGATGAGCTGCCCTACCTGCGCTGCCCCCTCCACACCATTCTCAAGCTCACGCCTGTTGCCTATGGTAAATAACGGCTTTATTTTTAATTTTTAATTTCATTTTTTGTCCTGGTTTGTGTGTGGGGTGTAATGGGCAGGTTTGTGTCAGCGCGTGGCAGCACCTGGCCACGCTGGAAAAGCTTCTGGTAATCCATAAACAGGTTATTTCCTGGTTAACATAGAAAATGTTAACGTAGAAAAGGGTTCTGGAGGGTTGGGGGTGTTGGGGGAGCAGATGTGGAGGGGCAGGGTGTTCTCCCCTGGCCTCTCCTCTAAACAATGGGATTTTCCCTGTGGGAAAGGAAGGCTGGGCCTCCGACTTGGGCTGCAGTCAGCTGAAAGTGGCTTTTCTGTGCAGCCCAAATAAGCCAGGGCTGTGCTCTCACACTTGAAACCACCAAGTGAAGTGTGAAATTCTGTTCGTGGGGTGAACAGTATGAGCTGTGTTATTTTTCATAAACAAAATAAGAAATTTATTCCTGTTTGCTTTCCGTGCTGTTTTTTTTTTAATAAATTACCTAAATAAAATTCCCTTTTTCTTTGGTGAAGGCTGTAAAGTGGAGACAATTACCCTGAATGTGGAAGCAGTGAACACCCACCGGGACAAACCCTCCCTGAACTCTGTAAGTTTTGCTGCTACACCTCTGACTCCACCTTTTCCAAAATAAGTCACAAACCCTCATAAACACTTGCTGGAACTGCCTGGTGGCTTTCAGTGGGCAGAAGGATTCTCGTCAGAAATGACCCCCAAAAGCAGAATTAATTGCAGGCTGAGTTAGTGCTTCCCAGGCTGGGTGGAATGTTTTTTAGAGCTGTTGTAGGAAGCAGAATGGGCAAGTTTAGGATATAGATTTTAACCTCCAGTCCCATTCTCAGTGTTCAATGCAGTGTTTGCTGTGGATGCTCATTGATAATTTCAAAAGGACTTGGCAAAGGGGTTAAAGTGGATTTTTTCCTTGTCTTGATCAGTTTTCTCTTTCTGAAATCCCCTCTCTGCCATTATTTAAGTAACTGTTGACCATCCACCTGTTAACCCCGTGCTAACTCTGGGGAAGTTGCTGATATTTGAGGTCCTTGCTCTTGCAAACCCTGTTCTGCAAAGGGGCTGTCAGGGACAGCCTCAGTGATTGCTTCTAATTAACTCCCCCAATTAGAGAGCACAAACTATCTCTGCTCTGCTGGGTCACGGGAGGTCCGAATGCATCTGATTTGAGGTGTTTTTGGTACATTTAGGCTCTTTGTTGTATTTTATGAAGAGCCCTTGGGCTGGGGTTTCTCTTTTGTGCCGAGGGACTGGGGGCACTGGGAGGCTGCAGCTGTGGCTGGAGGGTTTGTGGAGCTGTCAGTGCCAAACTGAGGATACTGGGCTTGGTTTGTGGGGATCCTCGTGGTTTCCAGCGTGTCCCTGCTCACGGCAAGGGGTTGGATGGAGTGATGTTCAAAGGTCCTTCCAACCCAAACTGCTCTGGGATTCATCACTTTTCCAACTTCCCTGTGACCCCTGCATGGAAATCATTGCTGCCCACTTGGAGGCTGTTTCTGTTCTTTGCTTTGCTGGGGTAACACGACTGCTTTGGGGCAGAAGAAGCAGGAAGAAGGCAGAGCTTTCTATTTGTTTATTTTTTTCCCCCGTAAATTGATTATGCAGAGAGAGAAAAAAAAAAAACAACCAAAAACCCCAAACCAAACCCACACAGAGCCACCTAAGCAAAACAAAAATCCCAGAGGGAAGTAAAACTGCCTAAGAAGCACTTCCCAGTTGTCTCCAAGGTGGATTAAGTTGTTTGCAGAGCTGGGGAAGGCACAGCCCGAGCTGGGGTCTCCGGGACATTCGGGGTGGGCTGCTGGAGCTGTGTGACCTGGCTTTGAGCTGTGGCTCCCCCTTTTCACCCCTGATTCCCTCGGTGTGGGATCAGCACGAGCTCCCCACAGGCAAAGCCCTGTGAGGATGAGGAGGAGCAGCCTGACCCCACAGGCCAGGTGGTACCTTCCCTCTGCTCCCCCTCCCCACCATCACCCCTGCTCCTCCCTGGAACCCAGCCCGTGCCCAGGACTGTGAGCAGAGTCTCTGTTTCTGCATGGAAAAATCCATCCTGGATTGGACTCCTTTAAGGAAAAAAAAAAACAAAAAACCACAAAACATAAAAATCCACCCCCGTTCAACTGGAATTCTGGTGCCAGTCTTTCAGGATCAGGCTCCACGCAGGCAGGTTTCCATCAGTGCCACGGGGTTTAGGCAGGGGGGTTAATTCTGGGTAGGATTTTGCTTCTGGGCTAAAACCTGACTGGAAAAGTTACAAATGCCCTCTCTGTCCCAGTTTCTTACTGCAGCCAAGTGATGTCCCTGCCTTGTGTCACCTCCTGCTGCGACACAAACCTGCCCTGGGCTAACACGAAATTTTGGGGCTGCTTCACTCCTTCTCTCATCTGCTTTGCTGCTTTTCCTATTTCAGTCTCCTTTAAGATGCACTTCGAGCCCTGCTGTGCTTCTCTGTTTCCTTTGCAGCCTCCAGTGGGAAATGCTTGTCTCTGAGTACCACTGCAAGCAGCTTTGTGTGCTCTCTGTGGGCTTAGTAAGTTGGATTTCTCTCCATTCGTGTTGCATGGAAACCACTCTGGGCAAAGAGAGACTCGTGGAGCAGAAGGAATCTTCTGCTGGATAAAACCTGAGGTTGTGGGGGGCCTCAGTGGGGGCTGAACCTGCTGGTCCAGGGGCTCCAGCTGGGCTTACTGGTGCTGGCTGCTGCAGATGGTGTTTGAAGCCCAGCTTGCTCCATGCCTGGATGGGGACGGGGGCTGGCTCCAGGCTGGGGCTGAGCAGGGCCGGGTCCCAGCTGTGCCCAGGGCCAGGTGTGGTGGCGTTGCTGCTCACAGGGATTTTGCAGGAGTCACTGGATCGTGGATCTCTCGTTCTCTTTCACTGTCTGAGCGTGTTCCTGCTGTCTCTTGGGACAGTGAGGCAGAGGAAGGAGTTTTATCAAAACTCTTAAGTACTGATATGCAAGATGGTCACTGTGAGGGTTCTGAGGTGGCTCTGGATTTCCCGTGGAGGAGGTAAATCAAAGTGTAACCAAACTGCCTCGTTACTCCTGAGCTTCTCCACCACGCTGAGCTTGTGTGGGCTCAGGCTGCGATGGGAAAACCCTTCAGGGGGGCTTGGCAGGAGGTTGAAGGGTGATGTAAAGGGTGAAGTGTGTCTTTGTGCGCTGGGATGGAAGCGATGGAGGAAACCCTCAGGTGGTTGCTGCCACGTGGAGCAATTCCGTGGAGCTGGAGTTCACCTGTCAGTGTGCTGAGCTGAGCTTCTGCTGCTTTACCCTCTCCCATTTCTCTTTTCCCTGCAGAGAATGGCCACTCTGGCAGTGTAGGGTCCCTGCTGTCACCTTGGACCCAGCGGGGAGTCCCACGGCCGGGAGGAGCCGGGCGGCCGGGCCTGGAGCACCCCTGGAGCACCACGAGCCACCTCGGCCAGTACTCGCCCTGAGCTGTGCTTGTAGAGCCTGTCTGTGTCTCTCCTCTCCCACTGCTGGGACGTCTGTCCACGAGGCTGGAGAAGATTTATTGTGGAGATTTTTCCAAGCTGCTTTTAACGCTCGTGAGCCGACGCATCCTTGGGTGTTGAAATAGTGTCCCACGTCTTTCCTCCTGGCCAGACGCCAAAATTAACCACAGTGGGAGGACTAAATAATCATGTTCCTACTCACTGAGGCAGCTTTTCTTTGGAAGAGGCATTTCCAGGCCAAATCCCTGAGCTTTTATTTCTCCGTTACCATTTCCAAGTTATTTCCAAGTTCAAGCGTGATTTTTTCTGTTGTTCAGCCGTCCAGGGAGCTCCAGGTAGAGTTTGACTTTCCCTCCATGAGTGCTGGTGTGAATTCCCCAATCTGAGCCAGTTCCTTTGCCCTGGGGAGGTTTTTGCTTGGGTGTAACAGCCTGCACTGGCCAGGTCAGCACATCCATCCCACGGGATCCTCCTGGCAGGGACAGAGGGCAACAAACCCTCCTGTCCCTCTCTGGAAGCTCCCAGGGCTTTAAACCCCACCTCAAACCCTGCTTCAGCTTCTCATCCCAACCTGAACTTCATCCTCTTGCTCATTTTCCTGCATTTTGGGGAGGTTTTATCCATTCACCCCAGAAAATGGGAGCATGGTTGGGACCAGCAGCGCTCCTGGGCAGGGTTTGCAGGAAGCACAAGGTTTTTACCCGTTTCCTTTTTAATACACCAAATTTTAGGCCCACCACGAGCTTTTAACTTGCCTATGAATAAGCTGTGAATGTTCCCAATGCTGCCTTTCTGGTTTTAAGCTGGTTTAGAGTTTAGGGCACAGGTGTTGCAGCTCTGTGTGGCTGTGTCTGACTTCAGTCCTTTCCTCGAATCCCCACCAAACCCCAAATTTTCAGTTCTCTCCTACAAGTCTTGAGCTGCATTTTGCCACACTCCGTTTTACCCCACTCCAGCTGTTCTTGCAATAAGGGCAGGACCCTGAGGTTGGGTGAAGAAAGGGACATTTGGGTGCAGAGCAGGAGGCTGTTCTGGACCTGCTGTTCCCAGGTGACTCCAGGATTTCTCTGAGCACTTCTGGGCCCCAGAAGTTGCTTATTTTAAATGTGTAAATTAATGTTGGGTATACCCACAGCAGGGAAACTGTGCCCTGGCTGCGGAGGAGCTCAGCAACCCCAGAGCTCGAGGCTCACCTGGGCATTTTGAGCTCAAACTCCGTTGTTTTAAACACTCCCAGAGCTGTAATTTGATAAAACTGAGATAGAGAGGACCAAGGCACTAATCCTGACCCCTCAGGATTTCAGAGGAGCAGGAAAATGTGTTGATCTAAAGCAGTTGTGCCACAGAGGGGTGAAATTTGGTGGTCAGAAATCGAATTTTATTGGTTTACCTCCTCAGGCTTTTCCCCCCAGGGCGCAGCTGTCTGGTCTTGGGTTTTAAATGTTTTTGTGCTTCGAAATAAACCAGAAAAAAAAAAAAAGATTGAATGTTGAAGGAAGAGCTTTAGAGCCTGTCCTTGGCAGTGCTTGCTGTCACACTCCAGAATGCTCTGAACGCACAGCCCCGTCCTGGCCAGGCCGGCTGCTCCGACCAAACCCCTCCTGCTCCGTGGAAAAAGGAGTGGAAAATGTACTGTAGGATGTTTACGCACAAAATGCTGGGGTACCTGGCTGAAGCGTCCATTATGTTCATATCACTGAGCAGTAAATGATTGTAAGGAGACAAAAATCTATATTTTTACCTGCTGGGATTTGTGAATGTCGCTGTTGATGTGTTGGTGGTCGTGACCTTTTTTTTATCACTGCTGAGAATCAGGTGTTCTGCAGCTTGGATCAGTGGCTGGGGGTCCCGTATTCCCATGGAGTGGGTCCCTTTTGGGGCTGTGGGATGGAATTTTGTCCTTCTCTGCAGGGTTTGTGCCTCAGTGCTTTAATTAAAGCTTCTTCCTCCTGCATTTTAGCCTTGGAAGGGTGTGTGGTTTAAAGCAAACGTGTCTGGAGCAGAGCAGCAGCAGATTTGGGAGCAGATCGTGGCCCTGAGGGTCCTGCTGAGCCCTCGGGGCTGCAGGGCTGGGGTGGTGCCAGCGGGCATCTCCTGGCAGCTGCCTGTGCCAGGGATTTCCTTGAAACCACCTGATTTCCTTGGCACGCTGCGGGCAAACACCCCAGAATAAACAAAGGTTTCACAATGGGGTTTTTGAGATGTTTTAGGTGGAACAGGCTCAGCAGCAGCTCCTGCTGTCAGTGGGTCAGTGCTGGGCCAGGGGAGGTGGGTTTGGAGGTGTGATGTGGGCCTGGCACCTTCCTGAGCATTTCCCCACGACCGGGGGTTTCTGTCACCCCCTGACTTCCTGTCCCTCTGTCAAGCAGCAAAGGTGGTGGTGGCTGCTGTCACCTTCCGTGGGACCTGTCCCTCCGTGTCACTGCGGAGAGAAGGGAGCCCTTGGGCTCAAACTGCTCCATCTCTGCTGCCAGTGGTGGGAAAAACTGGAAAATGGGGGAAAAGAGCTAAAGCCAGCGTGGCTGGCTGATCTGTGTACACTGGCTGTGACCTCAGAGCTGTCACCTCTGCCGGGCGTCCCCTTCCCAGCAGCTCGGGCTGGTGACAGGGAGGAGCCCGGCCCGGGTGCCAAGGGGCCAGGAGCAGCTGAGGGAGGAGAGGCAGCAGCTCCAGCAGCCTCCTGCCCTGGGGGTGTCCCCGAGCCTCACCCCGTGCCCCTCGAAGGGCGCTGGGTGGGCCCTGCCAGTGCCACCCGCGCTGTCCCTGCTCCTGGGCGCTCTGCAGGCTGCAGCTCTGTGGGCTGTGCTGACAGGGGTCTTGCCCAGCTGCTTGTAAACTCTCCTGCTCTGCTGCCTTCTAATTGTTTCTTTTAGGTTTAAAATGCTGCAGTGTCCGTCAGCTTGTGTTGTGTGCTCCGTGCACTTGAGCATAAATATCTGTCCGTGTTTATTTACAATAAAGAGACTTTAAAAATGCAGATAATTTCCTCTGTTTTTTCCATTGTTTGCTCTAACTCTCCATTGTGTGCTGGTTTTCTGAGGTGGTGGGGAGCTCAGGGAGGCTGTGGGATGTGTTTGGAGGAAGAGGGGCTTGCAGGGACGGGCAGGTGTCCCTGGGTTTGGGAATTTGAGTGGAAAACGGGGGATCTTAAACCCTCCCCTTCTCTCATCAGTTTTAAGGATGTTTTTATTGGAGCTACTGGAGTTCAGAATTTCAGGATTTCCGTGGAACTGAGCTTTAAGGTCCTTCCCAACCAAACCATTCTGGAATTCTCTGCGTGTTCAGCTCCGAGCGATGCTCCCGGGGACCTCCCGTGCTGCTGAGCTCCAGCTGGTGCTGCCTCACTGGGATTAAGTGGAGCTGGCTGAAGAAACCCCTTTTTGCGTGCTGGCCATGGGTTTCTGAGGTCGGAGGGGATGAACTCACAGGGGCCATGCCCGGGGGTGAAGCGGCTCTCCTGAGGACACCCCACAGTGTGCCCGAGGTCCCTGTGCTGGTGCTGCCCAGTGGAGCAGCTCAGCAAGGATTATCTCAAAGACTTGGCACCTCCACACATAAAAACCAAACAATTTCAACATCTGCCCGGGTTGCATTCAGTTTTGTAGAGTTGTGCTCTGTGGGTGGAATAAACTCCTTCCTTCTTGCTCGGGAGGAGTTAATGATTTATGGGTCAAGGGGCCAGCTCTGGTTTCTGCAGAATTGGAGCCTCTCGCCATGGGGCCATATCTGAGCGTGTGGGCGTTTCCAAACTCCTCCTTTGGCTGGGGCTGGACCCGGGGGAGAGCAGTCCCTGTTCCATCCTGCGAGTGCTGAACGCTCCAGGGCTCTCCCTCTGCTGCCTCCACTCCTCCAGGTAAGAAATTCCCAGCCCTGCAGCTCCAAGTGCTGCTCTTGGGAGCTGGGTTGGAGCTTCTGAGCAACTCCAGCAGGCACCAGGGGCAGTGATTAAATCAGACTGGACCAGGAGGTGCGACAAGGGTCGAAAGAAAAGCAGAGGAGTGAAACAGCCATGGGGAGTGTTGGGTTTAGGGCAGGGAGCAGTGAGGGGGACCCTCATCTCCAGGAGGAAAGCAGGCACTTGGAGCTTATGGAGCTTTGGGAGGGTTTGGGCTCATAAATGACCTTGGATAACACAGAGAGGGCTCTTGCTGATCCCTGGGGGTGCCAGGTGAGTGCAAATTGACACTTAAATTCCATTTTGTGAAGCAATTTGGTTTGATTGACTCGTGAGCTTTACAGCTTTGCTCAGGTAATATTTGCACAGAACTGATGGAATTTTTTTGCTTAGATGCCTCTCTCTCTCCCTGAGGGTATTCATTGTGAGGGGACTGAACTGGTGACTCCAGCAGGATTTCATCTGACTAGGAATTTACTTCCAAGAGATTTATTACTAAAAATAAAGTGTTTTGCCCATAAGTTTCCAGAAAAGAAATTCACCTCCTGCTCCTGGTCCTCTCCTGTGACTGTAGGAACTGCTCAGGGGTGGAGAAATCAGACCTGTGCATATGAGCTGTGCTTGCCCTGAGTGTAAATACCCCTAATAACCCTCTGCTGTCTTCACAGATACTGGCCCAGGAAACGAATGTGGTAACATCTGTGGGATCTCCAGGCAGGAATAAACATGTCAGCCCTGGGGAGGCAGAGGAGCTGTGCTGTGGTCCTTGGGTCACTCCTCACTGCCGCTCTCATCGTGGCTGTCCACAGTAAGTGAACGAGTCCATCAGGATAAATGAAGATCCCCCGGAAAACCTTCTCCTGGGTTTTACAAGACTTGGATCCTTCTCTTTTCCTCTTTGCCTTTGCCTTTCAAGGGCGCTGTAAATCTTTGTGATCAGAATCCGTCTTCCTTTGCCTTTTTTCCCTTTCTGTGGCAAGCAGATACAAAACTATTTTAGCTGAAAAAGTGCAATAATCTGTACTAAACGGGGAGAAGAAATGCTTGACCTGGACTTTGTGCCCAGCCCTCGAAGCTGCTGGGTGAGGCGTGAGGAGCAGGACTGGAGGGGTGAAGCTCCTCCCGACGCCTGCCAGCCACAGGCCACACTTCTCTTGGCTTTCAGGAGTCTTGGGGCCGCTGAGGGGTCCTCCCCTGGCCCCCCAGGCCTGAAGGCCCCAGCCTTGGCTCCCAGCAGGTCTCTGAGGGCTGTGTCCCGCAGGTCGCTGCGCCGCCCCGCCGCGCTCGGCGGCAGCGGAGCCCAGGGAGCATTTCGAGGCCACCCAGCTGTTCCCCTACGGCTACAGGATGGAATTCGTCTGTCGGCCGGGCTTCGTGAGGAACGCTCGCGCTGGCAGCGCCCTGGTCTGCGGAGTCAACGGGGTGTGGCGCGGGTCCAGCGACATCTGCATACGTGAGTGTCTTTTGGGGGGCTCGGCGTCCCTGCTCCCCTGGGAGGTGTCCCTGCCCTTGGGTTGGGACAAGAGGAGCTTTAAGGTCCCTCCCAACCCAAGCCATTCTGTGATTCCGTGCTCTTCTTCGTGTTTGCCGATGCTGTCGGCTCCTTTTGTTGGAGCAGGATCCACGGTGAGCCCTGGGATGGTGACAGTGAGTGACCTGACACGAAGCACTGATTTTGTTCCTCTGGGTGCTGGCAGTGATGGCAGGAGCTGAAATCAGCCCCGGTGCTGGCTGTGCTTCGCTGCTGGCTCAAAGGATGTTTTTCTGCTCAGGCATTTTGAACTCTTGGGTCGCAAACAGCATTTTGGGAGGGAGAGGGAGAACCCTTTAGCTGGGCAGAGGAGCAGCAGCTCATGAGCAGGTCCGGCCAGCACCGTGAACCGTGGAGTAACCTGGGGTTGGAGGGGAGATCTGGAGGTCTCTGATCCATCCCCTGGCTCAGAACCGGGGGGTTTCGGCTTTCCTGCCGTGAGGCTGAGGCGGGAGCTGACTGGAGCCCTCTGTCCCCAGCCAAGGAGTGCTCCAACCCCGGGGAGCCGGCCCACGGCAGGCTGGTGGCGCTGCCCGCAGCCTTCGGTCTGGGTTCCTCGGTGAGCTTCACCTGCAACGCTGGGTAAGCCACGGCGCCCGGCCCACGGCGCTTCTTCCTCTCCAGCCGTCTTCCCCAAAGTTTTTCCCCTCAAGAGAAAAGCCTGTGCTGTCAGAGCCTCCCCCATGTAGGTAATTGCAGACCCTGACTGAAATATCTTTTAAAATTTCCTTTGGGAGTTTAAGACGGACTGTGAGTGTCCTAATCTCCAGCTTTGAGGGAGTTCTTCCTGAACTCAGGTTCACCCTGCTGGCTCTTTCCAAACTGTTCCCAATGTTTCAGTGTCTTTTTGAAGGAAAGACATGACTGCTGAGCTCAGAGCTGTGAGCAGTTTATAAAGTAGATGCTTTTCCTTAGAAACCCGCCATTTTTTTAATTTAAAAAACGTTTTTTGTCAAAAGCCAGCGAGTCCTTGAGAAAATGACACCACTGGCCAGTTTCTGACCTGCTGGAATTCTGACGAAGGAGCCCAAACCTTCCTGGTGGTGATGTTATGGGTAACACATCAGGACTGAGTTTGTGGAGAAATTCCCCCTCCCCTGTCTCCCACAGGTACAGACTGATTGGACACTCTGAGATTGAATGTGTGATTAGAAACGGGATTCTGACGTGGAACAGGGATATTCCCAACTGTGAGGGTAAGCAGAGTTCCTTAATTATCTATTCTTTCATTATCTGGGATGTGATTTGGGCTGGATAAAGAAGCTGTTGCTTTGCTCTGCTGAGGATTTTGGCATCTCAGTGCACGGTGGAGCCGTGAAAGACATTTTTAATCTGTGTTTCCCTTCCTGCAGGAATGTTCGTTCACTCTCTGGGAGTGATGCAGCTGCGTTTGAGCCCGGGATATCCCAAACCCCCTCAGTGCCCAGTCAGAGCTCGGGGCTGGTGTGCAGCTCCTCAAGACCTGCCCTTGATTTCTGACCCTTCTGCCACCTCCTGTTCCCACTTTTTTCTTGTCAGATTTTTGGTTTAAAATGAATTAATTTTTTTTTCTCTTCTTCCTTCCCATGACCATCTTCCCCTCGCTCCACAGCGATTCCCTGTCCACCCCCTCCAGAAATAGAGAACGGGCAGCACAACGGGATGGACAAGGAGCATTTTGTGTACGGGGAATCTGTCACCTACTGGTGCCGCAGCCCCAGGCCAGGGCAGAGATCTTTCTCCCTGGTGGGAGAGGCCTCGATTTTCTGCACAACCAGGGATAACCTGAACGGTGTGTGGAGCGGCCCAGCTCCGGAATGCAAAGGTGAGCTGCTCCCACCTCCCTGCCCTGCTCCTGCTCTGCTGTTTCCCTCCTTGGAACCTCCTCTCTCCTTCATCCTGCTGGAATTGAATCCCCTCTTGCAGATGGGACCAAAATGGCCTTTATTCCAGGAAGCAGCTTCCATTTATGGACCTCTGGATGTTATAATTCGTGTTACACAGTCATTGGCTGCTAAATTACAACAATAAGTTCATTGGCTATGTTAAGTACAATATACTACCTGTAGCATAAGCATTGGTCACCTATAACATAAGCATTCAAACATTCAGAAAAATACCAGGTGCAGATACGTTGCTGTTTTTCTCCTTCTTATTGTTTAACTTTCTTGCTTCTGTTTACACTACATCCTTATGGGTAAGAACTAATTGCTTTTCTTCTCACGGACTTTCCTCACATCCTGCTCCAGCCGAAGTCACAGGCCTGAGCCATGGCTTTACAAAGGCAACAAGGCCTTCATTTGATAAGGTTTTTACCTGAGTGCCCCGGAGGGTGACTGCTGCTCTCCCCGGCGCAGTGGTGACCTGCAGGCAGCCCAGAGTGGAGCACGGGAAGCTGCTGGGCGGGTACCGGCCCGACTACAGCTTTGGGGACACCGTGGTGTTCGAGTGTGAGCCCCGCCACAGCCTCAGGGGCAGCGACGCCTCCACCTGCAGGGGCAGCGACGTCTGGGAGCCCCCCCTGCCCCTCTGCCAGCGCAGTGAGTGTGGGGCACAGCCACCTCTGGGACCCCCCCTGCCCGCAGAGTATCGGCTTGGCTGGAAATGGTATCGGGCTCTAGCAGGGAAAATGGCCCTGCAGTCCAAAATCACACCGTCAAAAATGGCTGGAGTTGGAAGGGACCTTAGAGGGGATCTCGTTCCACCCCTTGCTGTGGACACCTTCCACTGTGCCAGGGTGCTCCAAGCCCTGTCCAGCCTGGCCTTGGACACCTCCAGGGATGGGGCAGTCACAGCTTCTCTGGGCATCACCCTCATAGGGGAGAATTTATTCCCAATATCAGATCTAAACCAAACCTCCTTCATTTTAAGGCCCTTCCCCCTTGTCCTGTCACCCCATGCCCTCGTGGGAAGTCTCTTTCCAGAGAAAAAACAAAAAAAAATTGAATATCTTCATTTGTCTCCCCTGCATTCCCCCTTTACCCTTCCTGAACTTGGATGATTCAGTGCATCCCAGAATGAACAATGTGAGCCCACGGTTTTTACCCCAATTCCCTCCATCCTGGGCCCCGTGATGCACCCCTGTCCCTAAACTGGTGTCTCACCCCCAGGCAGCTGCGATGACCCCCCAGACGTGAGGAACGCTGTGAAAGTCAGGCTGGCTGGGAATCTGTTCCCCGTGGACACCGTGGTCACCTACGAGTGCCAGCAGGGCCACCAGTTCAGCGCGGGGGAAACCACCCGGAACATCAGCTGCCTGCAGGGTTTTGTGTGGAGTGAAGCCCCCCCTCCGTGTGAGAGTGAGAGCCCGGGCTGTTTGTGACCTGCCAGAACGTGTGAAAGAGCTGCACGAGGGGTGGGGACTGTCTGGGGACAGGGGGTGCTCCGGGGTCCCAGCTTGGCCTTTGCTGACTCTGGAATTTGATTTGTTCCCCAGCCGCGGAGTTTGCTTTGTTTGCCAGCTCTGCTTTCCAGTCCCTTGAACCTCTGGAAAAATCCATCGTGGTGTTGAGGGTGCACCACAAACATTCCAGCCCCCCAGGAAAGCCCAGGGATGGTTTTGGGGCAGATTTAACGTCACGATGTGTCTGTGTCCTACAAGACATCCATCCTTGTCTTCACAACAAATCTGTCGTTGGCCTTGCCATGGTTTCACCCTTGCTGATGTTTGGCATTTCCCAGGAACTTCTTGCCCGGATCCACACCTCCCAAACGGAAAGCCCTTGCACCTGTGGCAAGTGAAAGAGGTTTATGAGTACGGAGACAGGCTGGAGGTGGCGTGCAGTGAAGGATTTGCTTTCAAAAGCCGTGAGAGCAGCGTCACCCTCCTCTGTACCCGCGATGGTGGCTGGGACCCAGCAGTGCCAGAGTGCATTCCAGGTGGGACAGAGGGGAGGGATGATGGTGACGGAAGCCATGGAGAACTCTTCCCCACTCCAGGTGGCCCCAGATCTCCTGGTTAAACCTGGAATATACAGGCAGCAGAAATCCAGATGGGCCATTGCATTGCCCCATGGGAAAGGGGCAGGGTTTTGGCAGGGCTGAGCTGGTGTCTGGAGGGCTGCAGGGGCGGTGTGTTGGAAGCTTCTAGAGGCTTGGGAGGTTCCTGAGAAGCCTGGGAGACATTTATGCAGCTGGAAGGGGATGTGGTTTGTGTTTGGGGCTGCTCTGCTGACACGGGGCTGGGGAGCAGAGGACGTTCCCAACGTGTTTCCCCTCCCAGCAGAAAATGAGTGTAAATAACTGACACTGCTCCAACTCCTGACCCAGCAACGGGGCGCCACAGCAATACCCACAAAAGCTCAGGAAAACCTTTCCAGGAGGGAAAAACCTGCTCCACCCTGCAGGGCAGCCAGCATTAGAACATGGACCATTCCCTGTGCTGCCCCTTTAGCTGAGCCCTGCGCCTGGGTGATGATCACTTTTCTTCCCAGGATTCAGATCTGTTGGTAACTCTTCTCCACAGAAAGCACGACTGGAGTTCTTTCTGGAAACACACCACATCCTTTATGTTCTGTTCTTTCTAGAACCACATTGCCCAAAGCCGGACATCCCTCATGGGAAAGAGGTTTATAAAAGCAGGAGTGACTACGCGGCGGGGGCCCAGGTGAGGCTGGCGTGTGACGAGGGCTTCGCCCTCCGGGGCTCGGCGTCCATCACCTGTGGGGCTGACCTGAGCTGGGAGCCCGAGCTGCCCTTCTGTGACAAAGGTACGTGTGACACTCCGGGGACGAGGGGTCTCCTGTCTCGGGGCTGAGGAGCAGCCAGCAGTGGGTGATCTGCCTGCAGCACCTGGGGACATGGGCTGAGCCAGGTGTCCCCTCCCTGGAGGTGGAATCAGGATCATTACGGTTGGAAAACACCTCCAACATCATCAGGTCCAGGCTTGGGGTGAATGCCACCGTGCCCATGAACCCATGGCCCCCGGTGCCACATCCACGTGTTTCTTGAACACTTCCAGGAGTGGGGAGTCCACCACTGGAAATATCCCAATATTTCTGGAGCCCTGAGCTGGTGTAAGAGGCCAGGATCCAGGCAGCAGCTTCTTGTGAACTGGCCTCTCACCAAGCACGAAGTGAACTTTGTACTGGTTCCCCAGAAATGATTTTGATTCTCACTTGAAGATGATAACTGCACGTTTCTTTCCTTATCAACTCCCTTTCTTCCACAGTCTGTGGGCCCCCTCCACAAATCTCCTTCGGGCAGCACTCTGGCAGGGGTGACAGGGAGTTCCCCTACGGCACCAAGGTGACCTACAAGTGTGCAGAGGGGCTGTCCCTCGTGGGGGACGAGTCCATCTACTGCACCTCGGACGATGGGAAGAGCCTGGCGTGGAGTGGGCCTGCCCCGGAGTGCAGGGGTGAGTGCGGGGTCAGGTTAAGCCCTGCTCCAGGAGCTCCAGACCTGGAGTGGATGAACCAGCGCAGCTCCTGTGTGGATGTGTGACGTGAGGACACCTCAGGGTGTCCCGGCGGGCTGCTGAGGGTCGGTTATTGCACTTGAGCACGCAGCTGCAGCAGGGAGCAGCGGGAGGAGCAGCCCCACCCCGGTGCCGCTGTCCCCGGGCCCCGTTGCCAGCTCTGCTCTGTCCCGCAGCCGTTCGGTGCCCCAAGCCCGTGCTGGAGAGGGGCAGGATGGTCCCACAGAGCTTCACCTTTCCCTACGGGCTGCTCCTGCACTTCTCCTGCGACGAAGGCTTCGGGCTGCGCGGCGCTGCCCAGAGCCGCTGCCTGGCCGACGGCACCTGGGACCCTCCCGTGCCCACCTGCCAGCCAGGTGAGTGCCAGCCCTGCCTGCTCGGCCCTGCTCTGCTGGGCCACAGGGGGAGTTTGCAGGGCGTTTTCTCCTCCATCTCCTCCCATTGTTTGACTTTTTGCCTGCATCTCCCCTGCAGTTCGGTGCCCCAGGCTCCCGAGGCAGGAGGACGTTGCGGTTCAATTCAACAAGCTCTGGTACGAGGTGAATGAAACCGTGTCCTTCACCTGCAAGCGTGATGGGCCTTTAGCAGCACCTTCAAAATCCACCTGCTCGCCTGGTGGCACCTGGACGCCACCCCCCACGTGTGTAAGTACCACCAGCTGCCCCGTTTTTCCTGTTTCTTGCCCCATTTATAGCCTGGGGCAGCTCTGGTCCAGCTTCGCGAGGGCCGTTGCTTTGTCACCCCACACTGGAGTCTCACTCTGCCTTTATTTTGTTCTTCTAAAGAAGAAGCATGATACCTGTGAGAGGATCCTGCGAAACAAAGCAGCTTTCCAGTGTGGAATTCCTCTGTCAGACCTGAAAACCCTTCTGGAAGTCCAGAAGCTCTACCTGGAGATCCAGAAACTTGAAAAGGAGCTAAAAATCACCACCCACAGCTGACTGGTGGCACTGGGATTGTAGGAACTGTCTTCTGTGTGTTTTGAGTCGTGATCTGACTGAGGATTTTTTATGAGTCTGTAGTTCGTGCTAATGCTAAAGTAGCCAGGACAGAATTTAGCAATTGGCCACACATTTGGTCACATGAGGAGTCAAAGTGACTTCTGACTCATTTGTTAGAGCTCACCAGGTTAGGTTTGTCGATCACTTTATGCCTTTTAAAGCTTCACATTTAGATCTGTTTGCTACACTGACAGTGCACAGTTAGGAAGGAGCTGAGTGGAGAGCGAATTTTTGTGGTACAAACAGGCATGAACGTGGTGAGAGCCACTCACCTGCAGCTGCTGCACCTCTCCAGTCTGTCCCAGCTCTGCCCAGTTCACCCCCGCTGCACTCATTAGTGGGAACAACCCCTTCACTGCCTAATTACTCTTCTCGTGACCCAGAGAACCTCAAAGCCTCTCTCCTAGCAAAGCAGAAATGCCAGGTTTCCTTCCCAAGCAGGATGGATGGATCCACGGCAGGGCCACAGCTCCGTGCGTGCACCAAGGACAAATCAAAGTGTACAGAAAGAAATGGCTGATTGTTAAATTCTTTAATTCTTTTTCTGCAGCATCCAGTGAAGGGCAAGCGCTGCGTGGGCCGCGTGTCTTGTGTTGTGACCAGGGATTATAATAAACCTGCAATTGTAACAGCAGCTCTGTCTGGGCTTCAATAATCTGTCCTATCCCTAGTAAAGGGCAGTATTTATATAATATATATGAAGTATACATGATACATGCAGTGAGTATAATAAATACTGCTTGATGAGGTGCTGTTCCATGAGTTTGGGGGTGTTCTCACAGCAGCCTGACCCCCCACACCCCTCGTGTGACCCCCCACACGAGGCCAGGCTGCTGCAGAGTGGTTTTAGCTGCAGAACCCCCTCAGTCCCTGTGTGCCCAGCGGGGCAGGGGCAGAGCAGCCTCCCCTGCCATGCCCATCCCTGCTCCTCCCGGGGAGCTCGGGGTGGTCAGCAGGGCTGGGGGTGGTGTCAGTGGCGTGTCCAGCCTGTCCCCAACTTCCCACTGCTGCTTCCCCTTCCCCGGCGGGCTCTCGGGGAGAGGATCTCTCCTTCCCAGGGCAGCTCCCGTCCCACACCATGCCCGGGCTCCTGGGGCCAGGGCAGCTCCTGGCAGGGATGATCCTGGTGCTGCAGCCCTCGGGGACTCTGGGTGAGTGTCCTCCCCTCCCTCCTCGGGGTCTCGGCTTCTGGGGCTCTGCTTTCCTTTCACCATCACCCTCTGCTTGCCTTTCACGAAAGGAAGAGCTTTGGGAAGAGCTCAAAGAACCTTGCAGTGCCTGGAGGGGCTCCCCGAAGGCTGGAGAGGGGCTTTTCTCCAGGAATGCAGTGACAGGGAAAGGGGGAATGGGTTTAAGGTGAAAAAGGGCAGGTTTAGATTGGGCATTAGGAAGGAATCGTTCCCTGTGATGGGGGCAGGCCCTGGCACAGGGTGCCCAGAGCAGCTGGGGCTGCCCCTGGATCCCTGGCAGTGTCCCAGGCCAGGCTGGACTGGGCTTGGAGCAACCCGGGATAATGGAAGGTGTCCCTGCCATGGCAGGGGTGGCACTGAATGGGCTTTAACGTCCCTTCCATTCCGAGTTTGATGTCCCTTCCATGATTCTCTGACTGATTCTGTGATGCCCAGGCTGATGCCCCAGCCCTGGGGCACCCTCCGGACCTGCCCAAGGCAGCAGGGGCATTGCCAGGCATCCCCCAGGCTGACCTCAGGGCTGGAGAAGTGCAAATCTGCTGAGCAATGACTGTCTCTGGGAAGGGGAATAAGCGGCAGTTTCTGTCTGGAAGTTGGGGGTTCAGTTAAAACCAAACCTTTCGAGAAACTTCTCCAGCGTGCACAGCCCGTCCCAGCACCGACCCCAGGCCCCCAGCACCGCCTCTGCACCCCGGTTTTATTCTCAGTATGTATTGCTTTTACTTCCTGGTGCTTCTCAGTCCATTTCCCAAAGCCAAACGTTACTAATGAGCTGCCAATAATTAATCTGGGGCCTGGAGGAGACACGTACAAGGTATTTTCCACGGGCATGGCACCAAAGGCAGCTGGCACTGCCCTGGCACGGTGCACGTGGGGGATGCTGCTGCACCTGGATGTGAACCAGGATGTCCCAACATGGTTTTAACTCTGCCAGGCATGCAGAAGTTCCAGGTAGGGCTGCTGGAGTTTGGTTTTCTCTGTTATTTGTGATAAGCCCCAAATATCTCTCACGGGAGACATGGAAAGAGGAGGTTTTTTGGGAACATCAGTGATGTGCAGGTGTGACAGAGGTTATGCAGTTGTTGCAGAGCCTCTGTTTTTTGTAAAGCTGGCAGGGGCTGCTGCACCCTGGAGTCACCCACCTGAGTGTGCAGGTGAGGTGTCTGTGCCCTGCCTGAGCCAGGGCTCCAAGGGAAGGGCAGAAAAGGTGTTTGATCGTGTGGGAAGGAAACCCTACAGGTTTGGGGTCCTACTGCTGGCTCCTCGGGATGTGTATGAACCTCCAAACCCTCCGCCTCAATCCCTGCAGTTATTACACAGCTCTGTCTCCTCTCACCCCCCAGACAGAGCTGCCGTGACTCTCGGTCACCGTGGTGGCACTGTGCAAGGACACCCCTGAAAATCCCTTTTTTTTGGGTGATCCACAGAGGCTCAGTGTCCCATCCCTTACATTGCCAACGGGCAGCTGAGATCTGCAGAGAACTTCACCTACGGCAGCACGGCCACGCTGGAGTGTGAGCCCGGGTTCACGGCGCTGGGTGCCAGCACCTCGGCACGGTGCACGTTCAACGGCAGGTGGTACCCACGGGTGCCCTCCTGCGTGCCAGGTACGCCCCGATCCCCCTCCCGGCCTCTGCCAGGTGCAGTCGGCTGCTCCCGTTTCCCCAAAACCGCCTGGAGGGGGGTTGGAGGGCGGCACGGCCAGGAGCGGCGCTGGCTGGCGGGATGCCCGCTGGGAAGCGTGGCAGGGCTGTGCCTTCCTGCAGCCTCACCCACCGGGTACCAAAGTGCACGGGAATGAAGAGGCTCACTCGGTTCACATCCCCTGGTGAATTTTCCCCGCTGTTTTGCCCTTTCCCTTCATCCCCCACAGCCACGCTCAGGGGCGCTGCTGTCCCTCACTTATTTTTGGGGTTTTCCACCAAGGAAAAGCTCCCAGTGCTGAGGGTCTGTGCTGTCCCTGCTCTGCCCCAGGGCACTGCTGAGGGTCTCTGCTGTCCCTGCCCTGGCACTGGGCACTGCTGAGGGTCTCTGCTGTCCCTGCTCTGCCCCAGGGCACTGCTGAGGGTCTCTGCTGTCCCTGCCCTGCCCCAGGGCACTGCTGAGGGTCTGTGCTGTCCCTGCTCTGCCCCAGGGCACTGCTGAGGGTCTCTGCTGTCCCTGCCCTGGCACTGGGCAGTGCTGAGGGTCTCTGCTGTCCCTGCTCTGCCCCAGGGCAGTGTTCCCACCCTCCCTCTGTGGACCACGCCGACTTCCAGCACCGGCACGAGTTCCTCGTTGGGACCACCCTGACCTACTCCTGCAGACTCGGGTTCTCTCTGATCCCCGGAGTGTCCCCAACTATCACCTGCCTCCAGAACTTCACGTGGTCCTCGGTCCCAAGGCTCTGCCAGAGTGAGTACAACGCTTCCTTTGCTTTGCCAGCAAAGCATCCATTTAATGACACCGTTCTCAAACCCCAGCAGGGCTCTGTTGAGCAGCTTTGGCTCTCCCTGGCAATAATTTCGCTGCTCAAAGGGTGGCGTGGCTGGAAAGGAAAAGCTGCAGCTCCCCCTGGTTATTTAGCGGCTCAGACAAGGATGCGGGGATGCAGCCGTGACATGCCATCCCCTCAGCACAACTTACAGCTGATCACAGGGCTCTCACATCCCTCTGCCTTCCAAGAGGAATGGTTGTTATGCTGTAATTACCAGCCCTGAGCCTGCCAGCCCTGGTTAGAGGGGTCTGGCAGCGCTGGCAGGCTGCTGGCAGCTTTGCTGGGCCAGTGAAGCGCCACTGCTGGGCATCCCTGTGCCAATCTCTCCTCTCCGGTGCCGCTGTCCCGCAGAGGTGCAGTGTCCCGCCCCGCTGATCCCCCACGGGAGAGAGGCCGGCCCCCGGAGAGCGGGGTACACCTTCGGGCAGCAGGTGGAATTCCGGTGTGACCACGGCTACGTGCTCCAGGGCAGCGAGCGGGTGCAGTGCTCGTCCGACGGGATGTGGAGACCCCCGGTGCCCTACTGCGACAGGGGTGAGGGGGACAGCAGGAGCAGCGCTGGGAATTCCACCCGGGGGAGGGACAGCGGGCGGGAAATCGTGTGAGCTGCGAGGAGAAGGGGCCCGAGGCACGGCACGGAAGGGCTGCAGCGTCTCCATCTTCTTCCAAAGCTGTAACTGATTAAATGCCGTGGTTGATGGGACTCGCAGCCGTTTCTCAAAGGACTCTTCAGGGGGTTTGTGATGCTCACCGGTCCCTGACCCTGTTTAGGAGCAGGATGGTTTCTCGTGGAAAAGAGGAGGGGATAAGGAAGGGGAAGGGGCCAGAGGGGAGGGGGCAGATGCTGCAGAGCTGGGGCTGTGCTGAGGGTTGGGTTCGTTGGCTGGGCCAGACTGGGAACACTGGTACAGCCAGGGCCAGAGCTGGCCAGAGGCCAGGAGGCCGGTGAGGAGAGCAGCATTTGGCATCAACATCGAGAGCCAGCCTCTCCTGCTACCTCCCTGCCTTCTGCCTCCCTCATGCAGTGAGGAAAACCTGACTTTTTCCTTTCCCCTCGCCCAGCCTGTGATCCCCCTCCCAAAATCACCAACGGGCAGCACTCTGGCATGGGGGTTAAGCAGTTCCCCTACGGCTCTGAAGTCAAGTACAGCTGTGCAGAGGGGCTGTCCCTCATCGGGGACGAGTCCATCTACTGCACCTCCGAGGACGGGGAGAACCTGACCTGGAGCGGGGCTGCCCCGGCGTGCAGGGGTGAGTGGCTTGTCCTGTGTGGGATCAGGGAATGGGGTCAGGCCGAGCCAGGCCCTGGGCGCAGTGTTGATGCCTTATCCCTGTTCTTAAAATCAGAGCTGAACACGGTTAGAAGGGAAAAAGGGGTTTTTACCTCGGTATTTATTCCAAGGATCCCTGGTTCACTCCGTCCAGGTGGAACACTCCAAACATGCACATCGAAATGCCCACCCCAGAATGCACACCCAAAATGCACACCCAAATGCCCACCCATGATAGATCGGGTATAGAATTATAGTCTAAGTCAACCCCCCCTCCCCAGGAACCCTCCCCTGGCCAGACCCATCTTTGAGTTTACAAAATGTGCTCCAGAGAGAACCTTGGTGTCTGAGGCCTCCAAGATGTTCGGTCTCCCAACTCAACAAAACATCAAGTCTAGGAATGTAGGCTAAAAGAAACACCAAGAATACAAAAGGCCACAAAGGCATACAAAAGAGGGATAAAAGGCAAAAAAATCACTATGGCATCAGTGTTAGCACTCAGAACAACGGGATTAAAGCGAGCAGGGCTGCCTGGAGATGCTGCTTGCTCCACAGGAGGGGGGAGGATCCATCTGGAAGCGACAGACTCTGGTTCTCCCCGCCAGGGGCCCTCGGGGGTCGGGAGGAGCAGCCCCACCCCGGTGCCGCTGTCCCCGGGCCCCGTTGCCAGCTCTGCTCTGTCCCGCAGCCGTTCGGTGCCCCAAGCCCGTGCTGGAGAGGGGCAGGATGGTCCCACAGAGCTTCACCTTTCCCTACGGGCTGCTCCTGCACTTCTCCTGCGACGAAGGCTTCGGGCTGCGCGGCGCTGCCCAGAGCCGCTGCCTGGCCGACGGCACCTGGGACCCTCCCGTGCCCACCTGCCAGCCAGGTGAGCCAGCGTTTTCTCCTCCATCTCCTCCCGTTCCTTGATTTTTTAATGTGCGTTTTCCTTCCAGTTCAGTGTCCCAACCCCCCACAGCAGGAGGATGTGGAGATTCACTAAAAAATTGTGGTATGGGGTGAATGAAGCTGTGCCCTTGTACTGCAAACGGGGTGGGCATTTAGGGGTGCTCCCAGAAACTCCCTGCTCAGCCCGTGGCCCCTGGGGCAGAGCAGAGGGCTTGGGGTGCAGCACTGTCTCACTCTGTGTGTCCTTGGGGCTCCCTGGGTCCTTCCCCTCCTTGCAGAAGAAGCAACCTTCCCAAATCTCGTGTTTTCCAGGTAATAGCTGAGTTTTTATCGACAGCTGTGTGTAAAGGAGGCTCTAAGACAAGTCAGGAGTTCCCTGGCTTTCCCTTTCCTTTATTGCCAAATGTCCGCCCCCATCGTGGGGATGCCTGAGCTGAGACACTGCCAGAAAACAGCAAATCCAGAACAAACTCACAGCCCCTGTCAGGGGTGCTCTGACCTCACCCTCTTGAAGAGAAGTATTTTTCCTTTAGCATTTGATTTCACAGCTCCACAATTTTAAGCTCCTCTGCACCTGCTCGGCCTTCCCAAACCTCCCAGTTTTTTTCTGACCCCTGGCTGAGCCGTGGGTTCTCCTTTCAGTCGTGTGTCCACAACCACGAATTCCCTATGGAAGGCTGAAAAGCCCTTCGGGTGGCAAAGGGTGGTACCAGACCAACGAGAGCGTCACTTTCGAGTGCCTTCCTGGGTACCAGCTTTCAGAGAACGGAATGAGGCCTTTGGGAGAGGCTGGGACAGCCACGTGCTTGCCTGGGGGCAGCTGGACACCGCTGCCCACGTGTGTGAGTACCACAGAATTACAGCAAGGTTTGGGTTGGGGGCGACCTTAAAGATCATCCCGTTCCACCCCTGCCATGGTTCCACCTTTCCAGCTGCTCAGAGCCCGGGGCTGCTGAGCCTGGCTGAGCCCCTGCTGGGTGCTGCCTGATTTCCAACACGGAAACTGCTTAAACTTCTCAAAAGCTTTTCATTTCTGGTCCTAAGGAGGATGCAGCCCCTGCTGGGACAGGGCAGCCTCGGAGCTGAGGGGTGGGTGGCTCTGCCTCTGCTGCAGTGGATTCTTACAGGCCTTTCTGGGGTTTGTTTTCCTGTTTAACAGCTTAAAGAAGGTGATGCTGATGTGTGTCAAGGGGTTCATTATACGAAATCGACCTTTGAATGTGGTGTGCCTGTAGAAGAAGTGAAAACTCTGCTGGAAATACAGAAACTGTTCCTGGAGATTAAAAAATTAGAGATGGAGCTAGAAAACGAAAACAAAACTGGACCCTTGTAACACTCACGTTTCCTTCAGTGAACTCAGAGTTTGTGCGGTCACAGAATCTCTGAGAAGGCTCTGGGTGATGTTATGGTTCATGTTTGCATGCCTGGAGCCAGAAAAATAATCACCAGTGCATGGGACGCTGCTTTTGCCGTGCTGGATGCCAGAGCCGGGACTGGCTTTTGCTCTAATCTACAAGCTTGATTTGCTCTTTAACTAATAAGTTGTTTCACATTTCACATTAGGAAGCATAGAAAGAGATTAAATTTAGCTTTTTTAGGTCACTGCCGTAACTGTGGTAAGCTGAGACAAATGGGAGTGAAGTCCAGAGAAGCTGAGTCCAGGGGTTGGCTCTGAAGGTGCTTCTGCTGCCACGGTCCAGCCGGGGTTTGTGTACATTGGCACCCTGCTGGAAACAGTGGTGCAGTGCGGGTTTAACCTCCTGCTCTCCTGCTCATCCAGCTCCAGATTTCTGTGCATCTGGGGAAGGGCAGTGCATTTGTAAAGGCTGCTGTTACCTCATCCCTGGATTTAAAACAGGGAACAGGTTCCTGGCCCCGCCAAATATCCGAGTTGGTCTCATCTTCCACGCCCCTATTTCTGGTGAGCAAAGGCTAAGCACAGATGTTGGAATTCAAGCAGTTGTAAATGCAGAGAATCGGGCAGGCAGTTCCTGCTCCTCAATAAATGCTGATCAGACCCTGTGGCTCCCATGCAGTGGATATTCCTGGGGGGAATTGTGATCTGTCATGTTGGCTGTAAATTGGGCAGATTTCCCACAGGATCCGGGGCTGGTTCTGGGGGAAGGCTGAGCCCTGGCAGCTGGGTGAGTCCTGGGGGCTCGGGGGGCTGCACCAGCCCAGGCTGGGTGGGAGAAGGAAGAGCCTTCACCTCCTGCACGAGCATCACTGCCAGATGTGTGCTTTTAGAAGTCACTGAAATCGCTTTGTTTGTTACCAGAGCCTAAACAACAGCCAGGGAATCAGTGGTGTCTCCGATTTGGCACAGAAAGGTGCCTGGGGACGCATCCTGTGCTTCGCCAGCCCCAGCTGAGGAGCTCTGCCATGAGAGGGGCTCCCAGACCCGCTCCAGTGCTCCCCGACCACCAGATGAGCAGGGCTGCACCCTCTGAGTGTGACACCTCCACCCCGGGCTCAGCTGGGACTGCAGACGGGGGCTTTCTCTCCCCCTGCACAGCTTGACACCCACAAGTGTGGACAAAACCTGGGTGTTGCATCCTGAGGGTATCTGAGGGTGTTGAGCAGCCCTGGCTGATGTCACACGGGAGATGTCACAGGGTTAATGAGGACACAGATGTGCTGCCCGCACCCGTTCCTCATTACTAATGAGTCAGGCAATGAAAAGGAAATTCTTTGCTTTGCTTCAGTGACTCTGCTCAGCAGATCTGTGGTGCATTACCTGCCAGAAAATAACTAACGAGGTGTTTTCCTACCCTGGACACAGCCTGGGGCTGGAACGGGGTCCTTTCTCCTCTGGGAACATAGTTTTGGAAAAACTGTGCTGGTCAGTGCTCACTGCCAGCCTCAGCACAAAAAAAAATCTGGAGCCTGATGGGGCAGGAGGAGCAGGAGGCTCTCCCCAAGCCTGTGAGTGACACTTGTCCCCACCCTGGCTGCTCTCGTGTTCCTGACAGAGATTTCATCTCCCTGTGTGTCCTGGGAAGATTTCCACGCTCCCGAGGCTTGGTGGAGCCCGCAGCAGCGCATCCTCCCAGCGCTGCGCTCAGCCCGGGGCGGCGGCGTTGCTCGGCAGAGGGGCCCAGGAGCTGCGGCAATGGGGGCTGGAGCAGCAGCGTGGGGGGCACACCCAGCCCCCCCGAGCTGGGGGGCAGCCTCTGGGCGCTCTCTGCCGCTCCTGGCCCTGCTGGGGCTCCTCGGCACTCCTGCGGCTCAGGGTGAGTACGGGGCTGTGGGGAGGACCGGAGACACTGCCTGGGTCCCACCTGGCTGCTCGGGGGGTGGGTGATGCCGCCCCCAAGCCCGGGGACCGACCCCCGGCTCGGTGCTGTCACAGATCCGGCCCTGGCTGGCGCCTTTCCCAGGGGACGCCTGGGCCACCCCAACCACCCTGCTGGGGTGGGGAAGGGGCGAGGGGAGGGGGCCCTGACCTGAGGAGGTGTTCTCTTGCCGCAGGTGACTGTGGGCCCCCTCCTGCCATGACCCACTCCAGGCCATCCAGCGAGGAGCGCCCCAGCAGCTTCCCGGTGGGGTCCAGGGTGACTTTCACCTGCCTGGAGGGCGCCCGCAAGATCCCGGGGCTGCCGGACACCATGGAATGCCTGCCCGGCAACCTCTGGTCCAGGCTGCCGGACCCCTGCGGCCGTAAATACCGTCCTTTCTCTGAAACACAGCCCGGCTTAGCATCCCTGTCCCTCCTGGTGGCCGCGCCGCGCCGGCACCGTCCCCGTCCCAAGGGACAAACCCCAAAGCCGCTGCCCCCCGAGCCGCCGGTGGCCGCAGGGGCGGGGAGAGGGGTCAGTCGGGGGGTGGGGCAGGGGTCCTGTGCCCCCCAGCCCGTGCGAGTGCTCCCCATGTCCCGCTAACCCCTTCCCGGGCTCCTACCGCCGCCCCAGCCCCGCTTTGGTGCCTGCAGCAGCTCGGCAGCCCCGTGAGGAACCCGAATTTACCTGCCCCGAGCAGCAGGGGCTTTCCAGAAGCGTTGCCGTGATGCCAGGGCGTGCTTGGCACGCTCCCGGCGGGCAGCTCTTGCAGGCCGGCTTTCCTTGGCTGCCAGGGAGCTGCGCTGCCCCGACCCGGCTGAGGTTCGCTGCCCTGTCCAAGGAGGATGAGAGGAGGAATTTCTTCCCTGTCGGGACCAACGTGAGCTACGTCTGCCGGCCCGGCTACGAGAACACCTCGGAGAGCTCCCCCTCCAGCACTTGCCTCGAGAACCTGAGGTGGTCAGAAGCTGCTGAGCTGTGCCGGAGTGAGTATTTCTGTTCTGCCCCATGCCCCCAAAAAAACAGCCTTGGCTGCTCCCAACCCACATCCCAAAATACAGCCTGGTCTTTATCATCTCAGCTGCTCCATTAGCACAGAATTGGGTGGGTATTCCTTGGCATCCCTATTTAAGACTGAAAAGCAGAAGTATCAGGGATGTTCTTTTTTTGTCTTTCTGCTGGCCTGAACAGATCTGGTTTGATTTTCATGTTAGGGAATGTTTGCTTGGACTCGGTGAGCTTAGAGGTCTTTTCCAGCCTTTTTATGATCCTAAAGAGGTTTTCACTGGGACATGGCACACGCAGGGGATAAATCCCAATTTGCTATTTTAGCACTGAACTTCAACATGAAGGCAAAGCATTCTCGTGGTGACACCCGTGGAATATTAAGACTGGTGATGTGACAGGAATGTTTTTTCACAGCCAAGTACCTTCTTCCTGTCCTGGGATGGAAACCCCTCTGTGAGTGTGGAGCCTTTTGGGATCCCCACCTTCCCCTCCAGCTGAGTCTGGCTCCTGCCAGCCTGGCTGTGGTGCCCATGGAGTAAAACGCCTTGGAACCTTTGGGAATAACCCTCTAAGCCTCTGATCTAACCCCCTGATTCTCACTCAGCCGTGTTTGTGTCCCCCAGGGAGGTCCTGCGGCGCCCCGGGAGCGCTGCCCGGGGGGAGGACGCTGCCCCGCACGGACCTGCAGCTGGGAGCGCGGGTGGAGGTGTCCTGTGAGGATGGGTGAGCGCCGGGGCACGGCCGCGGCGGGGCTGGGCTGGCACACGGCCGCAGAGTGGCACACNAGAGTGGCACACAGTGGCACACAGCTGCAGTGGCACACGGCTGCAGTGGCACACGGCCGCAGAGTGGCACACAGTTGCAGTGGCACACGGCTGCAGTGGCACACAGCCGCAGGGAGCCACCCGGGCCGGGATTCACGGCCACCTTTTCCTTGGAGGGCCACCCAGAGGAGCTGTGAGTGTCCATCCCAGCAGGACCGGCTGGTTTTACTCTCAGCTGACAACGCTAGACTTCAATACAAGTCACTCAAAATATTTCAGTGTAAGATAGTCGAGATACAGTGGATAAAAAGAGTTACATTGGGGTTTTTAAAATCCAGTTGAGTTCAGCTGGAAAAGTGCAGTGAAGCACAGTTTCCACAGTCGGGAGCTGACTCATGGCTGCTGCCTGCTTTCAATCAGGACCCAAATCCCATGGATTGAGCTGAAATGTTAAACTCTTGCCACTCCAGTCAGTGTTCCTCCCTCCCAGCAGGAAGCAGCTGGCATCATCTGGCTGCTGCCCAGCTCCAAATATAGCAGAGCGGTTTTTTCTCTCCCTTAGGATGTAATTGGAGAAAACAACAGCACCCACCCTTCTGGGGTTGAGAAAAAGTTTGGACATGCACAGCAGGGTGGAGGGATACTGTTGCTCTTGTAAATTAGATCAGATAATTTCCATCGTGTCCAAATGCTGAGGGTTTTTGCACAGGAGGGCAATTCAGAGATGGGGAAGGTGTCAGCTGTCAGAACAAGATCCTTGAGCTTCCAGCAAGCCAATGCAGAAGCTGCTTTAATTAAACGTGGCTCCATCCCTGTTGCCCCTCCCTGGTCCCTGCTGGATGTGGAGGATGTATCGGAATCCATAACGGTTTGGGTTGGAAGAGACTTGAAAGCCCATCCAGTGCCACCCCTGCCATGGGCAGGGACACCTCCCACTGTCCCAGGTGGCTCCAAGCCCCGTCCAGCCTGGCCTTGGACACTGCCAGGGATGGGAAGTCCACAAGATCTCTGGGGAAAGCACCTGAGAAGGTGCCCCAGCAATGTGCAGGTGTTTGATTTTCTGGCAAAACTTCAGAAAAAAGGCTGCACCTGACACCCCAAAGCAGGAGTTGGGCAGGAGGTGGCACTGGGGGACCCTGGGGACTCTGCTCTGCCCCACCCGCGCTGGGGGTCAGCAGATCCAGTTCAGGGACCCCTGGCAGCAGCCAGGGCTGAGCCCCAGCCTCTGGAGGAGCTGCGAGTGCTCGGCAGGGAGCTCCCCCGTGTCACCCCACCCCGGAGGTGACAGCGGCGTGGGAAGGCCCTGATGGGGCAGAGTGAATCGACCCCAGCGCTGCCGTGCCGGGAACAGGCAGGGAGGGGGTCCCCGGTTCAGCAAAGCCGTGTGGGAATCCCAGAGAGCTCTGCCAGCCCAGCCCCGGCTTCTCCCTCCCCTGCCGTGGAAAGTGCAGAGTCAGGGCAGAGAATCACCCAAAACAGATCAACGCAGATCCAGGAAGGAGTTCTGCTGTTAACGGCGGTGACAGATCACTGCTGGCTTTACACTGCTGATCATACTCGCACTGGGGGTGGGTGGGAAACAGTCGCAGTTTTTGGATAGTTACACTGATCTTTTTCTCGTGCATTTTAGGTACAAATTAGTCGGGGAAAATTTCATCCAGTGCCAGCTGAAAGGAAACGATGTCGAATGGAGCAAACTTCCAACTTGTGAATGTGAGGTTCATCTTTAGTTGTGAGATTAAACCTTTTTACTTCACCCCAGCAGATCCTGCATCCCGATGTCCGGTCCAAACCTCTCTTTGGATTGTTTCTGTTGGGACTCTGTGGCTGATCTGTCCCCAGCACTGCAGCTGAGAAATGCCCATCCTGCTGCTGACACTGTTCCAGCAGTTTTGTTCCCACAAAATCAACATTTTTGTCATGACTGAAGGTGATGGGGTGCGATTTCCAGGAATCCTGGGCCAGGGCATGGCAAGCTGCTGTTTATTTGTTGTGGCTGTGTCGTGGGAGGGAGAAAGATGTGAGAAGAGAAACACTTCAGGAACAGATGAGAACAAATTGGGACAGAACAGTGCTTTACCCATCTAGTGCTGGTCACCCACTTTCACTGCCCAGAGTTTATCTTCAGGAATCTTAGGCAGACTCAAACATTTTGTATTTTTATTAAAACCGGAGATTTAGCACACACATTGTCCCTCTCTCCTGCAGTAATTACCTGCCCTCCACCTCCTCCGATCAGCTACGGGAGACACGATGGGGAAGGAGTTGAAATTTTTGCTTATAACTCCACGGTGGCCTACAGCTGTGACTCCAACTTCCAGCTGGTGGGGAATGGGAGCATCCGTTGTACAAGCAGGGACAAAACCAGCGGAGTTTGGAGCGGAGCCGCGCCCGAGTGCAGAGGTGGTTTCATCCGAGTTCAGTGTTTGATGTTATTTATTACTTATTACTTATTATTTATAATTTATTGGTTATTAGTTATTATTATTATCTCGTTTATTATTTATTATTTATCATTTATCGTTTATCATTTATTATGAGTTCAATATTTAGGACGTATCAGTTTAAAATACTGTGGTTACGAGGTGCAGGAGGTGTCAAATGTGAGTCGTAAGGGAATTTTGAAGGGGGAAAGGCGGCGCTGAGCAAGGGCGGAGCGCTCTCGGCCAGGCAGGCGGAGTGCCCCGAGCAGCGCTCGCTCTTTGCCCCCCAGAGAAAAGCTCAGCTGTCAGACTTGGAGCACAAGACAGCGAGAGGAGAGCTCCTCCCAAAAGTGAGTAGAGATGACTCGACATTGAACCAAGTCCCGTTTTTTTTTCTCCTTTGTCACGTTTCTACGAAAGGCCACCCGGTGAAGTTCACCCCGTGAATTCCGTTTTCCCAGGTGCCCAGGGCAGCGGAATGCAGCCCTCCAGGAAAGCTCTCCTGTGGGAGATGAAGCTCAGGCTCCATCAAAAGGCGCTCCAAAACACCATCTCCTCCTCCCAGTCCTTCTCTTCCTTCAGGAAACCAGGTCAGTCCAGGAGGGGCTTCAGCGCCGCTGTCAATGGCACTCCCTGGTCACTCCCAGCCCTAAAACACTGAGTTTTCATTTTTTTCCCCATGTTTCTTTTCAGTGAGCAGGAAGTGGGCTCCCTCAGCATTCAGATTTGTTCTACCTTTGTACAAATCCCCAAAATCCTTTTCTGGGACCAGCAAAGGATCCATGTGTCCTCCAAAGTACATGGGCAGCCAACCTGGCTGCTTTCAAAACTTTAAACGGCCCAAAGTTGCATCATTTCATGGAAGTGAGTGGGGTTTTGTCATGTTCTTTTCTTCTGTAAATTTTCTCTGTATAATTTCTATTTTTTGCTGGTTGGGCATCTGGTTCACAGCTCAGATTTGATTGCACCGACCTCCTATTGTCATAAAAAGCTTTGCTTCGTATGAAATACATTTTAATTTATCAATTATTTCCTTTGCCCTCACGTTATTACAGATTTTTTTTTCCTCTCATTTTTTGGGCATTTTGAAAAGCAGGAGATAACTTTGTACCACGTACCCCTGGCAATGCCAGGGCTCCTGCCCTTGCCCCGAGGTGCTGATGCCAACGTTGTTCCCCACAGGGAGGTCGTGGGCGGCCAGGAGGAGCTGGACACGGCGGAAATGCTGCTCCTCCAGATTCCCCACCCGCTGCAAAGGAAAATTCTACCCCTGAAAAGGGTGGGTGTTGGCTTGTGGGACGTGCTGGGAGCTGTAGTTGTGTGCTGTAAGCAGGGAGGACTCAGCCCCGGCTGCAGGGTCTCAGTGCCCGCCTGCGGGATGGTGAAAAGCGTCTCTCTGGTGTCAGGGTCGAGCTGAGTTTGCCCATCCCTGAGTTTTGTCTCTTGGGTCAAAAGCAGGAAATCTTTTACCGTTCCTGATCTGTTCCAAAAGTGCCCCATGCAGTGGTCACACTGATTAGGACTCTTGCACTTTGCTTTGCGATAAAGGATGACCTAAATCAGGTCTGTCCCACAGATAATATGTAATTTTTTAATGATGATGTTTTAGCATTCCAAGAAATCGATTGAAAATTACTCCTGCAAGCATTGGCTGATTTCCATACTTGCTCCTCCCATCTGTGTTTTCCTTTCAGCGATTGCCTTCCAGCACCCCGGCTCCAGCTGTGATTCCCGCTGATCCCCCCGAGCTCCAGAGGCTGCGTTGCCCAGAAAGCCCCAGATCCGCAGGAGCTCCCCGGAGCCCGGCTGTGGCACGCCCGGCCTGACGCTGTTTCCAGGGCCGCAGGTTTTTTTGCTCACTGGCAACGCCACAACAAACCCTAAACACAGCCCCAGCCTCCCTGGGGAGCTGAGCTGAGCTGCTCCCGTAACTTCCCAGGAATTCCTGGCTCAGCCCATCCAGCTGTGGATCCAGCTGCCAGCGGGGCTGAACAGCAAAGCACGGATTTCCCTGTCCTGCAGGGTTATGAGCTGATTTCTTTTAGGAAACCGCGGTACTTTGGTTATTAAATTGTTTGATCTTTGTATCTCGAGCGGTTTAAGCCTTTCCTTTAGCAAAAGCTTCTTCTCCTATCAGCCCAAAGTTCCTTGCAGTTTTTTTTCTACCACAGGAAGATAAAGCCACGTGTGGGCCGGGCATCCCTAATCTCATAACGTAAAGGAGCCACTTCTGCTTTCCAGAGGGAGGGAGGCAGCTCGGTCCTGCTGTGAGCACATCGACCACACAGACACAGAAACGCAGCTCCCAAATATCCTCCCCAGTGCTGTCCCCCGGCAACAGAGGGACTGCAAAAGTCACTCATTCTTTTGGCTGTCTACCCCAGTTTTGTCCTTAAAGATCTAAAACTCCCAAAGCTTTTCTGGGTTTTTATTTATATTTAGTAATAGATGGTAATTGTTTATAAAGGACAGTCTGTGAATTCAGCTCCCTGCTGCTCCCTTGTCATATTTTATTCTCTTTTTCAGGAAGGAATCAGCTTTTAGGTATATCCCAGCAATGTTCAGTCAGTTATTTATCAGCACTCTGAACATTTATTTTCCAAATGCCATCCAAGGCAAGTTAAACTCAGTTATATATATATAACAAAAAAGCAGTAAAGGAGGAAAACAAATCGATTCAGGAGTGTGTGGGAATGTGTTTCTGGTAGATGGTCTGGAAAAGGAAGCTGGAGTTACACCTCCCTCAATCCCCTTTACCCACCCTGGGCCTGAGCCCTGCACCCCTGAGCTGTGGCTCAGCCCAGGCAGCCCCGGGTCAGCCCCAGAGGGTTTTGGGAGCCGGGGCTGGGTTTCTGTGGAAAGCCTGGAGCAGCTCCGGGCTGTTTTTGCTGGCGGGATGGGCCGGACGCCTCCCGCTGCCCCAGCCCTGCCGCAGCTCGGGCCGGGCTGCTCCCCGTGCGTGTCTCTGCCACCAGCAGCTGCCCCGGCCGATTCCTGCCCTGCGGGGAGGGATGGCAGGGCCAGATAAAGCAGGCGGCCCTCGGGGGCTGGGCAGGCCCAGAGCTGCTATCGTGGGGCTCCGCGGCTCCTGGGGCCAAACGGGCAGGGGCAAAACGGGGCAGCAAACGCGGCTGCGGAGGGACGGGGCTGAGCCCGCTGCTCGGGCAGGTGGCACAGATGTCTCCTGCCTCCCCCTCAAGCAGGAGAAGAGCCTGGCTCAAGGGTTCAGCCTGTTAGCAAGGGCATTTCACCGAGCCGAAGCTGCAGCTCTTGGTTCTGCCAGCGGAGCCGCTCCCTGCGGGGGCTCGGCATCGCGCGGAGCCTTTGCCAAATACTTGTCAGCATCTTCCTGCCCCGAGCCAAAGGCACTGCCCTAAGCTAATACAGGAGAATTCCCCGGAATTTAAAGAGTGATCTTTTCCTGTAAACAGATTTCTGTTCCATTATGTAGCCACCATCCCCATTGAGGCCACTGTGCAGCAAAAATGCAGCCAAGGTATCTCCACGTAATTTATCGTCGTGCTTACAAGCAGTTTAAAGGAATAGGTTATCCAAAGTGCGGGATTCCTCCCTGAGGAAAACATCTCTGCGTCTCACTGCAAGTGCTTTTACTACATCTGCTGGGGATTAAATTGTACTGGAAAGGAAAATAAAGTGGAAATTAAAAAAAAATAAATAAAATAGGTAAGTTTGAGCTTCTCAGTGGAAACATCACTGTTTCCAGGATAACAATGGAAGCAGGAAGGTGCAGGTCGGCTGCTGCTGGCTGCCCTTTCCCAGGGGTGGCAGGACACATTCCCCTTCCTGCCGTTTCTGGTTAGAGTCCTTTCTTTTCCTGTAGGACTTGACAGCTTTGGGGGGAGGGGGGTCTTTACCTTTAGAAGGTGCAGAGTAACGCCGAGCACGTTCCCAGCGAGCCGCTCCTCGGGATGCCAGGCGGGACTGGCGGAGCGGGCACCGCGCACTCGGGGAGTTCCACACCCAGCCCCGCTCCCCACCGCGCACACGGCTTTCGTCAGCGATTCCCGGAGCTGAGCTGAGCTGAGCTGAGCTGAGCTGAGCTGGCCGGGAGCGGCGGGCGGGGGCTCCGGCCGCCGAGCTCGGACCGGCCCCGCGGGAGTGGCTGCGCTGCCCGGGCAGT
>VZRO01002174.1:38367-72787 GCA_013397915.1 Daphoenositta chrysoptera | reverse complement strand
CCGCGATGGGCTCCGGCCGCCGCTGCCCGCTCCTGCTCCTGCTGCTGCTGCCCGCGGCGTGGGGTGAGCCCCTGCGGAGGGGGGCGGTGTGCGGGAGCCTGGCACGCTGGGGGTGGCTGTTCGTGGGTGCGGGAGCGTTCTCGGCGTCCGCGGGCGTGCGCTCGGGTGTGCGAGAGTGCGCTCCGTGTGCTGTTCATGGGAGCGTGTGCTGTCCTCGTGTGTGCGTGTGCTCCGTGTGTTATCCTTGTGTGTGTGCTCCATGTGTTATCCATGTGCGTGTGTGTGTGTGCTCCGTGTGTTATCCTTGTGTGTGTGCTCCGTGTGTTATCCTTGTGTGCCTGTGTGTGTTCTCCGTGTGTTATCCATGTGTGTGTGTGCTCCACGTGTTATCCATGTGAGTCTGATCCATGTGCGCGCGTGCTCCCTGTGCGTGTGTGCTCCATGCGCTCCCCGTGTGTTTTCTGTGTGCTCCGTGTGTGTGCTGTGTGTGTGTGACCCATGTGTACACGCTCCGTGTGTTTGTGCTCCTTGTGTGCTCCTTGTGCTCCGTGTGTTCCTTTTGTGGCTGGGTGTGTGCTCTGAGTGTGCTCTGAGTGTGCTCTGAGTGTGTGTGCCCCGTGTCCCTGTCCCTGAGTGTGCTCTGAGTGTGTGTGCCCCGTGTCCCTGTCCCTGAGTGTGCTCTGAGTGTGTGTGCCCCATGTCCCTGTCCCTGAGTGTGCTCTGAGTGTGCTCTGGGTGTGTGTGCCCCATGTCCCTGTCCCTGAGTGTGCTCTGAGTGTGCTCTGTGTGTGTGTGCCCCGTGTCCCTGTCCCTGTCCCTGTCCCTGTCCCTGTCCCTGTCCCTGTGTGCTCTCCGTGTGCCACCCTTTCCCGCAGGCTCTGCGTGTGCCCTGCCCGGGGTGCAGAAGCAGCAGCAGCAGAAGCCCCGCTAAATCCCGTTTATTTTTCCGCAGGGGACTGCGGGCCGCTGCCGAGTATCAGCCACGCCGAGCCCCCGGGGGACGCCAAACTCCAGCAAAGCTTCAGTGTGGGCTCCACAGTGACCTACAGCTGTGTCCCGGGTCACACCAGGCTCCCCCTTCTCTCCGACACCATCCAGTGCCTGCCGAATTCCCAGTGGTCCATCCTGCTGGAGTTCTGCGGCCGTGAGTGCTCCCTTTCTCCGACGCAAGGAGGGTGCAGGGGCTGCCTGTGAAAACATTCGCTGCTTTGGCAACCGCTGCCTCAGGGGTTTCCTCATCCGCAGCGACACAGGATGAAGTGGTTTGGCCACTTCTCTTGCTGCCCCTTTTTCCTGCCCTCCACCGAGGCTTTTGGAGCCCCGTGCTGGCACTTGTGTGTTAATAAAAACAGAGGAACAGCTTGGGAAGCGCGTGGAAAAGGGGAAAGACTGCAGGGGCGAAGCACTGAGTGACCCAAGGGTTAAACAAGGGTGGAGGTTTGGCTTTGGGGACTTGGAAACTTCTACAGTGAGATCTGGCTGCACTTTCCCTCCTCAGGCAATTCCCTGGAATGGAATGGAAGTTGCCAGGGCGGAGAGCACTCTTTGGGGTATCCGTGCTCTTAGTCAGGCTCGTGCGTTATCACTCAGATTTATGCTTATAGTTGAAAGCAAAATATTGTTATTTTTGCTCTGTAACCAGATATTTTGGCTGTCTCTGTGGTTGCCAGGCAGCTGTCCCAGACCGCCATCTGTGCCGTTTGCTAGGATATCACCAGAAGATCAAAGGCAGAACTTCTACGCCGTTAATACCACGGTGAGGTACATTTGTCGCCTGGGCTATGAAAACACCACAGACCAGCCCCCCACCAGCATCTGCCTGGACAATTTAACGTGGACAAAAGTTCCTGAGCTCTGTCAGAGTGAGTGTCTCTGTGTCATTTCGTTTTCTCCAGCGCTGTGTTCTGAGTGCCACGTCTGTACTTTAAAACTGCTCTTTTCTAATGACATTTAACATGAAATACCATTAACTGCCTGATTTGACATTGCCATGCTGCCATGAAAACTAAGTCTGTGGGGTTTTTCCCAGCCTCAGAGTGTCCTAAGGATAATCTTACTCTTTTTTAGAGAAATCTTGTGGTATTCCAGCCAATCCAGAACATGGCCAGGTTATCACAAATGATCGTCTGCTGGGTGCAAGAGCCAACGTGGTTTGTGACCGTGGGTGAGTGTGAGGCCGCTGCCCACTGCGTCCCAGTTGCCTGGCCAGAGTCACTGGGTGGGAACTGGGACGTGGCGCTCTGCCCGTGCCGAGTCCTCAGCACCCCTTGGTGACACATTCTTGGCTGGTGGCAACAGGCGGATTTTGGGATGTGCCTTTGCCCCTGCAGGTACAGGTTGAAGGGAGCGTCACCGTCCATCAGGTGTCTCCTACAGGGAGACAAAGCTGTCTGGAGTCCTCTTCCAGCCTGTCAGGGTGAGTGAAGTTGTCCAGTGCTTGACTGGAAAGGCCAAATATTCCAACTCAGAAATACCCAGTTTTTGGTTTACTTCACTAAATGAAGTCAGGTCGGTATCCCCGCAAGGGGAGAGCTGCTGTCACAAAGCAGGGACCCCCCAGGAGCACCACTGGTGCCGTCTGCCTGTGGAAGCCCGACACAAACAGTGTCCCCTCAGGCTGCAGAGAAGAGCATCCCAGGGGTCACCTCCTGAGCCCTTTCCTCTTTCTCCCACAGCCCTTTCCTGCCCGCCTCCCCCGGCCATTCCCCGCGGGCAGCACAGTGGGAACAGCTCGCAGGAGTTCGTGTTCGGCTCGGTCACAACCTACGCGTGCGAGCCGGGGCTGGAGCTGGTGGGCCGGGACACCCTGCGCTGCTCGGCCGAGAACGGGACCCGCGGCGCCTGGAGCGGGGCCCCCCCCGAGTGCCGCGGTGAGCGCTCCCCCTCTCCTCGCTACCAGCCCCTTCCCCGGCAGTTCTTCTTGCACAACCTGGCGTGGTTTTGCATTTTCCCTCCGAGAGGAACAGGCAGACACGTAATTAACCATGTGTGAAGTGTGTCAGTGACTGCAGAGCCGGTAGAGTGAACTTGGAAGGGGTTTATAGCTCGTGTCCAGCAACACCCAGGCAATGAAGCCAAGTGGAACAGCAGAATCCCCTCTGGCCATGAGGCCTGGGGTGTCACAAGGGTCCCTGTCACAGCCCGAGATGCACAAGTCACCTGCCCGTGTGATGTTTACTCCTCACTGAACTATTACATATATAATCTACGAGTCGAGCACCACATAAAATAACATTTAGAGTGCTTTTCCTTTCTCTCTCCGTAGTTAAAACCACAGCAGAGACAACGCAAACCAAACCCTCAGAAGAGAACCCTTACTGGCTGGGTAAGAGCTCCGTTTCTTAAAAGTCCTGTTAATTGCTGTAATTGCATCACATTTTAGGCTTCATATTTTTGACTTCCATTTCATTATTTCCCTCCCCAGCGAGCATCCTCATTCCAATTTGCATTGGTAAGTAGCTTAAAATTGAAAGTACTTTTTCCTACCCCAAAGCTGTTTGCTATTAAATATCTGGAGTCAAAGGTTGACTTCACTCTCCCTTTCCCTTCTTTATTAGTTCCCCCAGTAGTCCTTGGAATTCTAGCTGGGATCATCATGAGACGGAAAGAGAGAGAAAAGCAGTAAGTGACACTACGCTGCCCTCGTGAATCACAACTTTTCCTAGGGATAAGTGGCTATTTCCTTTCTAGCCCTATACCTTCAGTATATTTGCATGGTTAGCACTATCTCTCCATGTTGCTAAGTTTCTTTTTATTCCACGAAATTTCTCCTTTCTGTCTCTTCAGCTCTTACAGCGTGAGTTTACAAAAGCCCGAGACGAACGGAAGGGATGCGGTGATGCGCCCGGGGATAAGGGACGAGAAGAAGCAGCCCAAGCCCTGGAATTACTATTTTTGGTAGGTTTGCTAGTTCACCTGCCCAAAAGCTTGTGCCAGACTTCTGACTGCAGCCAGGGGTCTCACTGGTGCTGAGCACAGCCGTGCAGAACACCTTTGTGTGTTCACCTTTGAGCAGCTTTTGGCTTTCAAATGCCACAATGAACACCCCGCTGTCCAAAGGGCACCGGCTGCCTCACGGGAGGGTTTGGGGTTTGCTGGCTGCTCTCTGGATGGATTTCCCCCGTCTCTCTCGTCCGCAGCCACACAGGGAATTGCCACGTGTGTCCCCGCTGCGAGGAGCAGCTCCACGGTGACCTGGCCCCTCTCTCGGAGCCCGCGCGCCGCGGCTGCGCCGCCTGCCAGGACTGGCTGAGCTCCCAGCCCCAAAAACCCCGCACCTACTCGGTCCCCAGCATCGGCGACGGGGACAGGCCAAGCCCAGCAGGCGCCAGGTACAGCACCCAGCAGGGGCCTGCTCCTGCTCCCCTGGCACGGGCCCAGGGAAAGCAAAACAAGGGGAAACGGGGAGAAAGCATCTTTGTGTGCACAGAGCGAGTTTTGCAGCTGGAATTCATGTGGTTGCTGTTTTAGCGGGAGCAAGTATTTGATATTTAGAAAGCAGTAGGTGTTTTTGGAAAGCCACACATTCAGGTTGTCCTCTCTCTCCATGTGTGTGTGTTCAGCTCTCCTGCCAAAGCTGTGGATGTACTGAGGGGAGAAGGCACAGGAGAAGCTGCTCCGTGGTGGAGGGAGGCAGAGCAGCCCATGGACCACCAAAGGTCAGTCTTCCGCTTAAAAATACCCAGGTGCCACGGTGGGCCTGGACAAAAATCACTTCAGAAGAGTAGAACTGTGTTTACCAGAGAATTCCAGGATGGTTTGGGTTTGGAATGGACCTTAAACCTCATCTCATTCCCTCCCCCTGCGATGGGAGGAGACACCTTCCCCTCTCCCAGGTTGTTCCAAGCCCCAGAAACATGGCCTGGAAGGCACATCCATGCTCCCAGGGCACATCCTCAATGGTTCTTCTCCACAGGGACCACGTCTGTCCCGTCTGTGAGAGCTGGCTCCGTGCCCACACTGGCCAGGGCGACGGCAGCGCTGTGACACCGGGGGAGTGGCGGGACAAGGGGTGAGTGTGGCCAGTGCAGGCAGCTCCCGCCCAGCTCCTCTCAGCAGCAGCACCGCAGGGTGTGCCCAGGGCCCTCAAAACTGAGAGTTCGCTGCTTAACTTAAAATAAAAATAGGTGTCAGTGGGTGAATGTTGGTGGCACTTGCGCCTAGCCCTGTGTCAGGGTAGAAGTGTGGGCCTGCTCACACAGAGATGTGAAACTGGGTGAGGTTTATTCAGATGATGCTTGTGGGGTTTCCTTGGGTGTCTCTGAAGCAGCCTGTGCTCCTCAGCTGTGCTCACCTGGCTCTGCCTCCTGTTCTTTGGAGCTCTGGTTCTGGTTAAGAAGCAAAGAGCAAAGCTGACCCTGCAGTGGGACCCTCTTTTCACCCACTGCCCAGTGCTTTTCCCACCTGTGGGTGTGGTTCATTTGCCTGTGGCAAGGTCAGGTTTTGGGCAAGAGCAGGGATGAGGTGAGCAAGGTAAAGCTGTTTGCTCAGTTTATTTATTTATCTTCTGACATTTTCCCATGCGAGTCTGGTGCTCTCTCAGGCTCACAAAGCTTCCCTGACAGGGTCACCATTGACAGAGGCAAATTCATATGAAAAACCAGATAAACATGGTTTGACATGTGTATCTGATCGCTTTGGCTTTAGGAAGTGTGAACTCCTTGTTGCTGTGTTTGTTTTGGGGTTTTTTCATTTGTTTTTGTGAGTGCCTGGGTGTGGGCCCCAATCCTGGGGGAGCAGTTCCAATTCTGCATTCTTGAATCGCTGCTTATTTGAGTTTAGAAAGGGAAACCGTGGAGGAAACCAGCTGTCGTGGGTGCTGGAGCCCGCGCAGGGTGGTTTGGAGAGGGGCCGGTCCTGTCACCGTCCCGTGGGGCTCACCCTCGCCTCTCTCCCCGCAGCCCGCGGGGCCCCGTCTGCCCTCCCTGCACGGACCGGCAGCTCCTGTCCCTGGTGCCCGGGGGCACATCCAGCAGCCCCGTGTGTCCCCTGGCCGGGGAGGGGACCCCGGCCCACCTGGTGCCTCCGCACGGCCCCGGCTGCCACGCCTGCCCCGTGTGCGCCGTGCCCACCCACGCCCACCTGTGCCAGCCCCAGCGCCCGGCACCGACGGTAGGAGCCGCGCGGGGCACCCCAACACCCCCGGGTCCCTGGGGAGGGGGACAGGGCTCCACACCCCTCCCCGGGCCCCGGGACTCCCCGATTGCCGCGTGTTTCCCGTTGCAGGATAAGCCCGGCGGCTGAGGAGGGGAGCTGCGACACCGATCCCTGGCGCTGTCAGAATTCGGTTCTTAGTGCAATAAAGCGGCCTGAAGTCAAGGGTCTGACTTCACCTGACTTGGCAGAGAAGCAGAAAAACCAAGCATACTTCAAAGACGGCTCTGTGTTGGTTTAATACCTACTTTTTTGTTTATTTTTGTATGAACAAAGTATTTTTGCAGATCGTAAAGTGAGAGTTTAAAAAGTTTAAAAAGTCAGTAAACGTTTCTTTCCACTAGGAAAATAATTTCCTCTTTGCACAATCTTACAAGATTTATTTGTATTTTTAAACTACTTTTTAAAATTGAGGTTGTTTCCCTAAGTGTGCAGATAAAAATGCAAGATTTATAGTATTTATAGTAAAACTCTTTTTGTAAATAAGAGGAATATAAAATAAAAAATACTGGTATCCTGGCTCTGGGTTTATTTCATATTTACTGATCAAGCCTTCCATAGACTGCTTTCCTTTTGTGGTCTCATTCTTTGCCGGATGTAATCAAGTTCATTAATTACTTCTGCTCAGCTAATCACTGTTGTTGCACTGGTGTCCAGTGCCTGGCCTTTCCTGGGAATTGTGATGAGGGGACAAAATATTGATAAAGCAGAAGGTGAAACATTTGCCTTTCTGCTTTATCGGTGTTTGCAGGAGATTGGGTTGGTGTTTCGGTTGTTCTGGGGAAAGAGGCGCAGTGCCGCGGGGAAACGAACGTGCCAAACCCTTATCAGCTCTGCTGGTGTGTTTGTTTCCGTGCTGGGGCACAGCACATTCCCGGGAGGTTGTGCTGGCAGGGGGGATCCCGCTGACAGGAGAGGAGAGGGAGAGGCCGCCTGCTTTTTCCGAGAGGGACCAGAAGTGCAGCGCACGGAGCGTTACGGGTTTTGCCACGCGGATGTGCGGGCAGGAGGACAAGAGCTCTTCCACGGAAACTTGGGGTGACCTCACGCTGTCCTCGCGTTGAATTCCACGGGAACGACGAAGAACGGGCAGCTTTCCCAGGGCAGGCACTCCCCGTGTTTACAGCACTGACTGCGATAAGGCTTTCACTTTGCATGCTGGCGTTCGCATCCCGGCCGTGAATCGCTTCCCCGGAGCCGGGCGGGTGCGGCAGGAGGGGCAGAGGGGCGGGGGAAGGACCCCTGACCCCAGCGCCAGCCGCCTCTGGTTCGCTGTTTCCCCTCTGGCTGAGCGGTGTGGTTCCCCCGTGATGGATATAAAGCGGCAGCGCCGGAGGAGCGGCCGGAGCCGCGGTGGAGCGGCCGCGACAACCGCTGACCGTCCCGGGGAGCCCGCCCGCAGCCCGGGAGAAGAAAAACCTNAGAAAACCCTCTTCGTGCAGCAGCCCTGAGAGGAACCCGCGGCTGCCCCGCCCGTCCCGGGACGAGCCGCGCTCCGCATCCCTGCGCATCCCTGCGCATCCCGCGGGCCCGGCCCGGCCATGGCGCTGCGCTGGCTCTGCGCGCTGCTGCTGGCGCTGCCCGGAGCCGCGGGTGAGCGGGGACACGCGGGGACAGGGGCTGGGCACGGGGGGAGAGGNCGGGGAAACGGGGAGGGGGCAGCGGCTGCGCGGCCCCGCCGTCACCGCCCCCCCGCCCGCAGGTGTCTGCTCGCAGCCGCCCCGGTTCGCCTTCGCCGAGCCGGTCAGCGCGGCCCTGCAGTCCTACGCCCCGGGGGCCGTGGTGAGTTACCGCTGCCTCCCGGGCTACGCGAAGAAGGCCGGCGAGTCCCCCGATGTCACCTGTCTCGCCGACTCCACGTGGTCGAGGAAGTCCGCCTTCTGCACCAGTGGGTTTGGGACCGGGGAGGGCGCACCCCTTGCAGCACCCCAAGCCCCTCCGCGGCTCAGAATTGGGTGGGTGCGTCGCTTCCNNNNGGGTGGGTGGGTCTCTCCCTGTCCCCATCCCCTTCAGGCTGTTTTCCCAGGGACCAAGACCTTTGTCCCGAGCCCATGGGTTCTTTATCCATTTCCTCTCTTGGTGAGCACATAAACCCCAGCTGTTTTCTCACCTGTCCTTAGCTCTATCTGTGCTGTTACTTGCTTTTTATTTCAGTTCCTCATAAGGTGGATCTTTTATCTCTTCTGCAAGTGCTGGCACTTGCTCTGGGGGCAGTCAGGTGCCTGATGATCAGGTCGATCATTCTGTAATGACACTGAGCAGCTGCTCTCACCTGCATTCCCTCTGATGCTCTAAAACGAAGCCAATGCCGAGCACTTGTCCTTTCAGAAAAGCCCTGCGGGCCACCGAGCATTGAGAACGGCGACTTTCACACCCAGACCGACCTGCTCTTTGGGGCCACCGTGACCTTCACCTGCCAGGTTGGGTAAGTGTCACCCCGGGCTGCCGCTGAGTCCAGCTGGGTGACAGCAGCCAGGGGACACTCAGAGGCTTTGAATAGCCGGGGGCTGGTCCTTGGCTCTCAGGTGTTCAGATCAGGGACCACGGGGGTCGGCTGATTTGCTGTCAAAACAAATCATTTTCTGGGCTTTGCAGGTTGTTTTTTAGCTGCTTCGCAAAGAATTGCGCTCATTTCCGCTCATTAGTAATGAGGGGAGTGTCAGGGTGAGTCAGGCTGCCCCTGGGTTTGCCAAGGGCTGCGGGGAAAAGGGCTGTGGTGTCCTGGGGATGCCCGGAGCAGGGTGAGAGGCAAGGAGGGCCTTCAGGAACAGCGGTGCCACCTGAATCTGCTCAGAAAATAAATTCCTGCTTGGATTTACCGTTGCGCAGACGGGACTGAACTGACTCAGGGTGAGAGGAGGTCCTGCCCGTGGTCCTGCGTTCGTGTCCACCCACTGCAAGTATTTCCTTCAACTTCATCATATCTTACATTCCTCTAGGCGTTGAGAAAATCGCATTTTATAGGAGAGCCAGCTGATTACACCCTCCTCCGGGTCCTCAGCTCCTCCGGAGAATACAATTAGAAACTCTTCAGCTTCCTCAAGCTCCCCAGGGTTTTTTCACTTTTTTTCAGAGAGATTGCACCTTTCCTTTCCTCAGGTACCGGCTGGTTGGGCCGCCGTCTGCGCAGTGCGTGGTGAGAAATGGGGAAGTTTCTTGGGATGCTGTTCCAACCTGTGAGAGTAAGCAGATCTTAACTGGTTTATGGACATCTCTTCCTCCAAGCTAAACCTACATTTGACATTTGATGGAAATGTTCTTTCATTTCTTTACTGTTCCCTTCCCCTGCAGTTGTTCTCTGCCCACCACCGCCTTCAATTGAGAATGGGCAGCTCCTGGACAGGAACGAAAAGTTCACCTTTGGCATGGCCGCAAGTTACAGCTGTAACAAGGGTTTATCTCTTGTTGGAGAAGCCACAATTTTCTGTTCCATTGGTCGCGGCTTCCAGGGAGTCTGGAGCAGTCCAGCCCCTGAATGCAAAGGTAAATAAATGTTAAATGTGCTTTCCTGATGGGCTGCCAAGCAGGACCAGGCGGATTTGAGCCCGAAGGATTCCCAGCAGTGGGCTGCCAGGTCGGGGTCAGAGGCAGGGCTTGGTTTAATGGATTCTTCCACCCACAGGAAGCTCCCTCTCCCTGCCCGTGCCCAGGGCTTCCTGCAAATGAGAAATGAAGTGCTCGCAGTTTCTTAATGATGTCTCTGTCCTCTCGCTCCACTGCGGACCTGTCTGTGTCAAAGCGACAGTTCTGATCTAGGAGGTGACTTCCTGCCCATGGCAGGGGGTGGAACCAGAAGACCTTTAAGATCCCTTCCAACCCAAATCATCCTGTGATTTTCTCAGCAAGCTTCTCATGTCACACCTCTGGTGTCACTGCAGGGCTTTTTCTTGTAATAAATATTCTTTTTGTCTTATCTTCACTTCCAGAGGTCAAATGTAAAGATCCTCAAGTGAAAAATGGGAAAAAGTTATCTGGCTTCGGCACTGAGCACACATATGGGAATCAAGTGAGCTTCGAGTGCAATCCTGGCTATTCCATGAAAGGCAGCAGCGTCGTTACCTGCGATGCAAACAGCGCCTGGACACCGCCTCTGCCAACCTGTGACCAGAGTGAGCACACACGAGTTTATTTCTGTGCGCCGAAGCTGCAGTTCACCGTTCTTGGCCCAGGCCTTTGGGCATCTCCTGTAACCAGCCCTGTGTTTGTCTCCCTTTAGTGCTCTGTGGCCGTCCCCCAGAGCTCCCTTTTGGCACCCCGACGACGGCTGTGGGTGACAGCTCTCCTCTGGGGACGAGGGTGATGTATCGCTGCATCCCGGGCTACGAGGGAGCCCCTGGAAGGTCCTCTGTTATCACCTGCCAGAGTGACGCAACCTGGTCTGCTCCAGACCCACATTTCTGTGTCCGTGAGTATCTCCACTTCATCCTGACGGTGGGAGGGATCTGGGCATGCATGGGATGTCCCTCTGAAATTTGGGTGGTGTCCGTCTCCGGGTTTGCAGTAATTCCCGTGCTGCTTTCTTTCCCTCCAGGCCAGCAGTGCCCTGCTCCCACGGTGGAGCACGGGAGCGTGGTTGGAAATCCCCAGAGCTTCCCGTACGGAGCAGTTGTGACATTCACCTGCAACCCTCCGTGAGTGGCTCTGTGCTCAGCAGGGACAGCTCGGGGGGCTGGGACGGGGACCCCAGGCAGCACCGTCCCTCCTGGGCTTCCCAGTGCAATTCCCCAGCGAAACCCCGCGCTTTGCCTTCAGCGTGGCAACACGCGTGTGCTGGGTGGCAAAGGGCAGTGAGCTGCTCCAGCCTGGCTCTCGTCAGTGCCCTTATTTAGGGGCTGGGCTGTGGCCAGAGCCCCTTTCACAGCGGGACAGTTCTGGTTAATCCCTCGCCTGCGTGCGGCGGTGGGACTGTGGGGAGAAGCCCTGCTGGGTCATCCTCTGCAAAGCACTAAACTTCTTCTCTTTCCTTAGGTATAAACTGAAGCAATCTTCTGCCACATGTGTGGTAGCAGGAGACAGAGTGGACTGGAATCCAGCACCTCCATACTGTAAGAGGGAAAAACCCTGCACAGAGTCATTAAATAACAGTGGCACTGCTCTGGTGGAGCTGCCTTGCTGGTGGCCTTGGGCTGCTCCTACCTGTACTTCTTAATCAACCAGCTGTAAAAATCAGGATTGCAGTCCTAACTCAGGCTGTGAGGCCTCAGCTGAAATATTCTTGTACAACTCAGGAATTGTTCTGCCAAAATGGAGGGAGCAAGGAAATAGCAGAAATTAGGGGGAAAACCTTCACAAGATGAAAGCTTTCTCTCTCCAATACCAGAGAGAGATGAAGATAATCAGGTGTTAGCACTGTCCACTCAGTTTGGTGTAATGCTGAAATTGGGTGTTATGAAATCAGTGTACAGTGAACCATTTCTTCTGGCCTGACTGGGCACCTCAGTAATTTATTCCATGGGGAGATCTTGCAATAAACCCACCTGGGTTTTAACCTGTGGAGTTGGGCTGTGCAGGGGTCCCGTTCTGTGCATTCCTGATTGTTTTCCATGCACATTGGCTCCAGTTTGAGATGCTGCACGTTGTGCAGTTCATGAATTGCTGTGCTGGATGGGTGCAGAGTTTCATGTTTTGTCTCACTTCCTTTCCAGGTGGAGCGAGCACGATCATTGTCGGTGAGTAATGAAGGGCCAGGGGTTGGACTTGATCTTTGTGGGTCCTTCCAACTTTACATATTCTGAGATTCTGGATTCTTGAGCCCCTCCCTTACCCAGCTCCTGCCTGCCTTTGTTATTGAGTGTGTTCTGCTTGAAGTTGGCCTAAAATCTGTGCTCGTACTGGTATTGTCGGTGCTCTAAATCAGGATCTGAAAGGGAAGGGGGAGCTAAAGGGGACCAGGGAGGGAAAAGACAGCTGATAGTGTTTGAAGAGTGAAACTTCTTATTTCTATCTTGTAGGAATCCTCCCTCTCCTCCTGGCAGTGCTGGTTATGAACATCTAGGTTAGGGAAGGGGCGCAGTGAGAAGGCACCTGTAGACACGTTGGACTTGATCCCAGTGCTCCCAGTGCTCCCAGTGCTCCCAGTGCTCTGCTTTTCCCTCCTGTGAAAGTGGCCTTGAAGCAGCAACCGCCCGCCCTGGGCTGGCAAAGCCCGGCCAGGAAACCCTGGCAGTGCTGCGTGGCCCCGGGGTGGTCCGGGATCTCCCTGCCACCCGGCTGGAACGCTGCCCCGAAATCAAGGGCACTTATCCCTGTGGGAAGCCACGGAGATGCCAAAGACCTTCCCGCTGCCGGGGAGGAAGCTCGAGAAATCCCCGTGCTTCGGGTGCCCCGCGAGTTGGGCTCCTCAGCACCACTGAGGGCACCCTGGGCCTGGGGTGGGCCGGGGCTCGGGGGGCTCTGAGGGGTCCCGAGGTGGGGAGCGCTCGGTCTCAGCCCCTGCTGAGGGGATTAGCGGGGAATCCTCCTGAGAGGGCTCTGTGCTTGCGGGGTGTGATCCAAGGAGGACGTGCGGGTCGGGCTTTATCCGAGTGCTGACAGCACCGAGAGCCCGGAGTGCCCAAGGGTGGGAAAGACCTGCAGGGTCATCGATCCGGCCTTTGGCCGAACACCACCGTGTCCAGCAGGATTTTGGGCTCTTGCTCTGCTCATGGCAGGGCCGGGGGGCAGCTCTTGCTCGGATCCCGAGAAGGTGCAGATGGACATCGAGCCAAATCTCCTCCGTGGGGAACAGGACACCAACCCCACAGCTCTCGGGCACTTTGTTTTCATCCTGCCTGACCTGACCCAGCCGTGGCTGTGCTGAGGATGCCGTGTGAGGGTGGAGGGAGGTGAGGGAGGAACCAATGGGGGCAGAATGCCCAGGGTTTGTCTGGCTGATGGAAGGGCCATGCTGCGGCACCGGGGTCCTTTCCTGCTTGTAACTCAGCCTGGCTAAAGATCACTGAATAAGCTGAAGAGGTGTCATAAAATGGAGTTAAGATTGCAAGGTTTCCTGTTTAGAAGGGAAACAACGCTGTGGTGGAATTTTGACTGGTTAAGCCCAAGACACTCAGACTTTTATCTGCTGGTAAAGCAAAATGTTGAGGTTTAGGGTTTTGTCTGCTGCAGAGGTAAATCACCCATCTGGGAGCTTCTCACGATGAGCACTTGGGAACGGGAACCATCCAAAATGTGTCTACTACAGGCCTTTGGTTCCTCCGTTTTCCCCGGTGCCTTCCTCTAGCAGGAACATGCCTGTAATAAGGAGGAAACCCACAAACAACCATTTCCATCCACACGTCAGCCTTGTTCCAAACAGACCCCAAAGTTCTCCCTTCCCAGCAGAGCACTGTCCTGTTCAGCTGTCACTGGGCCACTGCAGATCCTGTTCCTTCAGCCTTGCAGAACAACACTTGCACATTGCTGGTTATTTTTATTTCTCTCTTACTATAAGCCATGTGAGTGACTAAATGGACAAAATACAACCTAAAGCCTCGCAGCTTTGGGTTATTTGGTTTTGCTATTTTAATCCCAGCACGTTTATTCCTACTGCACCTTCCAAAGTGATTTTTTTTTTTCAAATGATTTAGCATGTGATTTGGGGATCAGCTTGGAGTTATCTCCCCACAACCAAATGAAAGGAATTGTGAATGCTGTGACAGAGTTTTACAGGTGTGGTCATCAAAATGTACCATGGAGAGGGTTTATTTACTGTATTTGTAATCAATTGTACATAATTTTACTTTATAATCTGAGTGTAAACGACAAAGTGCAATTCTGAATTGTAAATGTTGGATTTGTGAGTATTGGAAGCTCTCTGTCAATACAAGGATAAAAGGACGTGAGCAGTTCTTGTCTTGCTGTTTGTTTTAGGCTCAGAAAGTGTCACCTATGTGAGGTGGGGAGCTGGGGCTGCTCCTTCAGCAAAAAGTCCTGTCTGGGGGCTTTTCTTCTTCCTGCCAGGGGTGAGGGACGAGCCCAGGGGCAGGTCAGGAGGATTTGGGTCCACAGCTGGTCCCGTTTTCATGGGAGGAGGGAATGCCCCACTCTGCCCATCCCGTACCTGGGCAGCTCGGTTGTGCCACGTCCCTTTAGGTGCCACCGCCTGGGGGCTTGGGACAGAGCCTGGGCCGCTTCCCCCAAGGGAGGGCGCTCTGCACCGTGGGCACGGGGCAGCTGCAGCCCCTCTGCCCACACCCACCCCTTTTCACCCCTCTCTCCGCATCCCCCCCGCCAACCCCGGCAGCCTGAGGCACCTGCAGCCCCGCCGGGCTGCTGGCTGTGCCTGCGTGTGCTGGGGAGCCCGCAGGTTCCCGTGCCACAGCCCTGGGAAGTCCCCCAGCAGCGTCTCCTTCCGCACGCGGGGGCTCTGGGGGGAACTGGGGTGCCCATATCTGCCCCGGGCCCCCGGAGCCGCCGTCCGAGCCGGGGATGGTGCCCACCTTCACCCTCTGCCTGCTGGGCAGCTCCGCTCTGCTCCTCAGCACCGCGCCCGGGGCTCAAGGTAAGGCAGAGCAGCAGCTCTGCCCCTCGGGGGCCTTCCTCCCACGGCCCTCCTCCTCCTCATCGCCGCTCCTCTCCTCGCTGATCCCTGCGCTTTTCCCTGGGGAGGAAAACGGGAGCCCTGCGCTGGTCCCGGGTGGCTCTCGGCATCCCAGAGCCCCCGAGCTGCTCTGCTGATGACAGGGACCCTCCGGGACGGCACCCGAGCCACACGGCTGGGACTGGCACCCCCAGGCCAGGCTGGGCACCCCCAGCCGGCTCTGGCACAGCCGTGCGCTCCTGGCAGCCCAGATCGGTCCGGCACTGCCCCGACCGTGCGTTCCCGGGTGGGATCGGACCCTTAGGATGGGCTGCAGAGCCTGCAGAAAGGCCAGGGAAGGCTCCTGACCTGGCTGGGTGGTTGACATGAGATCCTGGGCAGCCGGATTTTGGCAGCTGAGGAAGCAGCAGGGTCCCCCGGGAGCACGGGGAGGGTCCTGCAGCCCCAGGGACCCCCGCCCCAGCTGCAGCCTGCGGGGCACCCCACTGCTGCTGGACACCAGGCTGCACGGACAGCCCCCCTCGGGCAGGAACCCCTGGGAGCTCTGTAGGCAAACATTTCCTCTCTCTCCCTTTCCCAGCTGCCCAGTGCCCGTCCCCACGGGTCCAGTACGGGAGGGTGTCCCCTGGCCGCTATTTCTACAGGACATGGGACACCGTGACCTTCAGCTGCAACCCGGGGTACGCCCTGCAGGGCCCGCGCAGCAGCACCTGCGGAGCTGACTCCAGGTGGAGCCCACCTCTGCCACAGTGCAAGAAGGGTGAGTGTCCCGGCCGGGCGAGCAGCGCCGGCCGCGGGGAAAGCTCCCTCTTGTGTCCTCTCAAATTCAGCGGGAAGGCAAAGCCGGGATGGAGCTGTCCCGGCTTCCCTTCCCAACCAAAGTGCTGCCAGCTTGGCTGGCAGAGAGACAGAAACACGCTGGGGTGGGACATGGGGGTGGCTGTGCCCTGCCTGGGGCTCCCAGAGGGATGGGGAGAAGTTCACCCGTGGGATGGCAGGATCTGGATCCTGGGGGAATTCCTGTCACGCTGCTCCTGGGCCGATGTGGGGCATTTTCACCTTCATTGTGGAATGGGAAGTAATCACAGCTTCCCACTGCTCTTGCTGCTTCCACGTCCGTGTGGATCCCTGCCCAACCCTGAGATGTGCCTGCTGTCCTGTCGGGACTGCCATTGCTGCCAGCAACTTCTTCCAGGTGCAGCTGCGCCTTTCGTGAACTAAAGCCTTGATCCAGCAAATGGAACGCAGCAGAATTCGGGATATCACCCCGACTTTACCCAAGCTGTCCCAGCAGCACCCAAACCAGCAAAGAGCTCACCCACGGGATAATTCATTTCCCTCTGCAGAGGTGACATGTCCTCGGCCACCAAACATCGCCAACGGGCTGCACAGTGGACGGTCCTCGGACAAGTTTTCCCGGGGAGCGACCGTGTCCTACAGCTGCAAGGAGGGCTTTGAGCTGCTGGGGAATGTGTCCATCACCTGCACGGACACCGGGGCGTGGAGCCGGGCCCTGCCCCGCTGCGAAGGTGTGTGGACGCTGCACTGCGGGGTGGGGTGGCAGGAAGGGCGCTGGGGCTGCTGTAGGAACAGAGCTCACGGCAGTGAGGACAGGGGAGGGGTCCGCGTGTGCAGGCTCTGCCCATGCAGGGAAGTTTGAAGGACGCTGTCGCTGTTCCCACAGCGATCGGCTGTCAGGCCCCTGAGGTGCAGAATGGGAAGGTCTACAACCTGCACAGCACCTACAGAGCTGGAGAGACTCTTCACTTCGACTGTAACCCTGGTCATGCAGCAGAGGACACCTACGAGGCTCGGTGCCAGCCCGGGGGCACCTGGGACCCGCCGGTGCTCGTGTGCCAGAGGGGTGAGTGCGGGTGCTGCTGCTCCCGGGGCTGCCCTGCCTGGCAGGGGCTCTCTGCAGGCAGGAACAGGGGGTGCAGGCAGGAACAGGGGGGGCAGGCAGNGCAGGCAGGTGCAGGCTGGGCTTTAACCCACCAGTGCAGCGTCTCTCTGGCTGCCTTCCCCTTGTTCTGTTCTCTCGCTGAGTTAACATTTTCCATCTCCCTCTCGCAGTCCGGCCGTGCCCGATGCCTCCGCAGGTCGCCAATGGAAATCACAACGGCCAGGGCCAAGCAGGTTTCACCATGGGAATGTCTGTAAGGTACACCTGCAATCCTGGTTTCTACCTGGTGGGAAATCCCACTGTGTCTTGCAGAGCATCGGGGACCTGGAGCCAGCCCCGCCCTCGCTGTGAAGGTGAGTCTGGGCTCTGTCCCCCTCGGGACAAGCTCTCAGTGTGGCTCTGAGCACAGGGGACACCCTCACCATGGCCACTGAGACCTTCGGTGAGAGACTAAATTCCATTTAATGAAATAGATGGGTTTATAATATGTAAAGAATTAGCTAAGATCCATGAATCCACAGCCAGCACCCTCCTCCCTGTGCTGCGGTCACAGCCTGGCTCCAGCATGTCCGTGGAGTGCTGGGATCGGGCACGGGCATGGGGTGGGACACAGCTCTTAGGAGGAGACCAGCTGGGTTTATAGCAATCATTTCAATACTCTCTGTCCAGAAAAAACAGAGGAGAGCCAGGACACCCAAAGGCTGCTGTCAGGATGGAGCTGGCAGTACCTGGGGTTCGAGCTCTCTCCTCCCCATGTCGGACATGCTGGAGGGTGGGGCTGAGCTGGCTCTCTGAAATCACCTCTCCCAAACTCTCACGAGCTTTTCCCCTCCCTCTGCAGAGGTGACATGTCCTCGGCCACCAAACATCGCCAACGGGCTGCACAGTGGACGGTCCTCGGACAAGTTTTCCCGGGGAGCGACCGTGTCCTACAGCTGCAAGGAGGGCTTTGAGCTGCTGGGGAATGTGTCCATCACCTGCACGGACACCGGGGCGTGGAGCCGGGCCCTGCCCCGCTGCGAAGGTGTGTGGACGCTTCACTGCGGGGTGGGGTGGCAGGAAGGGCGCTGGGGCTGCTGTAGGAACAGAGCTCACAGCAGTGAGGAGAGGGGAGGGGTCCGCGTGTGCAGGCTCTGCCCATGCAGGGAAGTTTGAAGGACGCTGTCGCTGTTCCCACAGCGATCGGCTGTCAGGCCCCTGAGGTGCAGAATGGGAAGGTCTACAACCTGCACAGCACCTACGGAGCTGGAGAGACTCTTCACTTTTCCTGTGATGCTGGTTATGCCACAGAGGACACCTACGAGGCTCGGTGCCAGCCCGGGGGCACCTGGGACCCGCCGGTGCTCGTGTGCCAGAGGGGTGAGTGCGGGTGCTGCTGCTCCCGGGGCTGCCCTGCCTGGCAGGGGCTCTCTGCAGGCAGGAACAGGGGGTGCAGGCAGGTGCAGGCTGGGCTTTAACCCACCAGTGCAGCGTCTCTCTGGCTGCCTTCCCCTTGTTCTGTTCTCTCGCTGAGTTAACATTTTCCATCTCCCTCTCGCAGTCCGGCCGTGCCCGATGCCTCCGCAGGTCGCCAATGGAAATCACAACGGCCAGAACAAAGCGGTTTTTACCGCTGGAATGTCTGTAAGGTACACCTGCAATCCTGGTTTCTACCTTGTGGGAAATCCCACTNAGGCAGGAACAGGGGGTGCAGGCAGGAACAGGGGGTGCAGGCAGGTGCAGGCTGGGCTTTAACCCACCAGTGCAGCGTCTCTCTGGCTGCCTTCCCCTTGTTCTGTTCTCTCGCTGAGTTAACATTTTCCATCTCCCTCTCGCAGTCCGGCCGTGCCCGATGCCTCCGCAGGTCGCCAATGGAAATCACAACGGCCAGAACAAAGCGGTTTTTACCGCTGGAATGTCTGTAAGGTACACCTGCAATCCTGGTTTCTACCTGGTGGGAAATCCCACTGTGTCTTGCAGAGCATCGGGGACCTGGAGCCAGCCCCGCCCTCGCTGTGAAGGTGAGTCTGGGCTCTGTCCCCCTCGGGACAAGCTCTCAGTGTGGCTCTGAGCACAGGGGACACCCTCACCAGTGCAAACAGATCCTCCAAGAGGGTTAATTCCATGTATCGTGGAATCAATGTCAAGCCTTCCTACGGCTGGGGAGGTTTGCGTGGACATCACGCTGATTTTGTTGTTGCAATATTAACAGCCCGTGGTTTTGTGTTTTCTTTTGCTCCGACTCCTCCTGCACGCCCTCATTTCCAGTGACTGTCTGCATCAATCCAATCGTGGCCAACGGAAGGCAAGTTGGTGGCCACGGGCTTCTCTCTGCACCCGGGCAAACGGTGACGTTTCAGTGCCGCGAAGGTTACAGCCTGCAGGGCAGTGCCCGAGTGTCCTGCCAGGAGGATGGCAGCTGGCAGCCCCCCGCTCCTGTGTGTGACAGACCACTGCATCGCCACAACTCCTTGGACAGGTCTCCAGGTAAGTCATGATGTAGCCACCTCGTGGGGCTCTGCTGTTTTATGTCCCCTAACCCTGTGCAAAGAATGTTGTTAAACCCGTGAGCGGAAGATTTAAGACTACCCTGGGAATAAGACCCCAATCCTCTGCAATCCTTTGGGAAAATGTGTTTGTTTATTAATGGCTATATTAATCAAAATAAACACTTTTGCAAGGCAAACCAAACCCCTTTCCTCCTGGCAGTGCTCTCTGTGTGTTTGCCCCCAGCGTGCCTGTCCTGCCTGGTTCTCACGTCTCTTTTCTCTCTCAATAGGTGCTTGTGATGCTCCCACAAGGTTACAGTTTGCTGAGCTAAATGAGGAGCATAGAAATGCCATTGATTTTTCTGTTGGGAAGACTGTGCAATACACGTGCCGCCCTGGATATGCTAAAGTCCCGGGAATGTCACCTACTATTACATGCCTTGAGAGCGGAGTGTGGTCAGAAGCACTAGAGTTCTGTAAAAGTGAATAGCTCCTTGATTTGGTGTCCGTTGTTGCAGGAGGAACAGGTCCCAGGTTCTGTCCATGCTGCCAAAACTTTAATCTTATTCTGAATATGTGACTAGTAAAGCCATGTAAATTTTTGCTGTTGGAAACCCAAAGTGTTGGGGGTAACTGGGAGTGTGGGCAGGTGACTGGAGGAGTGATTGTAGTGTAGAGAGACAGGAGCCTAAAATAAGGGTGTTTTCCTCCCCCAGGGAAACAGTGCAGTCACCCTGGTGAGCCTGTGAATGGGAAGATTATTTCCCTGACAGATCTCCAGTTTGGGTCTACAGTGGTCTACAGCTGTGAGGAAGGGTAAGTCCTGGTTTAGAGGTGGATTAGGTAAGTGTCCCCTTTTTTAGCTCCTGTTCATTCACTCCCAGCAAATGGATTCTGTACAGAAGCCCCTGCACAGGGTTCTGCACCTACAGAGCACACAAGGTGCTCACTGTTGTGCCTATAAACATAAATAGTGGGAAATGGGTCAGAGCAAGGAAGGAACTTCCCTTCAGGGCCACAGCTCTGCTGCCTGCAGGGCTGATCCCACATCCCAGGTGGGGGGGAGGAGCAATAACTCCGACTGGAATGGCTTGGGATGAATGACCAATCCTTTTAACACCAGGCACAGGTTAATTGGGCAGCCCAGCAGACGCTGTGAGATCTCTGGGGGACGCGTTGCATGGAGCGGTGACGTTCCCCTCTGTCAGCGTAAGTAGCTCACGGCTCCGGGGATTTGCATGGATCTGGGAAATATTTTCCAGCAGAGACTGCCGCATCTTTCCAATCAGAGCTTCCACCGGCAATTTCTCTGCTCTGCGAGCAGCAAGGTCTCGCCTGGGAGGTCACTTCACTCCATCTTTAGAAGGAGTGTTTGTGCCCCGCAGACTGAGGGATTTGCAGCGTTTGCTGCTGCTGTTGAACTGAGAAGCCTCGTTCTCCCCTCTGCAGGCATCCCGTGCGAGCCCCCTCCGGACATTCCCAACGGGAGGCACTCGGGCCGGCTGCTGACCGAGTTCCACTACGGCACCTCCGTGACCTACACCTGCAACCCCGGCTTCCCGCTGCACGGGGAGCCCTCCGTCCACTGCACCACGCGCGACGGCAGGAACGGCGTGTGGAGCGAGCCCCTGCCGGCCTGTGGAGGTGGGCTGGGCTGCCGTGGGTGCAGGGGCTGGTGTCCAATCCTCCCAGCACTCTTTCATGTTGGGAAAGACTGGGGAACTCCAGCCAGCTGGAATTCTTGCCCCAGGATTTTCAAGGGATGAGGTGCAGCTGAGGCCAGGCAGAGTAGGGGAGGCTGGAGGGTCACCCCAGGATCCCTTTTCCCTTTGGAGATGTTTGATACCACTGGATGCAGGCACAACATCATCTCTAGGATAATTATTTTCAGGCTTGTGTTGTGAAATTGCAGCCCTCGGTGGCTTCACAGCTGCACAGCTCTGCCCGAGGGGCTGTTTTGAGCACCTGCACCTCTTTTTTTTCAGTGGCGAGTTGTCCTGTCCCGCAGATCCAGAATGGGAGGATCGTGGCTCCCAGGGCTGCCTACACACACAGGGACACCGTGACCTTTGAGTGTGACCCGGGCTATGCCATACGTGGCCACAGAGAGGTCCAGTGCCAACCAAACAACACCTGGGAGCCACCCGTGCCGGTCTGCGAGCAGGGCAAGTGTCCCAGCAGGGCATTAACCTCCCCCTGCTCTCCCCAATCCGCCTTTCTTGGCTCTCTAACAGCCGGGCTGGTTCTGTCTCCTGGCAGCTGGCTGCCGAGCCCCCGCCAGGCTGGGGTTTGCCGAGCTGAAGGAGCCCTTCAGGACCCAGACGGTGTTTCCCGAGGGGAGCAGGGTGGAGTACGAGTGCCGGCCTGGGTACGGCCAGCTCGCGGGGGTGTCACCAGCCATCGCCTGCCTCAGGAACCAGACGTGGTCTGCAGCGCTGGAGTTCTGCACGAGTACGTCCTGCAAGTGCTGGGAAAACGGAAGTGTCAGGCTGGGCTGGTTTCCCGTGTTTTCCCAGCTTTGTGGGTTTCTTCGCCTGCTCTCTGTGGTGACAGCCCTGGCTGGGATGTGAGCAGCAGCTCAGGGCTAATGGGGGCTGGCGTTCCCTTCCAGGGAAGCAGTGTCCCACCCCAGGGAACCCAGCCAATGGCAGAGCTGTTGTCCTGACAGATCTCCTCTTCGGGTCCAAAATTAATTACACTTGTGACAAAGGGTGAGTATTGCCCCGGTTCAATTCAGCTGCTGGGTGAGAGTGAAGTGGATTTTCAGCTTTACACAGAACCCAGTTCCCAAGTCAGAACTCTTGGGTTCTTGCAACCACTTGCAAGGGTTGTAAAGAAATCTCAAGTCAAGAAATCTCACTGCTAAATTAATAAATCCGTCTGTGTGGTGCAGGTACAAGTTGGTTGGAGGCTCCCAGAGAACTTGTGAGGTCTCTGGCACACGTGTCTCGTGGAGTGGGGATGCTCCTGTCTGCCAGCGTAAGTAGGCCACCACAACAGGCCCTTGGAGAGGGTTTCCAAGATAAAGTGGAACTGCTTTCAAGCCAAAGGTTTTATTTCAAAAGATTTCTCAAGTATCTGAATGTGTAAAATCTTTCCTTTTCCTTTCCATTTTGTTGTGGATATTTCTGAAAATGTTATCAAAGGTCTTTTATTTATTCTGGTCCAAACTCAGAAGAAACATGAATATTTTAAACTCCCTGTTAATGGGTAAGTATTTCTCACTGGGCATGAGTAGGAATGGTGTGGCCAGTCTCTCTCTGTGTCACCAATGGTTACGGAAAGGGAGGTAAGAATTGTCCCAGCGCCTCCAGACATGGGCAGCAAGGAAGTGACTCACAGCAGGGCACAGATTTTCCTTCCCACATGTGATTTTTTCCATGCAAAGTTTGTTCCTGGACAATTGGGGTCATTGTGTCACTGCTGAAGTGGTTTCCTCTCCATCAGTGCCCGTCCTGGGCCGTGCGTGTGCCCCGAAGCCCCCGGGCAGTGCTGAACGTCCCCTGTACCGCCCGCAGGCATCACCTGTGATCCCCCTCCGGCCATCCCCCACGGGACACACAACGGGAGCTCCAGGGACACCTTCTCCTTCGGGGACGTGGTCACCTACAGCTGTGCCTCGGGGCTGTCCCTGGCTGGGGACGCCTCCCTCTCCTGCGGCTCTGCGGACGGGCAGCGCGGCACGTGGAGCGGGGCAGCGCCGCGGTGCCAAGGTACAGCTCCGGGGTGTCCCGTCCTAGTTTGGAAACAAACCAGTGGGAGATCGCAAGTCACAGTTATAATTTAATAGGAGAATGAAAAGAAATGCAAGAGTACGAGAGCAATGACAGAGTCAGGACACAGCCTGACCCCCTGTTGGTCAGGGGGGTGGCAGCAGTCCAGATGAAGTGGTCCTGTCAAAGCGGTGATCCTGTAGAAAGGTCTGAATTTTCACCTGAAGGTCCAGCAGTAGCTCTTGTCCTCTGGGAATCCCGTAGGTCAGGGCTGTTTGTGCTGTTCCAAACCCCAGGTTCCATCCAGGTGGGANGCCTTATCAGGGGCGGGGCACGGTGGGAGATAACGAGCACGGCCTTATCAGGGGCGAGGCAGGGTAAGAGATAACGAGCACGGCCTTATCAGGGGCGGGGCGTGGTGGGAGATAACGAGCACTGCCTTATCAGGGGCGGGGCATGGTTGGAGATAACGAGCACTGCCTTATAAGGAAATGGGTCATTGTAGGAGCACTGCCCCACCCACTTTACCAGCTTGTGAAGATGACAATAGAATAAATGCTTTAGACAATGGAATACAACCACGGTTGTGGTGGGACCTGCACCTGCCGATGGGGAGACAGCTCACACAACTGATATTTATTCACAGCAGTTCATATCAGCATTCAAAGCAACTCAAAGAATTTATAATGTATTTTTATCATTTTCCTAGGCATCAAATGCTTATCTGGGTAGTCCTTTAGTATAACATCTTTTTCTTTTTGATGCTGATGGGGAAGTACAATTATTGCTTGGGAATTCATTACATTTTAATTTGATGTATTACTTTTGCAAAAGCTTTAAAAAACCAGGATGTTTGCCTCTGATTGAGAGCTAAGGAAAGGCCTTGCAGAGGTTACATATCACCTTGTCCTGACAGATTACACTTCTGTTTTCTCCCTCCTTTGCTTTTAGAAGGTTGGATTTGTGTTGTTTTTCTTGCCCTGTCCCTGTTTCTCACCCGCCCTCCCTTGTCGCCGTCAGAGGTGAGGTGCCCTGCCCCGCCGAGCATCGCCAACGGGCAGCACGGTGCCAGCCCCGGGGACAGGCACGGCCCGGGCTCGGCGGTGCTGTACACCTGCAACGAGGGCTACTCCATGGTCGGGAACGCCTCCATCCTCTGCACCGCCGCGGGAGCCTGGAGCCGGCCCCAGCCCCGCTGCCAAGGTTTGTGTGGCCTCCTCTGCCTGTCCCTGGGCTGTTTCCTCCTTCCTGGCTCTTCTCTACCAGAGTTCTGCTATTCTTCTCTACCAGAATAAATAAAAGACCTTTGATAACATTTTAATCACTGCAACCAAATCTCCAGGGAGAGGCAGAGACCAGAGGTGCTGTGGGCAGGAAGAGCCCCATGTGCCTCTCTGGGTTTCCCTTTCTGAGCACAAACGCTCAGGAACAGCTGAATAATGGTATTTTGTGTAAGAGCAAGAGTCAGTAATGCTGAAATGCCCGTGACAGTGACGGCAAGGCTCAGCAGCAGGTGCTGTCCCTGCCCAGTGTCCCTCCACAGCCGGGATGGGCTTCACATCCCCAGCTCTTCACATCCTTGTGCTTTTCCCTTCCAGCAATTGGCTGCACCAGGCCGGAGATCGAGAACGGAAAAGCAACTGGGTTGGAGACCACCTACAGGCTGGAGGACATCATTGTCTTCGAGTGCAACTTTGGTTATGCCTTGAAGGGCTCTCAGGCGTCTCAGTGCCAGTTTGGGGGCAAGTGGGACCCTCCTGTCCCCACCTGTGAGAAGCGTAAGTGCAGAGGAGGGGCAGGGGGGGAGCCGATTTCTTCGGAACCACTGTGTGGAGGTAAAGGGGCTGCTCTTAAGGACTGGAAAGGAAAAACATGCACATATCTGTCCTCCATCCTCATAATTCCCATCCAAACCCTGGAACAGGCTGCCCGGGGAGGTGTGGCCATCATCCGGCACCATCCCTGGAGGGATTAAAGACATGTGTATGTGGCACTTGGGGACATGGGGTAGTGGGGCTTTTCCAACCTAAATGTTTCTGTGAGTCAGACCCTTGTTAAATGTAGGGCTCTTTAAATTAATCCACAAAATCTAACGAGCCAGGCTGGTGCCCGATATCATTCAGAAAGACCAGAGCAAATTGTTAGGGCCACAGATGGAATCTAACCACTGTAGTTGCCTAAATAGTGAGAAACTCTCATTTTTATGTCAATAAGCTCAGAAAAGCCATGAAGGCTGGAAAGTAAGAGAGGGTAGGATGGAAATATCATTCAGTGACAGCCCTCGTTGCTGTTGGGCAGAAGTTAATGGGCAACAACAAAGTTAAAAGGCTGCCTTACCCTACAGGGGGAGTTTGTGGTACCAGCTCTTGGCTAGCTGGGACTTTTTCTCTTCCTTGCAGTGCCACTGTGTCCTACCCCTCCAAGTATCAGAAATGGCCAGCACGACAGCAAGGATGTGAAGGAGTTCATCCCCGGAATGTCAGTGAAGTACCGCTGTGAGCCGGGGTATGTCCTCACCGGGAAAACCACGGTTTCCTGTCTGCCGTCGGGATCCTGGAGCATCCCTTACCCCCGGTGTGAAGGTGAGCTGTAGCTGCTGTTACCCACAGTGGAGAGGGAGAGCACCACGATCACACTGCCTCCCCTGAACCGTGACCTCGCAAACCCAAAGGGGGACCCCTCAGCTCTGGCAGCCGCTTCCCCAGCCCGAGCTCTGCTGCTTTTCCCTGCCAGTGATCACCTGCACCAGCCCCAGCATCAAGGACGGAGAGGTGGCTGAAGGCCGGAGGGCCGTGTACCACCCTGGGGACAACGTCACCTTCCAGTGCCACCCCGGCTTCGTGCTGAGGGGCAGCCGTGGGGCCAAGTGCCAGCCCGACAGCCGCTGGCTGCCCGCCCTGCCCACCTGCCAGCCAGGTGAGCCAGGTGTGTCGGGCTTTGCTGTGCTACAGGTGCTCCAGCTCCGGGTAAAATCCCTAAAACTCTGCTCTCTGCTCCTGCCCTGGCAGTGCTGCTCTGCCCCCCGCCCCCCGTCATCGCCCACGCCACGCTCGACGCTGAGCCGGGGACGAACTTCACCAGCGGCACCTCCGTGAGCTACAGCTGCCAGCCCGGCTTCTCCCTGCTCGGGGACCCCTCTGTCCTGTGCACGGCCTGGGGCAACTGGAGCCTTCCCTACCCACGCTGTGCAGGTGGGCTGGCTCAGCATCCCTCCCGTGCCAGGCTCAGCATCCCTCCCGTGCCAGGCTCAGCATCCATCCCGTGCCAGGCTCGGCATCCCTCCCGTGCCAGGCTCAGCATCCATCCCGTGCCAGGCTCAGCATCCCTCCCGTGCCAGGCTCGGCATCCATCCCGTGCCAGGCTCAGCATCCCTCCCGTGCCAGGCTCGGCATCCATCCCGTGCCAGGCTCACCCAGGCAAACCTGCCAGCCTGCAGGAGTGCATGGTACAGGGGGAGCCACACGCAGGAGCTGTGTTCATGTTGGTGGCACTGGGAATTCGCTGGTGGCATTGCTCAGGTTTCCCAAAAGGAGACAGGCTTGGGTGTTCTAAATACTGAAATAAAGATTTCTGTGCTCTACAGCCCAAAGATGTGTGAAGACACCGCACTGGCCAAACTATTTAGGGGGGCATTGTTTTATTTAGGTTTTTTTTTAAGAGCCTATAAACTGGTGCCTGTGTCCTTACATGCTGAGTGTTATTTAATGCAGACAAGTGTCAGACTACATAGAAGATAACTTGAGGTTTAGCAGTGCCTCTCAATGCACCTGTTTCTCTTTAGCTGCATTTCACAGCCAAGGACGTATTTCTCATGCCCATTTTGTTTCTTGGCAGCCGGTTGTGGCACACCAACACCGTTGTTATTTGCTGAGCTAAGTGAGGAATATAAAAATCAGACGGAGTTTCCTGTTGGGATGACTGTGAACTACACTTGTCGGCCTGGATACGTGGAGCAGCCACAGATATCACCAACAATCACATGTCTTGAAAATCTGACGTGGTCTGAAGCCCAGGAGTTTTGCAAATGTAAGTTTTGCAGATGCTTCTGATTTGTTTAAATTGTTGTGCGATGAAGCCTTGTAATTTCTCCTTTACTGCTCCCTCCTCTGGAGGGTTTGGGCAGACTCCTGAACATGGCGATTCTTTTCCTATGACAGGGAGTTAAAGAAGTGGAAAATCAGCTCGTCTCAACCCCTGCCATGGCAGGGACACCTCCCACTGTCCCAGGCTGCTCCCAGCCCCAATGTCCAGCCTGGCCTTGGGCACTGCCAGGGATCCAGGGGCAGCCCCAGCTGCTCTGGGCACCCTGTGCCAGGGCCTGCCCACCCTCCCAGGGAGGAATTCCTTCCCAATATCCCATCCATCCCTGCCCTCTGGCACTGGGAAGCCATTCCCTGTGTCCTGCCGCTCCATCCCTTGTCCCCAGTCCCTCTCCAGCTCTCCTGGAGCCCCTTTAGGCCCTGGAAGGGGCTCTGAGCTCTCCCTGGAGCCTTCTCTCCTTCAGGCTGAACAACCCCAACTTCCCCAGCCTGTCCCAGCATCGTGGCCTTGCCCTTTTCTCAGTTCAGGTTTCTCCTCTCCCTTTAGTGCTGCAATGCCCTTCACCTCCAAATATTGACAAAGGAAACCACGACAGCCAGGACCTGGAGGTTTTCCCCAGAGGGATGGTTGTGAACTACAGCTGCGACCCTGGCTACAGCCTGCTGGGAGAGGCATCCATCCACTGCACCGACTCTGGCAACTGGAGCCTCCCTCTCCCTCAGTGTGCAGGTACACCGTGGTTCTAGGGCTGGACTTATGGATAGTCTGGGAGTTTCTGCCTGTAGGACTCATCCTCCCTCTTCCCAAAATTGTGACTCCTTCACCTCCCCCTTTTCATACCCATTTTCCACATAAATTTTATCTGTGCACACTCAAAACGCATTTTAAAACAACTTTTATTGTTGACACCCCGGTTTCTCCCTATGTTTTCTCCCCTGATAGGTGGCTGCGGTGCACCTCCAAACCTCACCTTTGCTGAGCTGACCAAGGAATACAAAACTCAGCTGGAATTTGCTGTTGGGGACACTGTGAGCTACAGCTGCCGGCCGGGATACTCGAGACGCCACAGAGTGCCCCCCACTCTGACTTGCCTCCAAAACCACATGTGGTCTGAAGCCCTAGAGTTCTGTAAAAGTGAATAGCTCCATCCATTTGGTGTTGGTTGTTGGAAATTGTCTATTTTGTGGGTTTCTTAGAGCAATTCTTGATGGAAAGATTCGTACATGGCTTTACTAGTCACATGGTCTGGGCCGCTTTGGGCCTTTTCCAAATCAGAGCTTTATTGGTGTCAGAACATGGACAGAGCCTTCAGGTACCTTCTCACGGTGTGTTACACAATTAGCACTGAGTGTTAAACTCGGCCTTGTTCTTTCCCAGGGAAGCAATGTAAGCACCCAGAAACCCCCCGGAATGGCAGAGTTGTTGTTCTGACTGATCTCCTGTTTGGGTCAACCGTGAGCCACACGTGTGATGAAGGGTGAGTCCCGCGCTGCCTTTGCTGACTCCGTGTCCGAGTCTGGTGTTGGGTCAAGGATCAGAGCCCACCCCTCTGCGCAGCCCTTCTCCCACAGCAGGCCAGAACTGGAATTTTGGTTCCAATTTTGAAGTAGTTGCCTCCTCCAGAGAGGGAGAATTGTCTCATTTTCCCCTCCTCACTCAATAGATTAATTTGCAAACCAGTTTCAGTTTTCCTTCTCAGATGGCCTCGAGCAGGAGCTGAGAATGGGAGCAAGCCTGTGCTGCAAGCAGGCTCCAGCCTTCGGAAATCAGCTGGGTCCTGATCTAGCACCTGACCAATCTAACCCAGAGCTTTTGGGTTCAGTGCTGCTCCTCTTGGATCTGGGGAGAGGGAACTTGGTGTCCTTCATTCCCATGTGTCAAACCAGCAGAGAGACCTCGGGGACCAGGCTGGAGAAGGAAACCTCTGGGAAGTGCCAGAGTGGGAGTGCAAAACCCAAGCTGAAGGACTTGGTATGAGCTGACATTTCTCTCTCTGTGCCTCCAGGTACAGCCTGGCTGGACAGTCCCACAGGAGATGTGAGGTTTTGGGACGAGACGTTGCCTGGACCGGTCTGCCTCCCACCTGTCAGAGTAAGTAGGTCACCACTAGATCGGGGCCAGAATTGCCAAATTAGGCCCTTGAAATTAAAAAGCATTTCCTTTAAATAACTAGAATTAAAGGAATAAAACTATTAAAGCATAATATTCCTCTGGGATAGGTTTTTTTTTTTTATGCTTGCCTGTTCGGTTTCTTCTAAAAATCTTCCAGATGTAAGGTTTTGCTCTGTCACAGCAATGCAGACTGGAGAGTTGTGAGGTGCCTGCAGGGACTTGTCCCTTTTGTTTCACAACCATAAAGAGGAAATCAAGGAAGAAATGTGTTTTGTAGTAGAAGAGTGGGGTTTTGAGTGAGATTGAAGTGGTATCTTCCAAATCCTGTACTGTTACCCAAAGCACAAGGATGTTTTTCTGGGGTTGATCATTGCAATTAGTCTTTCCTTCAGATGGAATTGCTTTGGAAGGCACGAGGTTGGGATAGTAAAGCATTCATGAGAATGACAGTACTGACAGATTTCTACCCCATTTCATGTATTTATTAGACTGTATTTGCACTATTCTGTTTATTGGCACAAAACTATGCTTATATAAATAATACTGTGGTACCCTTAAGGTACCTAAAAGAACTAAAACCCCTCAGTTCTTGAAATTATTCTTTTTTGAGTCTCTAAGCACTACCTGTGAAACTCCTCTGAGCACACTGAGAATGGACTTTAGGATGTGCTAATTACAGCACACACATGGCTTTGTATCCCTAAATCCGAATTTCTCTTTCAGGGGTGGTGTGCCCAGTCCCACAGATCCAGAACGGGAGGGTGACTGTCCCCAAACTCCGCTACACCTACAGGGACTCTGTCACCTTTAAGTGCCACAGAGGCTTCACCTTGCGAGGCCACCGCAGGTCGCAGTGCCGAGGTGACAGGAGGTGGCACCCACCCGTACCTGTCTGTGAGCAGGGTGAGAGTCGGCACTCGGGCTTGTCAGGATTGCACATTCCTCCTGCTTTCTCATGCTCACTCACCGAAGCCAAAGCTGGTTTTATTTTCCCCATTTGCTCCAACTACTTTAATGAGAAAGCAGAAATTTTTCCTTTCATTTGTGCCTCTCTTCACACGCAGGAGATGAGCCAGGGCTTGGGTAATGCTGTAAGTACTGGCATGATTTGCACTTTCTCACACTGCTTGTTGCAATCCATAATCCACAATCCTCCCCGAAAGTGAGGAATTTGGTAGCTTCAGGACACTGACAATCAGAGAGGAGTGAATTTTTCCCTGGAAATGTAACATCAGGGTGATGGGAAATGAAGGTAAAATTGTGCATTTCATTTGCTCAACCCCGTTTTTAAACTCTTACTGCTATATTTAGATGGAGTGGCAGAACGTTATCACCATCCTGATACCACAACAAAGCCAGGTAGGTCTCTTACCTGAAGAGGCGAGATTTGATTTACTAATCACTAACTCCTCCCAACCTGTCCTGCTTTTCTGAGGGAACCTCGCCCAGGGTTGGGCAGGGCTGTTGGAGTCAGTGCTGCGGGAGGGAGCGTTCAGCCTTCTCACAAGTTCTCCCTCTTGCCTCTCTGAGCACTGTTTCGATCGGCACGTCTCTGTTTTCAGTGCTGCACTGCTCCAAGCCTGCAGATATCACCCACGGGTCTTTCCGTGGTCCAGCAAAAGCAGTTTTTACTCCGGGAACATCTGTAAACTACATCTGTGAGCCTGGCTTCTCTCTCCTGGGGACAGCATCCATTTATTGCACACCATCTGGAGCCTGGAGCCATCCCCCTCCGGTCTGCCAAGGTGTGTTTGGCTGCAGAGAGCTAAGAACAAAGGACATTTAACAAGTCTTGCCTTAGGGGAAGGTTTGTAGAAGGTCTAAATCTGAGTACAGAACGTGTGATAAGAACAAGGTCAAGATTTTAGCCTTTCCAAAGCCTGCTGGAGTTTCCGGGGTCTGGGTTGCCGAGTCCAGGGGAAGAAATTCAAAGGGAACAGTCAAGGCTGCGGAGGGACAGTGCCTCAGCCACTCCCTGGCCATCCTTCAGTCCCGTTGTTTGTCTCTCCCTGACTTTCCAGCTGTGAAATGTCTGCAGCCTCCAAACATCACCAACGGGAGGCTCACAGGCAACACCTCTGACACCTTTCCCTATGGAGCCGCTGTATCCTACGGCTGCAATCCCGGTTATTCACTGGTTGGGAATGCTTTCATCAACTGCTCGGAGTCGGGAGCCTGGAGCCAGCCCCTCCCTCAGTGCAAAGGTGAGTCTGTGCTTCCTCTGTTGTTTGGAATCACATGTGGGACTGAGGCACTTCTGCAGCCATAAAAAAAGGAATTACCCTGCGGAATAAGAATTATTTCCCGGCTACACTCATAAGGAAGGAATTCAAGAGCACTGTACTAAATAACGCACAGCCGTGTTTCTCATATTTTGTGTTTACTCTTAATGTCCTCTTTTTATTGCTTCCAATTTCAGAGATCAGATGTGAATTCCCGGATGTCCAAGGTGTCAAAAAAGCCCTTAAAGGAAATACTTACCGCTCTGGCACCAACATCACTCTTGAATGTGACGATGGTTACACGCTGGAAGGCATCAGTCACACCCAGTGCCAAGAGGATTTCAGCTGGGACCCTCCCGTGCCAGCCTGTAAACTGAGTGAGTGGAAGGAAGCAAAGATCAAAGAGAAACATACAAATGCATTTTAAACATGTCTGTCTGTATTTAAAAATAAGTATATAAGGGTGTGGTTTTAAGAAGTCTGGTGTTGTGGGTCTTAGCTGTGAGACCCTGGCACAGGGAAGCTGTGGCTGCCCCTGGATCCCTGGCAGTGCCCAAGGCCAGGCTGGAGGGACTGGGAGCAGCCTGGGACAGTGGAAGGTGTCCCTGCCACAGCAGGGGTGGCACTGGATGGGCTTTAAGCTCCCTTCAACCCAACCCATTCCACGATTCTAAAAGGTTTATTGGTAAAGCGATGAAGGACAGTTGAGAAACGCTGCGTTTTGGTAGAACACTTTGCTGATGTTTCTGCCTTTCCTTCCCTCCAGCGTCCCCCAAGTCCGGGTCAGTGGGCCTAGGTAAGGCGCTGCAAACATTTCTGTCCCCAGCTCGGTGGCCTCGGGCACAGCCTCCCTCTGCTCACACACCCTGCTGTGCCTTTCCTCTGCTTTGCACACCCGGTGGGAATAACCCGGCTCTTCTCCCTCAGGAGCGGCAGCCGCGGGAGTTCTGCTGCTCCTGGGGGCAGGCGTTGTCCGGAAAATCATTTCCAAGCAGAAGGAAGGGTAAGGCTGTTTGTTCCTGTCGTTTGTTGCCAAGTCCCAAGCTTTATACACTTGGTAACACTTGAAATATTTGCCTCAGTGTGCCTGGGCCTTGTAATTTTTTATCTTCAGCTCAGGCTCGCAAATGATACAACCTGGAATCCATGGTGTGGTTATGTCATTTTATTTCAAGCTTTTCTTTCCTAAAGGAAACCAACCTGAGTGTTCTTTTACAAAGCAATTCACTGTTTCCTTCCTTTTCACGTAGCTATTATCGTACATATGAAAACTATAATTACAGAACCCCCCTGAACCCAGCAAGTGAACAGAAAGGCTCATGTCTTCCATAGGAGGTATGGATTTATGTTCCTCAACATAAAATACCAGTTACAGCTGCAATAACTGTATTGTCATTTGTTTATATTGCCGACTGCATTGTCTCCTTCAATGACCATTTTCCTAATACAATCATTCAAGTAGAAACCTCTTTCCCCTTCATCTTCTGATAGAATATTTTCTTTTGCTCAATAAAAGATGTTTTGAACATAGTGGGATTTTAAAACATCCTGTTTTTCTTTCTGACACCACCCTCAAGCTGTGTCTTTCCTTTCCCATAATCTGGATGTGTGCACAGGTCAGACTTCCAGAGCAGCCCTTGCTTCTGACATAAAGCTGCTTTTAATTTGTACAGATTATGAAAAAACTGAAAAACTGCCTTAGCCGCAGTAGAGTCAGAAAAGGACACTGGACTTGGCTGTTGGGGTTTTTTATTGCTGTCACATTTACTACAATGGTGTTTTTACTGACCGGTGAATCTACTTTCCATAGTGGATCTATTGCAGCCAACAGTGCATTTTCACTGTTAGCAGCACTTTGCCTACAAAGTGGCAGATGTAAACAACAGCTCTTTGGAGTTGTTTTGGGTGATTTCTTTGAAACAAAGCATTTCCCAGAAATTCCCTCCTCCCTCCGGGTGGCGATGGATTCTCTCCACATCGGTGCCAAAGCAGAAAGCTTTAATGTCAACAACAGGATATCATCTCTTTCCTAGGCTGGGCATCCGTGCTGCTCTAACCGGGCCCTGGGCTGGCTCCCCACAGCGAGGAAGTGCTGCTCACGTGGAGAATGGAATTCCGTGGCAAAAAAAGGACATTTTACTGTAAATCTTTAATGCTCTTCTGCTCCCTGTAGTTACTGTAAGGATCTAATGAGGCTCAGACTGCACACAGTGCGGATGCTGCCTCGGAGGGAATTCTGTGCACTGCTCCCGACGAAGAATATGTCCTTTATCCCCAAAAGTGGATAACCCCAAGCTTTGGGGTTAATTAATGCGTTAACGTGTTGGTTAATGTCTTAATTACAGCTGTTTTTACATCTTTATTTCCTTCTAGCAACGCTTATGTCCAGCATTCCTCTATGAATGCTTAATCTAATAAAAGCTGATTATGACAATTCTGTGTCTTCTAGGTCTATCTAGAACTTTAAGTAATTTCTGTTGTTTTTTAAAATTTCTTGGCTGTTCTATTTTAATGCTGCTCCGCCACACACGGGATTTAACTTCCAAAGGTGAGCTGCCCTGCACAGGTGTGTCCATCCTGAGCTGGCTGTTATTTTTAATTAGTCACTGTAGGTGTTCAAATCTCGGCAGCTGCATGACTAAAATACACTTTGATTTCTTCCTCATTCCTTGAGCTGCCCAGGAAAGGGTTTGATCTTCTCACACCCAGGGCTGTAATGCACTGAAGGTGTTGTAAAAAGTGGAGTATGTCCACGTATTCCAATATTACTGTAAATCAGGGCGTTCTTTGGCGGAAGATCTTTGTGTACTTAAAATCCTAATCCATACAAAAGACATAATGAGTGGAACAGGCAGGAGCATCCCTTAGTCGAGAACATCCCCGAATGAACAAGTTTTAAGGATGAAGTACATCAAGGTGCCGATGTGCGTCTAGGTGTACACCGCTAATTTGGCAAAATAATCAGGGTCCGCGTATCCTACAGCTGACCAACGTTTATTATCCTGCTAAAAATCGCACTTTGGGGTCGAACAGAGCCTCCCCGAGCATGCGCGGATCCGAGCTGGGATTGCGTCACTTGTGCGGGAATTAACTCATCACGGCAGAGCTGCGGGGATCCCGCGCTGCTGTGTGTGACAAGGCGCGGGGAGCGCGCTCCGCGGAGCGGCGGCTCGGGAACCGCCGGGGCTGTCCCGGGCTGTCCCCGGGCTGTCCCGGGCTGTCCCCGGCTGTCCCGGGCTGTCCCGGGCTGTGCCCCCTCACGGGGCGCCCGCGCCGGGCGGGCCCGGCCA
>VZRO01002174.1:16686-38311 GCA_013397915.1 Daphoenositta chrysoptera | reverse complement strand
CGGGCGCGGCGCGGAGGAGGGATCGGGGTCGGGACCGGGATCGGGATCGGGACCGGGACGGGGATGGGGACGGGGATGGGATCGTGCCCCGCTCCCCGCCCCGGTCCCCGCGGCGCTGAGGGGCTCTGGGGCCTGCCCGTGGAGGGAGGGGAGGCAGGAAGGAAATGGTTTCAGGGCGGCGGCGGAGCCACGAGGGCCCGGGCGGCTGCGGCGGCTCGGAGCGCTGAACTGCGGGGCCGCTCGGGCCGGGAGCGAGCTCAGAGCCCGTCCCGTTCCGCCCCGGCCCTGGGCAGGGACACCTGCCGCTGAACCGGGCTGCTGTGAGCTCCGGCCAGCCGGGCCTTGGAGCTGGTTCTAAACTCCGCTTTCTGTCCCTTAGACGCGCTTTCCCTTTTCCTTAAGAAAGGACAATCAGCTCTGTGAGTGGGGCTGGCTTGTTTGTTATTCATGCAGCAAACTAAATGGGTGTGCGGTGAGTCAAGTTATGTATTTAACTGTAAAAAAAGGCAAATAGACAAAAACTAAGATCTGGAAGGAAGTGCATTGTCTGATTAGAATGACTAAAGAACTTGGGTAAACAATGAGTCCTATACACGGGTAGAGCTGGACGCTGGCTGCACTTAAAATCTAAATAAAAAATTTGGAAACGACTTAGAGATATCCTTCAAAGCTCTTGAATTACCTTGGTTGCCGTGCTGTCACACCTCAGTGTGTTTCTCTTGTTGCTGAGGTGCTGTGGTGCTTTTTCCTCCCAGGGACGTGTCCCAGGCCGGAGCGGCTGCCGTACGCAGAGCTCGATGAGCGATCCAGGGAAATGCAGAGTTTTCCAGTTGGGAGCCAGGTGTCCTTCAGCTGCCGGCCGGGATACGTGAGAGTCCCGGGGATGTCACTGACCTGGACGTGCGGTGCTGACTTGCAGTGGTCACCCACAGGCACGTTCTGTACAGGTAACTTTTTGTACCCTTTTTCCCTCTGATATTTAACAATTTCAGTTTTAAACGAAGCTTGACAAACATTGTTGGTGGTAAGAGCAATAAATGCCAAAGACTTTGTCGTTGTATGTAACTACAAAGCTGCAGATTTTTTTCTTTCTTTTTTTTTTTCTCTCCCCCAGTGAGAAAATGTAAGTACCCAGGAGACTTGGAAAATGGTTATTTTGATGTGACAGACCTTACATTTGGTTCAAAACTGACATTTTCTTGTAAAGAAGGGTAAGTGTTTGGTGAAGTTAATGAATCCTTCTACTTTTTTTTTCTTTATGTTTAAACCAAACCCAAATTTTCTATTCCAGTTCTGACCCGAAATCTGAATTCTACCTGTAGCAAATGAAATTACAGCTAAATTTAATTTGATTACCTGGTTTAATTACTCTTTGCATCAACCCGAAGCTTTTTAGTGAGATTCTGCAGAACTAGAGTATTACCTCTAGTGACTTCTTTAATGCTCCTGTGGCAGAGGGAGTAAATATATATTCATCATCCTTCATTATTGAATAATTAAGTCAAAAGCACTAAGGAGGTTTTTTTTTTCTCCTTTTCCTTTAGAATTAGTAATTTTAGGGCTTCAGTATTTGAGGGTGTGTCTGAAAATGGTGAGATTTCATTTGCTTCTGTTTTGCTTTCAAAGTGAGACTCAGCAAAATAAACAAGATTCTGTTCTCATTACAGCAAAACCTTTATGTCCCCATAATCACAGAACAGAATTTTAAGAACCAAGTTTTTCGTGCTTGTTGGAAAAATGAGAGAATCAATTTTCCCTTCTTTCAAAATTTTTACCTCTCTAGATACAGATTACTGGGTAATGACGAGATTTCCTGTGTTATCAAGAATGGAGGTGTTGACTGGAGTGGAAGTCTGCCTTACTGTGAAAGTAGGTAAATTACTGCTGTGTTTGATTTTCTGTTCAGAGCGTGGTAGTTAATTTAAAAACAGCTGTGCCATCAACTTTCCCATGTTAAAAAATGATGGTAAAACAAGGATGATTTTTTCCTTAACTTCTTGGGTTGTGTCTAAGGGATGACCACTGAAAAATATTAGTTATTGTAATTATCTCATATTAAAATCAACCTCTTGTTGAAATTGAGGTTCTGTAGCGTGACTTCAAGTAGCTGTGTCAGATTTTCAATGAAATTACTTGAAAAGCAAGGCTTGCTCTTTGAGATGAACCAGCTAACACAGCAAAACCCTGGTTGACCGATTTTTGTGCTTTATTTACAGTAATTCCTTGCGAGCCCCCTCCCAAAATAGCCCACGGGAGCTACGAGGAGAGAGAGAGCTACGTGTACCAGAACTCCGTGACCTACAGGTGTCAGGAGCCCTTCTCCCTCCTTGGCCCAGACACGATTCACTGCACGTCTGATGCACACTTCAATGGAGTTTGGAGTGGACCACCTCCAGAATGCAGAGGTTGTTGGGATTTTTCGTTCTTTATTACGGTGTCTATCCTTTTTTTTTGGAAGTGGGGAGAGTGGACTTTCCCTCTAGCAAAGAATAAACAAATCCTCTGGTGTGAAGTTTGAAGTGTGAAGTTCCAATGAAGATCCCATCAGCGTGGTGGATATTGATTGATTATGACACAGAATGTGGCTAAAATTTAAGTTAAAGCTTGAAAAATAACCTGTGTGTGCCTCTTGTTGGTAGAAGTGACAAGGCCAAAGTGAAGGAACTGAGAGACCACAAATCCTGGGTAGCTGCAGAAAAACTGTCAAGGGCAAGGATGTGGGAGCTGGATTAGGAATTGTAAAAAGCTAAGGAAGAATCCTTTTCCTAAAAACACAGCTCCTATGGAAGTGGCAGGAATCAAACCGATTCCCTCCAAAACAACTTGGGGAAATTTGCAAGTAGGGAAAGGATGTTGTGTTTGTTGCAATGTTTGTGTTAACAAATGTTTCCAAGCTTTTTTGTTGACAAATGCTTGTGCTAACAAATGTTTCTCCTCTTTCAGAGGTCAAATGTGAAAACCCCATAGTTGAAAATGGGAAAAAAATATCTGGATTTGGACTTCCCTACAGTTACAAGGACTCGGTTGTGTTTGAGTGTGATTCAGGCTATTTCATGGTTGGAGCAGAGGTGATTACCTGTGAAGAAAATAACACCTGGGTTCCTCCAAAACCAACTTGTGAGAAAAGTAAGACTTTCTGTACGATTCTGACTTCTCTTGTGTGTTGAAAGTGTTTTAGCTGAAATAGAGGATCATGGTGTTGTAGTGATTTCATGGGTAAGGACAGGAGAAAAGGTGGGGAATACAGGAGAAAAGATTTGATACAGAGAATTAGGAGTTTGCACAGTGAGGAAAGCTGTAGTATCCTTCTGGAGTAATTGAAATCTTTGTGTGTCTGTTTTTTATGCAGCTCCTCAGCTCCTGTTTTCTAGAAATTATTCTAGAGCTCAGAGAAGTAATGAACCAGTATGGATTTCTGAGCTGCCACATCCTAGCGTTGTGTTACCTTAATGAATACCTACAGTGATGTTTAGGTTTTCTAAAGGGAATATTTGTACTTAAGGGTAAACTTAAACTACTGAGATGCTGTCATGGGAGGACGTGTGCGTGTGTGGAGTGAGTTACTGAGCTGGGAAGCTTCTTCTCACTAAACTCGTTTTTAACTGCTGTGTTAGTTCCTGCAGACGTGTGTCCTGCCCCGAAGATCCGAAACGGGGCCCTGACTCCAGCCAAAGCTGCCTATGGAAAAGGAGAGTCTGTGCGGATCAGGTGCAACGCTGGCTGCTCCTTCCCTGATGGCTCTGCAGAGGTGACAGTGACTTGCCAAGAGCAGAGTTCGTGGGGTGCTTTACAGCACTGTGCCTGTGAGTAAAGCTCACCGTCGCTAAAATCGGGGGCACACTGACAAATTCCAAACGTCTCACGTAGATACTTCTATTCTAATAATTCCATTTTTATTTTTCCTCCCCCTTTTTCCTTCCAGGTGCGTCTGAAGGTTCTGGTTCCACGCCAGTCATAAGTTATGGCAGAGTAACAGCTGGAGAAAAGCCCTCCTACTCCAAGGGGGATGTGATCACCGTCGAGTGTTACACGGGGTACACCTTGCACGGGCAGGCTCAGATTCGCTACGCTGGAAACAACCAGTGGGAGCCTGCAGTGCCAACCTGCCAGCTGAGTAAGTGGGGACTGCCAAAACTCCCCCTGGGCTGGAAACACGTCCCAGGGAACAGTCCTTTTGTATTCAGGAGAAATAATTTAATGCAACTTCCCTCTTTGTTTTGATGTGAAGAATAGGGCTTGATAAAATTAATTAAAATACTCGTATTCTAAGTTAAGTAAATATTGTTATTAAAATTGGTCTGCTTCAAAGGTTGTGTTGGCAGAAGTGCTTGATGGCTTGAAATAGCTCTGTGAATATTTTTATAATAATGTTTGAGTAAGGAGCACCTGTGTTCCTCTTGTGATACTAATTCCTTCTGTTTTTAGGTGGATATATTATAGCCATCATCTGTGGTAAGTGTTCTTTAAAACCTTTAAAAAAATACCATACAAATTACATTTTTTTATGTGAAAATCCATTTTTGATTCCAATCACCTGGGACTGCAGCAGTGTGATTTTGGAGGTTTGGTTAAAGCTGCATGAGTCAAAAAAAGATTGCTTAGCAATTACAGTTTAATTTAGTGTGAAATGTGTGTTTTTTCATGTGGTGAGGTCACATTTCAAAAGCAGTTTGCAACAACTTGGCCGCTTTGATAAATTTGGGTTTACTGGGGTGAGTGAACAACTCTGCCAGTGAACAGAAGTGTTCAGTCCATCCTCTGTCCTTGCATTTGTTACCCAGATTTGTATAAACTTGTAAAAAGTAACGCCAGGGCCTTGTCATTCCTGATTTAGTGTTCCTGAGCTGCTGGGGTTTGGGTTGTGGGTTTTTTTGGGGGAGTGTAGAGGTGGGATAGACCTGTAGATGGAAACAAGGCTATTTCTGCAAAATTTTTTGATGCTTTTTTGTCAGCTGGCGATGATCTTTATCACTCTAAGGCTATTTTATTTTAATTCTTCCTAAAGTGATTGTGGTAGTTGTGGTGCTCCTGGCAGCCTTCTGGATCTACAAGAAATTCTTCTCACAGAATGGGTGAGTAAGCTTCCTTTTTCATTAATACTGCGAATTTCCAAATGACTGAGCCAAAGCTGTGCTGATGTTTAAGTTCCTTGAGCTTTGTGTGCCCTTTCCTTTTCAAATGTCTGATTTTGTGTGAGCTCCTCCCAGCAGCTGATGGAAGCTAAAGCCTAACCTTGTATTTGACGTTGGTTTTGGATCTGCTGTTCAGCTAAGCTGCTAATTAACACTTGCACTAATTTCAAAGAAGGAAAAACCCTGTTCTTAAGCTTGTGTTGGCGATGTCCACTTGACAAGGAAAGTGTTTTGTTCATCTGCTTAAAACACGTCAGTTTATCTGCTAAAGCCAGGGGGAGTATTGGTTGTTGGGCTTGTGCTGCCAGAAGGTTTTCAGGTTTTTCTTTTCCTCCTGCAGCCCCAGTGCTGGTGTCCCTGTGTTAAAGACTTGCAAAATCAACTGCAAAATATTAGATTCGTGCATAAGCAATTAGTGTTCTGTTTTTAATGAGACAGGTAGGGTATTTTAAATTTTATCTTCAGAACAGCTGGGGTTTATGTGTGGTTTTTCATGGAGGGGTGGCAGGAGATTTAAATGCCTCTTTGTGCATTGCTTTTTGCTGTGATACCTGATTTTATCTTCTGGTAAAAACGTTTTTGTCAGAGAAATATTTTGTAACATGCAAAACACTGACAATCCAGAGCAGGTTAGGTGGTACACACGGAATGTTAGGGTGAGCATCTCACCAAAACTGTGTTGTCTTTTACCAGAATTTGTTGGAATTTATCTGGAGTCCATGAAACAAAGGAAGGGATGCTTTAAAGGAAGTAAACCAGAGGGGGATGTTCCTCTGGTCCATATTTAATGAAGTACACACAGAAGACTTGGGAGACCCCTGAAGGTGCTTTATATCCAGCGAGGTTTAGCCTTAGTGTCTTTGAAATGGGCAGTGCAGTGTCAATCCAAGGGCCAGAACGTGCTGCTGAGCAATTTGGTGCTTTTGAGCCACGGCTTTTCATCCAGTGCTTGGATATTCTTGGATGTTCTGCAGCCTGGGTGGGCCAGAGAAGAGCTCTTGGCAGTTCAGGGCAGCACTTGCTGCCTTCATCCGTGGAGAGACTGCTCAGGGCGGAGAAAGCAGGAGGGATCTAAAGCAGCATCATCAAAAATGAAAGAATGTGACATTCCTGAATATTTGACAGCATGAAAAGCCTTATTGTGCCCAGTGCTTCCCTTTATCTTCCTCTCTGTGAACATCTGACTATTAAAGCTCTTTCTTGTCTGAAAACCCTGATCTAATCTCCTTTTATTGAGGCCTCCGTCTCCCTGTTTAGTGTTCTGAGTTCCTGATGCAGCTGAGCCTCTGTGAGCTGTTGTGCTTCCAGCCCCTGATCCTTGCTGGTTTGTAGCCTCCAAATGGCAGCAAATCTCTCCTCAGCCTCTCTTCCTTGTGTGTTTAAAGTGCCACTGGGATGGGACATTCAATTAGACCTTTCTCCCCTTCTGCTGTTCAGCTCGTACACAGTTGATGAGAGTTGCAAGGAAACATGTGTTTTAAAAACTAATGTCCCAGCTGAGATGGAAGAAACTGCACAAATGAAATAATTGAATCTTTAAAAGGTATAACTTTCCACTTCATTTGGACTTTTTGCAATGCAGCTTAAGTGTCTTTTTTTTTTTATTGTGGTTTACTTGGAATTTCAGGAGTGTGGAATTCGGCTAGCTGGGAACCTTGGCTTCCTGTAGGAAAGAATATCATAACCTTTCATTCATTTTGGGAGAACAGGATGTAATACATGCAGAATTATCATCTAGCATTATCAGTAAGAGCTTCCAGTGATTGTAAATCACATTTCTTGGTGTTGTCTTTGAAGAATGAGTAGCATATTGCATACAATACTCAGCAGAATGTTTGCACCCGTTCCAGTGGTGAGTTACTTTTCTTAGCTAATAGTTTAATTCCCTGTAATTAGAAGCTGACCACCTTTGGACACTAAAACTCTAAATGTAATTGTGCATCCTTCAGAGAAAATCAGATCCCATCTCTCACAATTATTGACTCATCTGCATTTTTGCTTTCTAGAAGAGAATAAACGAAGGGTCTAACAAGATCTTTTGAAACCTTCTTATGAAAAGGTGATTTCTTTCTCAAATTCTGAGTTCTGTGGCCCTAAAAAGGATCAGAATACAGTTGCTTGTTTGCAGCTGATTCCTCTCCTGCGTTTTAAGCTAATGCTCAGTGGTGAGATGCACGTCATGAGTGGTGGGGTTGCTCCTGCACTGGTGTAGGGTCAAACGAGCTCTTAAAAAATCTGACTCTTCAAACCTTTTTGAACTTTGCAGACAGGACAGCTCAGTTTGACTGTTCCTTTAGTTCCAGCTTAACAGAGTTGGAACTACAAATATTTTTTAAACCAGCATCTTTCTTTTTTGTTGCTTTTCTCCACTGCACAAATTCTGAGGAGGTGATGGGTTCTCTTATTCCAGCTTAATGCAGAGGTCTTTTTATGTGCATGGTCTTCGTTTTATTGACTTGTAAAGGACAAGTGACTTTTCAGTGGTTTTGGTGAGTTTTTATATGAAGATTAAGCTTAGGAGTTTCTTCCAAAATAATGTATAGATCGAGGAATATCATCTTCACTCTGAAGAAAGGTATTTCTAATTAAGATAGGATTTGTTTTCTGGGTTAGTTGGGCTTATTTTTGGAAAGACAAAAGGAATCAGGAGATAGAACAGAATTCATTCCAGTCTTACCTTTACACATGATAAGAACAATTACGGGTCTGGTGTGTGAAAACACTGTTAACTCTGGAGGTTTTCTTGTGGAATGTGGAACTCCTTAGAGATTTGGAGTAATAGCACTGAGGTTTGGTATGGGGTGGGTTTTTTTGGTAAAGCAAAACAGGAGTTATTCAAGAACTTGGGACATATATAAGAACATTATTGTGAATTTTAATTCTTGTATGTTGAAGTATTGTAAAGTTACTGTTAGTGGACTGCAGAATCAAAATCCACACAAACTAATATTTCATTTCTGGTTAGAAAATACATACTAAACAACACACTGTAATTAAAATTAATTTCAGGGTGCAGCTGGTGGAGTTCTGGGGATCCTGTAACTGTTCTGGTGTTAGTTTTTGGTAATATCAGTCATCACTTGAAACGATCCCTTTGGATCAAGGGCTCTGCTCCTTGGGTCGTTCCTAACAGTTCAGTAGCTAAATGAAGCTAAAACCTCCTCAGTCCAGCAGTTGCTTGGGAAAGAGAGGATAAAGAATGACCCAGTTTGTGATTTTACCTGCTGCTTTAACGATGAAACTAAGGATGTGCTTTCAGTGTAAATGTAAAACCTATTGAAATGTAAAACCTCTGATTTGACTTGTTTTTTTGTTTGTAGGAAACGTGACAGCACTCCCAGTTCTGCCGAATATAAGATGTGTAAAGCATGAGTGACCTTTTTTGGGGGGTGGGAGGGGCTTTGCGGTGGGATGTCCCTGTCAGAGCTGGAAGGTGACTGCCCTTGCAGTGAGTTGCTGTCCCCGAGTTCCTTGTGCTGTGTCTTGCTCTGCTGGTGAACTGGAGGAGGGGGTGCTTAATAGGATAAGAAGTGCGTGTGTCTATAGATATCACAGATAGATCCTGCTTTGCCTTCTGTGCCCCTCCTCGTCCTTCTGTGCATGTGAGCTGGGGGAAAGGCAGTGCCTGTAGCATGCCAGGGGCTGTGGGAGTGCTGGGATGTCACTGTCCCACTGCCAGCCGCTGCTGCCTGCTGCCTGCAGTGCCACCTCTGTGCTTGCAGAAGATGCCCAGTGTTCTCTCTCCTTTAGAGCTCTGCTCACTCAAACCTGGTTGTCCTTCCTGTCCCTTCTCGAAGCTGAGGTGGTGTAAATGGTTCTGTTGTTTTCCTTGTACTCTGAAATGTGTTGTTACTCATTCCCTGACGAGTTTGTTGCCCTTGAAGGCGATATCTTTTGGAAACTGTCACAATCAAGATCTCATATACTCTACCTCTTTGTTTGCCAAAGGTGGTTGCTGTATATATAATGAATTAAAGTGTGCCTTGAAATCAGAGTTTTATAGCTTTTCCTTTGCTTTAAGAAGGAAAAAAGCCATATATATTTCTGATTCTTTGCTATAATCCCCCAAAGACTGCAGCAGATTTGTTGGAATGGGGAGCTGAAGGATTCTGTAGCAAAGGCATGCCCTGCCTGTTGGCAGGAGGTCCCTGACTAAAGGAACCTCTGAGAGCTCAGTGGTGACCATGTCCTGTCGTGTGCACAGTGGAAGTTCCTTAGGGTGCTTAATTTTTAGTGAGTCTTGATGTCAGTTCTGGAGATCTTCTGTTGATTTTAAGGATAGAAACTGGTGCTGTGTGATCCCCCTTCCTTGCTTTTTTCTACTTGAAGTCACATATTGCACGTTTCTAACCTCTGTCTGCAGACTGTGATGTTAAATCAAGCTCTGAGAGGCTGGATTTAGCATCAGATTCCTGTTTAGAAGCAGAAGCTTTTCCCTGTCATTCACTTTTCACGTTAAAGGAAAACCAAACCGGTTCAGCTGTGTGAGTGCTGGTAGATGTGGTGGTCTCTCGTTTGCTGTTGTTCATCAAGGTTTTAGTCCAGATCCTGACTCCAGGAGCTCCCACCACGGTGTTTGCCATTAGTTGAGACTCACTGCAACTTGTAATTCCTCAGCAAAACCCAAATCTTAACTAGAACAGGTTTTAGCTTTATGAATCTCACTACCAGCATGGAGGCAGCTTAAGAACCAATTATCACAGAAAACCCAAATAGCCTCACTTCAGATGCCTGAGGCAGCATTGAAACTGCTCTGGCTTGTCTGTGGCTGCTTGGCACTGCTTTCCCTGTCATCAACAGATTGTTGGAGTGGCACAGAACTGTTTAGGGCTTTATAGGGCTTTTTGGGACAATCCCAGCAGTTGTATTGTTAGAGTTCACAACAGGCTGTGGTTATTAGAAAGGGGCTTTGGCTCTGCAGAAGGATTTGCTGTTGGTGGCCTGGCTGATATCTGAGTCTGTGAGTTGTTTGTAAACACTGGGATGTGTGATTGGGATCGAGTGTGGTGGTCAGGAGCTCTGCTTGCTTTGTGTGGCATCTGCAATGTGCTAAAATACACTGGAATGCACTTAACTGGGAAGTGAAATCACTGTAAAAGTTGGCCGTATTTTTACACTTCTTTCTGGATGTAAAGATTAGCAATGAATTGTAATATTGCAAATAAAAATGTTAAATTATTTAGCAGTAAGTGTTTGTCTTTCATTCATCATTGTGCTGAGCAGCTCTTTTCCCATTGTTATCCAGACGATTTTCCATGTCCCAAACATCAGGTGGTAGCTGCTGAGATTGAAGTTGGCAGTTTGTGCACAGTTACTCAGTGGTAGTGTAAAGGACGTGTTGTAATTTGCTGAGCAGCCTTCTGGGGTTTTCTTTTAGAATTGCAGACGATTTCCAGGAACCTCCAAAACTTTCCAGTGTTGACTCCTGAAAAACTTGGTGAAAAGGTGATGGAGAAGAGGAAGATTGTCCTGGGGCTGTTTGGAGGGAGCACTTGAGGCAAAGCCCAGAGGGTGTTTTGGCCCTTCTGTCCAGTGTGTGAGAAATGCAATCCCTAGGGAAGACAGCCCTGGTGGGTTTAGGTGACCTCTTAAGGAGAATGGATTTAGGAACTGTGTGAGTTGCACACTTGAAATGTACTTAACTTCTGTGGCAAAGCTGTGTGTGGAGTCAGCTGCCTGATAGAGTGAAGCCTTTCAGAGGGTGGAATAGAAAAAATAACTTAATATGCTGTATTTCTTTTCCAGTTTGTGGTTGTGGCACTCAAAGTGAGTTGGTGTGGAAATGATGCCAGAACAAACAGCTGTACACTATGAAGTTTTGGGTTTGCAGTGAGCATTGATGGGATAAGCAAAGTTTCCAGTGGAAGGTGTCCCTTGGGCATGGAATGGGATGATCTTTAAGGTCCCGTCCAACCCAAACCATTCTGGGATTCCGCTCTGTGATTCTATGAATTTGACTTAAATACTACAAATTAATTTGGCCTAATTGTCATGAGTCCTGTGCTGCTTTTCTAAAACTCAGTGCTGCATGAATTATTTCATTTTGGAGTCTGGAACTGAAAATTAAAGAGCCATGAACACGTGAACTCCAAGGGAAAGGCTGCGTGGAATAAAAACGTGTTGTTGCCATCTACTGGTAACAGGTCCAGAGTTCAGGGTTAAATCATGTGAAGTGTCAGTGCTTGGTGGGTTCTCAGTGTCACACTTAAGGTCAGTGTAAATTAAACCCTGCCCATGGCAGGGGTTGGAACTGGATGATTTTAAGGTCCCCTCCGAGCCAAACCGTTCTGATTCTCTGAATCTAAATACGTCTGAGGGTGGTGCAAGTGGAGCTGGGGGCTGAAATGAAGAGACTTGCAGCACTTAGGTGTTGTCCAGCCGGGAATCAGGTGATCTGTCTGCCTGAGACAGAGCCCAGGAGCGTAGAGCACACAATTTTATTTAAAAGGAAAAAAAAAAAATCTGTGTAAAGAACAGGTTAAGGCAAACAAACAGCGCATGGAGTAGAGGTGGTGGGAAGGTCGGGAGGCTGTGCTGTCACACCAGGCCCTGGCTCGCTCGAGTTGAAGGATCTGAGTTATGTTTGAAGAGATGCTTCTCCCTGTCTGGAAGCATCCCAGCCTTACTCGAAGGGGATGCTGACTGTCCTCCTTTGTGCGGGATGTTCGGCCTGTGGGGGGAACTCAGGTCAGAGAACAGCAAGCCAGTGGTGTTTGGGAGGCCAGGTTGTGCTCTGGGTGGGGTTTGTTTGTGACTTGGGGGGTGGGGGAAGGAAGTTTTCCATTACTGTTGCTTTTCCCCCTACATCATAACCGATTTCAAATGGTGCTAGACAAAAACTGAGACTCTGAACACCAAGAGAAATCGGTCAGCCTGTGTAAGAGACGTTTTCCTGGCTCAGAGAAGAATCCTCTTGCAGATGACAGCTATGCATTCTTTAGAGATGACTACTCAGTGCTCTATCAAACCTTCATCCACACAGGGATCAGCTTTTCCGTGTCTGGGAACATGCTGGACATCAGTGAGGGCAAACAAAAAGAGTTCAGCTTCGTTTTAGTGGTTGGGATGCAGGGCTGGAGAAGTGAAATATTGCTAGAAGTTAACAGCGGCAAACTGGAAAATAATTGTAGAAAAAGGAGTGGGTTCTGTGTGTGCTGGAAGGTGATTCTGGACAAAGGAGTGGGTGCTGTGTGTGCTGGGTGGCATCTTCATGATGCCCATGGCAGGGGGTTGGAACAGGATGATCTTTAAGGTCCCTTCCAGCCCAAACCAGTCTGGCGTTCTGGGGTTCTGTGGTTGCTGAAGGCACTTCTGTGTTTAACTGCTGAGTTGTTGGAGGGAGTTTCTGTGTTTGCAGAGCGAGACTCTGGGAGCTATGGAGTGAGAGTCCTGTGGCGATGGAGTCCCCAGGCAGAGAGTGGAAATCCTTTTGCTCTGAGGCAGTAAATTAAGTGTTGATCCTAGATTTTGGATATTAGACTCTGCCTGCCAAGGTGCAAGAAGTACCAGGTTGGTTTCATGCAACTTCCGGATCACTTTACTCTGGACAACTTGAACTCATACCCATCGTTTATTAAGCAGAAGTACATGAGCAGGAGGTTGTTGTGGTGTGGCCCTGCCTTGGGAGGGTGCATACAGCGGTTGGAGAAGTGTCTAGAAATCAGATGATGTTACAAAGTGGATGGCTGGCACAGAAATAACCTTTGGAAAAGGGGCTGATTAGAGGAGCAGAGGATGTTGCTGAAGTGAGCAGGTGCTTGGTCTCCTCCCACGCTGTAATTCTTGCTCCTAGAACACTGATTTCAAATGGTGCTAGATACAAAGTGGGAAAATCTAAGCCACCATGTGAAACCAGCTTCCAGAGGAAGACACATCTTGTGCATGGCTGCAGGCTGAGGGAGAAAATCCTTCATCGCCACCGTACCTAGAGAAAAATTCATTTATTTAATTTTATTAGACAGCAAGACAAGTTACCTTTGGCTTAGCTACTTTATGGATACACGTTTTTTGTGGCATCTTGTGGATGGTTGAGGCTGGTGTAGGAGAAATTGAGTGTGTGGTGAGGAAAGCCCCAGCCTGGCAGTGAGTGTTGCTCCCTGCCTTAGCCAGGGGAATGCACTCAAATTCTTCCCAGCAAGTGGTGATCGAGGTTTTATTTCTCAGAGCACGATGCTGGTGGGGTGAGTGTGGGAAGTTTGTTGCTCAGGAATGCTTTCCCCATTTCACTGCAGACGAAACCAGGCTCTAAACCTCATTCTGTCCAAGACAGAGAGTGTTCTGGCTTTCTGTCACTCACTGATCAGAGAGTACAGGACAGATCAGGTGCTTTTGTGACAGGGAAAGGAAATGTGACCGTCCTGATGGAACTTCCTCTGTCAGCAGTCCCTGTGCTTTAAATAAGCAAGGACTTTTGTGAGACAGCTTTGAAATTCTGCAGGCAGAATGAAAATAAATGGGATTGAAAGTACTTTGAGTGTGGGTCAGAACAAAAAGGGAGCGTTCATAAATTGAGCTGTAAATGGTTCAGTGGAAGTTGTTGAGGAAGGAGAGTGTGAAAATGAGTGGCTGATGGTTCCTGGAACTGCAGCAGGGCCGAGCAGTGCACTTAACCTGCAGTGGCCATGGCCCGGAGCAGAGGGAATCGAGGGGGTGTTGTGACGCCTCTGAACTGCTCCACACATGCATAATTCAGGAGCTATCAGCCCTTGGATAAGTGTCTGACCTGTGCTGGAGCGAGGCCGATGTGAAATGGAATAAAGCACAACTGGAGTCTGCAGTTTCACTTATTCGTGCCCGGGGGTTTTGGCAACTCTGTATTCCTGTTGTAACCACGTCCAAAAATCTGCTCCCGTGCCTCCATCCTAAGGCAGCAGGGGGAAGGTTCAGAGAGAGGAGCTTGTCCTTCCAAGAAAGAGGGGTGGAGGAAGGGGAAATAACTGGACTAGATTCCTGTGTCTGGGTATTTACCGGTGTTTCTAAATCCATTATCTGGGGCACCAGGGTGAAAGACAGTGAAAGCAGGTTCCCTCCCCAGTGCCTGCCGTGCTGGCACAGTTATTTATGAGGCACCCTCTATTATCAGGTGAGATTTACTCCTGAAAAGCTGGACCAGGAGTTGCTGCTGAGGAGAGGCAGGTGCAGCACAGATCTCAGAATCACAGCAGCATCCCTGAGAAACAGGCTCGGAGTGAGGTTTGCTCTGGTTTTTCCTTGTCTCAGTAGGAAGCATTACAAAGAAATCTTCATTAGGGTTTTGAAGTATATTTGGAGGAAATGTCACTTCATTTTGTGCTGCTGGAAACGGGAACTTGTGGCAAAGTATGAGACTTAGAAGGACTGAACACCTCTGCACATCTTCCCCTCTGCAAAGGAGACCAACCTCTCCAGAAATATCATGCAGCAGATGAAGGCCAATGGCTCATTTATTATTTATAGTTTTGATAAAACCAGGTTTCACTTCAGAATAATTAAGATGCTGCTGCCCCTCCTCCAGGCTACCTGGAGTTTGTCCTGTTGCCTTCACAAGCTCCCCAGAAGGTGTCAGCCTTTCTTGCCAAGGTGCAGGTGCACGTTTTGGGAAGGGTTCATCTGTCTGTGCTCTCCTTGCCAAGGCTCCCAGTGTGTCTGGGCAGGAGAAAAGGAGCAGTTCAGGATGCTGTGATCCACAGCTCCCCACTGGGAATGTGCACACGGGCAGGAAAACAGGATCACAGGATGGTTTGGGTTGGGAGGGACCTTAAAGCTCATCCAGTGCCACCCCTGCCACGGGCAGGGACACCTCCCACTGTCCCAGGCTGCTCCAGCCTGGCCTGGGACACTCCAGGGATCCAGGGGCAGCCACAGCTGCTCTGGGCACCCTGTGCTAGGGCCTGCCCACCCTCACAGGGAAGAAAATGAAGCAGTGTCAAAATGAGGCTTGTCTAAGCATTTGCTGTGTGGAGACCAGCAAATACTGTCTCCTGTCTTTGGCTTTGTCACAGTGGTCTGGACTTTCCAGTACATAATAGTAGAGAAAGGACAGTGTCATTCTGTGGTTTTCCTGCTCTTCAGATGTTTTAGTGGCAGTGCTGCTTTCTCAAAGGCTTTCATGGACTTCACACTGCTTTATACATTCCATAGGAGACAAAGACAAAAAGGGAATCCCTGCCTTCGCTGTGAAAGGGAACTTCCTCTGTACCCTGAGACCTTTAGTCTGCAGGAACAAGGCAAGCCTGGATGTCACAGACCTGATTCTTCACAGCCTACACCTTCCATAGAAAGGCAGTTCTGGGGCTTTTACAGAAAGCAAAACAGATCTCAGTGTGCATCATAAATTTTCTCCTCCATTTTCACATCACAGGGTGAAACTCATGGTTCATCAGGCTCTGGTCTCCCCTGGAGAAAATAATCCCTGTTTTACATGCTGAGAGTCTGAGCTCGATGCATCATCCTCCCAGTGAAGGAATGAATCAGCCCAAGGCCAGGTGCAGGACAAGGGGTGTGACAGTACAAGTGGTGACCTGTAAGGGGAATGGAAATGAGTGAACTTCTAAGGTTTCAAAAACAGCCTCCTCGGCGTGGGGAGCCTGTAACTGCATCTCTTTGTTGTGCAGGTCTGGTGCTGCGTGGGTCAGCTATGGACAAATGTGCTCTGACTTGCACTTGGAGCCAGTGCTCAGCCTGCAGCACTCGGGGCGTCAGCAGCACGGGCCTGGGCTGAGGGAGCGCGGAGCAGGAGCTGCACTGCTTGGGAAAATTGATATTTGTGCCTAGGAGATGGCTCTGGAGATGCCACTGCTGCTATGGGCAGCAAAACCAGGTCCTTCCCTCACGAGTTTAAAGCATAATGGAGATTTTTTGTTTGTTTATTAAGACCACAGCAAAAACTCCACGTTACAGTCCTGAATGGAACGTAGCCTATCCCTTCAGTCCTACTCTTGCAGCCTTACAACTGCAGTACAAATGGAGTTAAAACTCTGTGTCTGAAACCCCCCAAAACCCCAAGGCAGCCTGAACACGGGGACAGGATCGGGATAAAAGCCTGTGTGTCCCTTTTAACTGTGAGCAATGGGACAGTCAGGCCTGCTTGATTTGAGTCACTGATTTCAGTTCCTGTGAAGGGGGATCTGTTGGAGCACTCAGCAGTGTCTGTTTTAGCCTGGTGGCCATCAGAGGTGGGCTTAGATGTTGGTGCTGCAGGTCCCCATATTGGGGTCCCCCCCTGCTCATCTGAGGTTGCTTTGGCTTGCCTGGAGTCACCCAGTTCTGCCCCACTTTTGCTCTCAGGAGAGTTCCTGGGCAAACCCCAGCCTGTCTGGAGGGCACAGGAGCTGCTGAGCCCTGGGATCCTATGGAGGATTTCAGCTTTCCCAGGGAGCAGTGAGGAGAAACTGGGCAAACTCACACAGGGGAAGAGAAGCACTGCACTTACACGGCTGAGGTCAGGGAAGGGCAGTAGGAATGAAAACTCATGGAATTTAGCCCTCCACAGCTTGAGCGAGCAGCACATTGCAGAAGTAACTCCGCTCAAACAAATGATCCACCTAAGCAGCTGCAACCAGAAAGGCCATTTTCCATTCCTAACTTCTGTACCTAAGCATCACTTTAGAATGTAAAGTACTGATTGCAGGGCTTGAAAGCACTCACAGGGAGATGATTGTTGTGATTTGTACAGTCAGTTCAGGAACACGGTGTTCCCCCAACACCACCGCTTCAGCTCCTCTAGGTAATGGCAAGGGAAGCCATATTTTTCTTTTGTGTCATTCAAGAGACAAAAGAATGTCCTGTGCCAGTGAGGAGCAGATGGAAACAAACCCTGCCACATGTTCACTGAAGTGTAACCTGCCTTTAACCCAGACCTCTGAAAACAAGCCTTTAGCCTGCAGGACAAGGACCTGGCAAAAGAGCTGGAGGAAAGCACTGACCAAACACTCCTGGCTGACTCCCCCAAGCACACAGGCTGCTGGTTTGTCCCTGTTCCCAGGATTCCCATCATTCCATCCCTGAAATATCACCGTGTGTCCAAGAGCCACTGTCAGTGTTCAAGAAGCATTTGAGCTGGGTATCCAAATGCAAACCCAGTGGCTGCTGCTGGACTCCTGAGCACTGTGAGAGTTTGTGGGGGGAGCTGAAGAGATGAGCTTCACTCAGAAATAGCTCTTCCTTGGAAAGCTGGAGGGCTGAATCACAGTGTGTTGGCTCAGTTTTTAGCAGACGAGCCATCACATCTGCCTCCCTGTGGGCGAGGAGTCGTCACTGGCATCAGGACTGGCAGCCAGGTTCTGTCCCTCTGGAAACCAGGGAATAACGATGGGGAAGGCAAAGGCTTATCGTGAGCAGGGTCAGGCTGCCCGGGGCTGGGGGCTTGGCTGGCAGCTCTGGGAGCAGGAGGGGTCTGCTGGTGGCCCTGCTTGGCCTGCACTGCTCCCCCTGCCCCTTTCTGTTCACAGAATGTGCCCCCGAGTTGAACTTCGGGGACTAAATAAGTTATTTTGCTCAGAGGCATTAACCACTCCACTGCTGCCTGTGAGGCTGAGACATCCAGAGCCAGCCCTAAGCATATCCACGGCTGATGTTGTCCTGAGACAACTGAAAATACGAGTGACATGGACAAATAGGAACACCAGGGGAAAATGGGGAAACCTGGGAGGGGACGAGACAGCTCCTGAGCTATCTGAAAGCACCTGAGAGACACCCCTGGCTTGACAGGCTCTGGGGAGCCTGCAGGGTCCTCCTGATAGAAATGCAGATACACACAGAGGTTTGTTTTCCTAGAACAGAGTGTGAGTCCTTAAATACACGCCACTCCTGATTCCCAGCAGTCTTGGGGGAAAGGGGGATGAGGGACCTAGTGCAAAGCTTTTGGAGCTAGCAAAGAAACAAATTACAGATAGGGCTTTTAAATCTTTCTGAGACACAGGATTTTTACGGAGTTTTGGGCTCAGCGCCCCCACTACTGCAGTAATGTTAATTTTCAAGCCTCCCCTCCAGGTTCAGGCATGGGCACAGTTGCAAGAGAAGTGGATTGGGAGTTCCTGAACCAACTGGTTGCTGACCATGAGTCAGGGGAATGACCTTGCAGCAGGCGGCTCACGGTGCCGCTCTCGGAGCCGTGCCAGGATAAACGGCACTGGCATCTCTGAGTGCTGGTGGAACCATTTTGTGACATTCCAGCTTGGCCTTTTCTACTGCTGCCTTTGCACCGAAATGTTTGGGTGGGTGGGAATGGGATAGAGTATTCCCTTCTTTTTCCTCACAGCCTGATCTTGGGACTATCCATATACAGAGATAAAGAGGATATGGACGACTCCTATCCCTTGCCTACATCCTTGTCCATTAACATCATCAGTACAGATATTTAACCAAATTAAATCTTACTCTCCCCCCCAGCTACACCCATATTAAACTGCAAGAAAACACCATGATAAAGTTTTAAAAATCCTACGCAGCAGCACTGAATTTTCTGGATAGGTCTGGGAGAGATTTGTCAGAGGAGAGAGGGTAGAACACTTGGCATTTAGATGTTTTAATGAATGTTCCCAAATAAGAAAAGAAAAACATTTGCTTGTAGACTTTAAGCTTCTCACAGCATCAGAAAGCTCCTGACACAGAGCCCAACGCTGTATTTGTATAACATGGAAATGAACAGCAGCAGCAGCAGCGCTGCAGGCTCCGAGCCTGCTCTGCGAGCAGCAAAATGGCCAAGGGTGCTGTGGCTCGTCCGAATTCCCCCACCATTTGGGGGGGTCAGTAGGTGGATCTGATACCCCTGACCCTTCAGGTGGGGTCTGAACTTTACCATCAATATGAAATGAACGTTTCTAACCATGTTCAAGCTTGTGCCCTCATCAGCTCCACTCCCTAAAGCACCGACAGGAACCAACAGCAAAATTCGTCTGCGTCACAGATGTAACATGACCATCGGCAAAACAAGTGCAGGAGGAGATCACGGCTGTCTCGTCCCTCACTGAGCCTTCCTCTGCTAGCAGAGAAGCAGAGGTAATGCTTTTAAATTTATATCACGGGCACGTGAAATCCTGCCCTTCCTTGCCCGAATCCTGCGCTCCCTGAGCGGTCGGAAGGGCCGAGAGCAGTGCGTGTGCTCTGTCGGCGCGGTACCGAACGCTGCGTCACGGTGCTGCACCAAGGCCGAGGCAGAGCAAACCCCACTCCCCAGAGCAGGGAAACCCAGATACAGGAAAATGAATCAGCTCACGCAGTGTCACACACACGAGTGTCGGAGGGAGGGAGAAATCACAGCTTTCCCCAGTCCTTTTGCGGCAGAAAATGGTTACGGAGCAGCTGCCCAGGTACAGCTCCCGGTGACAGGGCCATCCCTGGGCACACCACCACTGCTGTCCTACAGAAATATGTCCCCTTCTTAGCCTTGTTTCCTGCCAGTCCCACAGATTTACCTGCTGACAGTAACCTCAATTCCTGAGTAATGAGATTTACAGCTGAAGTTTAACATTGAAATAACTCCTCTTTTATCCGTCTCCTTACCCTCCCTGCGTTTGGGCGCAGTTAAACCATCGCTGTGGCCAAAACACGGTGGCAAAAGGAATTAAACCAAATACATCCCTACACTGAATGCACTCAGCAAACAGTGGCACCTCCTTTAACACCACGAAACAGCACTCGCTTTACAAATTAAGGGGTTCTCCACCTCACAGCTGTGACGGGGAAAACCGCAAAGAGTTGTCCATGCAACCAACACCTGGGAAAACAGACTCGACCCACCCATCGTCCACACAACCCAGCATCGTGCCTTAGTCCAGCTCCTGGCCGTACAGAACCCTCTCCACAGCAGTCTGGGACTGTTCCCATGGGGGTGTGTGTATTTATGCCTGTCTGTCTGGCTGCAGGGACCACCGTCGTGGCTGCTGTTCCCGCTGTTCCCCTGCTCTGCGGATCTGGCGCTGCGGGAGCCGAGGACGCTCCGAGGGAGCCAGCTACAGCCAGCGAAGGCTCGGTGAGTCAGGAGGGCTTGTGACGACTGCAGTAAGAGGCTGAAATTCCCTACGGAATGTGGCAGTAAAGGAGGGGAAGGAGGGAAGATGGAGATGGGAAAGAGGGAGAGAAGGTGGGGAGTGGCACGTAGAGTCTGCTGGGTTCTTCCCTCCCCGTCCCTGCACCGCGCTGCCGCTGGAAATGGCGGCCCTGCGCAAAGGACGGAGTCGCGAAAAATCCGCAGCGCCTGCGGCCTCCGCGACCAAACCCCCGAAACTCCGTCCGGGGTGTAAATCCAGCCCTTCCCTCTCTCCCTGTCTCCCAGAGCACCCTGCAGAGGCCAGGCTGCAGCCGGGCGATGGGGACGGCAGCCGAGCGGTGCCTGAGCCGGTGCTGAGCCCAGCGGTCGTTGCTAAACAACCAAGCCTGGTGCTGGAGATGTCAAGCAGTGAGGAATGGGGATTAAACACTCCTGCTAGCATATCCTGAAACTTGGGTAAGCCTTGGAATGATGAAAGGCTATGGAATAATGGTCCCTGTCGTATGAGAAAGCAGAGTTACCACGCCACTGCATAATCGGGAGACTTCCTCGGCCAGAAGGACCAAGCTCAAGGCTGGTTGTGTCCTCAGCACTTCCAGGCAGAGTTGCCATCTTCATTGCTGGTCGCTTTAAGAAGAGAGGTGAAAAAATAGTATAGTAAATGGTTAAGAGAGAAAAGCGTTCTCCCCTTCACTTCCTCATCCTCTCTCTGGAGCTGCTCTCTGCCCTCAGTCTCCCATTCGTCCTTAACCTTCCCAGTCCTTCAGTCTTTGCTTTCTAATGCTGTTCTCTCCTTTGCAAACGTTTATAGACCCATCACTGAGGGCAGTCTCCATCTCCATGATGTTATCGAGCCTGTGGCAAACTCACACTTGTGCAAACAAAAGCTGAGTTTAGGCAAGAGCCGTTTTCACTTCTTTAACTATTCCCACGACATAATTTCCAGGTGCAATCCCTGCCCCAAGAAGTTCAAAGCGCTGCCAACGCTCCAGCACCTCACAAGTGAGAAGGAAGCACGGAGAAAAGCCCTGAACCCCAGTACTTTCCCCTGCACCGTGGGCTGCAGCTCTGACACGTCATCGTCGTGACTGGACGGCGAAACGAGGCCTCCCGGGAGCAGCCATGGGCGAAGGGCTGCACCCAGCACACCGAGCAGGGACCGGCGCCCGTCCTGCCTGCTGCCCGAGGGACGCCGGCATCCCGGGACCCCAGGTGGGCACGGAGCGAGCAGCGGGCAGGGAGCGGGCAGGGAGCGGACGGCAGGGAACGGTGGGCACAGGGCAGGTAGCAGGAGCGGGCAGGGAGCTGGGAGCAGGCAGGGAATGGGCAAGGGAGAAGTTAGGGAACAGGCAGGGAAGAGGGAACGGGGCAGGGGCAGCCGCCAGTGCTCGCAGCACGGGATGAACGCTCCCGTGTGACACCCGCAGGCAGGGAGCAGGCAGGGAGCAGAGGGCAGGAGCCCGGTGCTCGCCGCCCCGCACGGACGCTCCGCTTGACACGAGCAGGGAGCAGGGAATAGGGAGCA
>VZRO01002173.1:384207-400923 GCA_013397915.1 Daphoenositta chrysoptera | reverse complement strand
GGGGGGGAGAGGAAGGGGGAAGCCGCCCCCTGCCCAAGTGCTGCCCCCCGAAGGGGTTGGAGAGGTACACACCCCGCACCCCCAACACCACTACATCCGTGCTTTGGGGTCCGCCTCGCAGGGAGAGTGGATTCCGGTGCCGCTGGGTTGCATCCCTTCCTCGTAGTACCACATGTAGGAGGGCAACAGATGTGGTTTTGCAGGTCTCTGCTGCCTCAGTCTTACCTTCCTAACTGCTGGCATCCCAAAAAACTCCAGGCCTTCCCCACTGTCCAGAGCCAAGGGCATACTTCCTATACAGCCCCCATCTTGCCTCTGAGGGGCGGAAAAGACAGGCACCGAGCCTCTGCCCTGGGCTGCGAAGCTGTGTCCCCTCCCACCATCACCATATTGCATCCCTGTGCTGCTTTTCTGGAGCGTAGGGGTCCCCAAGGCGGCTGGTGATGAGCAAATTCCATAGGAGCCCCCCTTGGATGCTGTGCTGACTGGCCTGTCTGTCTGTCTGTCCCAGGCTGCCTGTTTGACCGGAGGCTGTGCTCCCCGCAGGAGGTGTGCGTGCAGGGTAAGTGGCTAGCAGCNCCCCGAAGGGGTTGGAGAGGTACACACCCCGCACCCCCAACACCACTACATCCGTGCTTTGGGGTCCGCCTCGCAGGGAGAGTGGATTCCGGTGCCGCTGGGTTGCATCCCTTCCTCGTAGTACCACATGTAGGAGGGCAACAGATGTGGTTTTGCAGGTCTCTGCTGCCTCAGTCTTACCTTCCTAACTGCTGGCATCCCAAAAAACTCCAGGCCTTCCCCACTGTCCAGAGCCAAGGGCATACTTCCTATACAGCCCCCATCTTGCCTCTGAGGGGCGGAAAAGACAGGCACCGAGCCTCTGCCCTGGGCTGCGAAGCTGTGTCCCCTCCCACCATCACCATATTGCATCCCTGTGCTGCTTTTCTGGAGCGTAGGGGTCCCCAAGGCGGCTGGTGATGAGCAAATTCCATAGGAGCCCCCCTTGGATGCTGTGCTGACTGGCCTGTCTGTCTGTCTGTCCCAGGCTGCCTGTTTGACCGGAGGCTGTGCTCCCCGCAGGAGGTGTGCGTGCAGGGTAAGTGGCTAGCAGCGGTTCAGGAATCCCCTCTCCCTTCCCAAGTGGGTGTGGAGGGTACAGGGATGCCTTGCAGGGCAACCTAGGGTGCAGTGCAGGGGGGCATGGCAGGAGAAAGGGTGGGCTGTGCCCGGAGATCCTGTCAGGATTTGTTCATCGGTCCCGCTGCCTCCCCTCTCTTGCAGATGGGCTCTTTGGGCAGTGCCAGGTGGGCTCCGTGCAGGACAGACCCTACTTCCAGGTCACATCTCCCGTGCTCCAGCGTCTGCAGGATGTCCTGCGGCATCTCATGGCACAAGGTGAAGGCGGGGAGCGTGGGGGAAGTTGCTGCGACCCTGCAGGGAGGGGCTGTCAGGCAGATTTGCCTAATGGCACTAGGACTGTCTGAGGTCCTGCTGGCCCAAGAGCCAGGGTGGGCTGAGGAGGGTGATCCTGGGAGGAGCGGGGTCAAACCCAGGCCATGGGACACATCAGGACAGCATCCCATGTGCTCACACCACGGTTCCCAGGCTGCCTCCGTGTCTCACAGCCCCGTCCCCTGGCAGGGCTCTCGTGGCAGGACGGCATAACCCAGTATGTGATCTCTCAGGAGATGGAGCGCATCCCCCGCCTCCGCCTGCCACCCTCGCTGGAGCCGGTGGCCAGGGACAGGTAGGACGGTGCCAGCTGCCAGCCTGTGAGCAGAGCTCGATGGAGTAGCAAGGGCTTTGCCCCCCAAATAGGGTTTAGGGGAGGGACCCCCCCCTTTACCCAGGTGAGTCACCCCAGCACTCTTTGCCTTCGAGGTTCCTGCCTCTCCGCAGTGAGCCCCGGCGAGCCCCACTGCCCCCAGACCCCGGGCTGCCAGCAGCTCAGCATCTGGAGCAGCCCCCAGCCCTGCTGCTTTCCCCTCTGGTGCAGAGGTACCTGGAGCACGTCCTGCTGCCCTCCCCACCCCAGCTGGGCTACGAGGAGGCTCTGCTCAATCCCTACTCCTACCACAAGGTAAGCTGGGGAGTGAACGCCTTCTCCTAGGTGGCTAAGTAGAGCTTGGCAGGGAGCTGCTGCACTCCCAGCACCTCTCTGCCGGTGCTGGGGTACCCCCTGCCTCCACCATGGGGTGGCAGGGGACCTGTGGGGTTTGACATGTGTTTCGGTTGCAGTTCGGCTATCAGGATGGTGCTCACCAGCATCCCAGCGGCTCAGCCAGGCAGAGCTCTGACACCTCCTCGCTGCTGGGCCGGGTCCCTGCCCAGACCCTTTTTGGGGCTGGCCCTGTGCCCTCCTATGGTGGGCAGCCAGGAGTGGATGGGGGCCACCTCTTCCAGGACTTGGGCATGCTTTCCAGCCTGCCCAGAGAGAAAGCTGGCCGTCCGGACCCTGCCAGCACCAGGCTTCAGCACAGCTTGCGGCTCCCCAGTGACTACAGAAACGTGGAGGAGAGGGAGCAGCAAGCACCCCTGGCTGCCCAGCCACCCTCTGCACAGACGGGTACCTTGTTCTCCAGCCAGGCACCAACCCTTGTCCCTATCCTGTACCCACAGCCATATTGCCCATGGCTCACACTTTCCCTCCTCTTTGGCTTTATGCCCATGGCCAGCATATACCCACAACCCCACCTGCCCCATCTGCTCCATCCCTGGCCCCTGGTCTCCATGAAGATGCAGAGCATCCAACCTGATGCTATATCCTCTTGCAGATGCTGCCCTGAAGAGACTGGCTTCCCTCCTGGCCAGCTATGGGCTGGGGCTGCCAGAGCTGACTCCCCAGCAGCTAAGCAGCCTGTCCACCCTCCTGCAGCTGCTGCAGAGCTCTGGTGAGCCAGGTGCAGGGGTGGGACAGGCAGCAGCAGCTGCTAGCATGCCCTGTTTCAGGGTAGGGAGTGTTGCCTTTTGGGGTGGATGCTGCAGGACCTGTGTCTCTCTCCTATCCAGGTGTTGCTGGCCCTGAAGTGCCCACAGCGAAACGGGTGGGTTTGCAGCAGGGTGATGCTGGAGGAGGTGCCATGCCAAAGGTGGGATGGGGAGGGAGGAAGTAGTTCCCCAGGGCTCTCCTCAGAGATTCCAGCTTCTCCCTTTTCCTCCTTTCAGGTGATGGAGGGAGACATGCAGCATGGAGAGGAGCCAGTACCCCCTTTCTCCACGGTGCCACCCTCCAAAATCCCAGCCAGCAGCTCCCCAGGGGATGGAACGAAGGGCAGGGCAGCATCCTCACCAGCTCCCCGGGCTGAGCCACAGCAGGCACACAGTGGGGATGCCCTCAGCCCCAGAAAGCAGATGGTGGTGGAGAAGAAGAGCCACAGAGAGATGAAGGATGGTGGGGCACAGCAGGGCATGCGGCCACCAGACGAGTATGGCTACATCATCACAGACCAGAAGTGAGAGCTGGGGGTCAGGCAAGGGGGTCTGCATGTGTGAAGGGTCTGTATCTCCCCACCAACAGCTGTCACAGCTTCACATGCTTGACCGAGCCTGTCTGAGTCTTTGGTAGGGTCGGGTTTCCATGGGGTCAGCTCCCCCTCATCCCTTCTCTACCCACACCCCTCGTTCCACCCCAAAGCCTTCCTTTATCAGCCCATACTAAGGCCAGAGCTCACTGTTGCAGGATGGGAGGCTGGGAATGTGCATGCACAAGTGTCTCTGTGCACACTCGTGTGCAAGGGGGGGTCAGCTCACCCCCACCACCACACATGGCTACACTCTTACCTGCTGCCCACCCTGACACCCTGCTCTTGCTGTGTGCTTGGGACTCCCTGAGCCTGCCTGTCCCTGTTCTCTGACTGTGGGGAGCACGGGCTGTCCCCTCGCCCCTGCCATGCCCCCCTCACCCTGCCACTGTCCCCACAGGCCCCTGGGGCTGGCTGCTGGCGTGCAGCTGCTGGAGCTCCTGGCCAAGCACCTCCACCTCTCCACCGCCAGCTTCATCAACATCAGGTGAGGGGACCGGGGCCATGGGGTGCTGCTGCCTCAGCCCTGGCCATGCTCAGCACCCCCAGGCAGGGTGACAGGAGGGACTGAGCTGTGGTGAGGGTGGGTAGGGGGTCTGCACTTCCAGGTCTCACACTGTCTCTCCCCTGGCAGCGTTGTGGGTCCTGCACTTACCTTCCGTATCCGACAGAACCCCCAGAACTTTTCACTGGCAGATGTGGCCAGCCAGACTGGTGAGTTGGACAGTGTCCCCCTGGTCTTGTTCCTCTCTTCCCCTCCCAGTTGTGGGGTGCCCCTTCCCAGGGACCAGGAAGAGGGGGCTCCTACTATACATCCCTCTGCCTTTGGCTGAGCTGGGGGGGCTGAAGTGGGCAGCTGTCAGAGCTATCCCTTGGCTCTGTTTCTGGGGGTCTCTTGTGGGGAGGGGAAGTATGCCTCTGACCATCTCCTCCCTGTCCACAGAGCAAGTGAAGGGAGAGCTGGAGCATGAGCTGGGCCTGAAGATTGTGCAAACAGGAGTGGGAGAGGTAGGAGTGAGCAAGGATCCCATTCCTCGGGGCTGGGGTGGCCAGTGATAGGGGAGTGGGGTTGCTGCCACTGGGTACAAGCCAGGAGCCCCTAGCCCTGAGGCACAAGGGTCTTTGTGAGTGAGCTGCAGGTCTGTGGGGCAGCTGAGGAGCAGAGGAGACTGGGCAGTGTTTGGGATGCTGTGTTGGAGACAGACTCCAGTCCTGTGTTGGAGGACTCCTGTTGGAGACAGCTCCAGTCCTGTACATCCATCATCCCCCCCCCCACCGCATAACAGCACAATCCTGCCCAGCTGTCTGTACTCCCAGGGCTCTCAGCTCTTTTCAAAACAAAAGCTCCACAGTGTTTGAAGGTGGTTTGAGAGGGACTCCCAGAGGCTTTTCTTCCCCTGAGACTGGGGGGCTGCAGGCTGTATCCCTCTAGGCTCATCCTCACCCTTCCCTCCCTCCAGCCTGCAGACCTCATCTCAGCTGTGGCCTTGGCACCCGAGCATTGGGATGTTCCCAGAGCACCCAGAAACCACAGCTAGGCAGGCAAAATGCCATCATGTCCCCAGAGAATGGCAAAGCAGCTAAAGGCAGGGATGGAACAGGAACCATCTGTTTGGAGAGGGGTTACCCCTCCCTGTGCTCCTCTGGGGATCCACAAGAACAGTCTCCTGGGGTGGGGAGCAGGGGTTGGAGATAGGGACCAAGCCTGGCTCCCATGTTTGCAGCCTGAGGAGGAAAAAATGGTGTAGCACATCCCCAGCCCAGTGTCCCCATTTCCCACTTCTTGTCATGTGGCTGTAGCCATGAGCAGGGAGGAAGGAAGGGGGAACTTTGGAGGAGGAGGCCATGAAGAAGGGGTGGCCTGGCCACTTAGGCAACCTGTCTCTGTCAGCAACGTGCAGAGTGTCGCTATGGCAATGCCTTTTGATGAGGCAGGTGGCAGGAACTGGGAGAGATGTCAGCGATATCAGAGATGGAGCTCAGAGGAGGCTAAGGCAGCTTTGCAGGCCCCCTTCTGCACCGACCTTCGCAGTTCTAACCAGCTTGTGCTTTTCTTCCCTCCTGGCTCTGAACTTGGTGGGACTGGTGCAAGATTTGAGGAAGAGGGATGTAGAGAGGCAGGGAGACAGCAGGGCCTGGGCAGGCCTTGGGAGAGAAATCCCTTCTGTTCCCCCTGGCTCTGCTGACACCTCCAGGGGCTGCAGGGCTGCTCCTGCTTGGGTGCCCCGGGGAGCTGGGAGGTGCAGGACTGGCTGGACCCTGATGGCAGTCGGGTGCTGGGACTGGCACAGCTGGGGGGCAGGTGGCAGCGGGGACTCCTAGGCTGGGGACATCCCCAGGCGATGATGATGATGATGATGATGTAGTTGATGATGGTGCAGTGTTCCCTCGGTAACCTCATCAGGCTCGTAGCCAATGGGAGGCTGTGGCAATGAGGTAATGCAGGGCTCTGGCAGCTCATTGGGCACAGGATGTTTGAAGTGGTGATGCCCCAGCATCCCTGTGCTGCCCCAGCTGGACCTAGGCAGTCATGGCATTGACAGGAAGGTCTTCTCCAGAAAGGCCTGAGCAACATCCTGTTCCAGCATGGGACTGGCATGGATTTGGGTGTCACCCACAGCTACAGGGAAGGAGCCCTAGAGACACTACCTGCAAGGTGGCAGGGGCTGCTCTGTGTCCTAACTGAGGAGGGTAATAGGGAGGACCTGTCCCCTAGCCACTACAGCTGGGATGGTACCGGTAGTGCAGGCATATTCCCCACCCTGCCTCCCCCAATGTCCTGATGTGGAGCAGGGGCTGCAGGGCAGAGCCAGCCTCAGTTGGGAAAGTCCCCTGGGATCAGGGCACCCGGCACAGCAGGTGCCTATCCTACACCACTAACTCCTCTGCCTGAATCCGGCCTTTGCTGATCTCCAGCTGGGCAGAAGGAGGTCACGGAACCAAAGTCCTGCGGGGCTACTGCCCTCCCTGTAGAAGGGCAGCCCAGGCTGGGTCTGCCTCAGGCAGCAGCCCTGAGTGCTGGAAGCAGGAAGCCACTTCTACCTGGGCTTGGCCAAGCTCCTCCAGCTCCAGGGACACCATTGTAGCAATGCCCCAGTGACACGGAGGTGGATGCACCCTGCCTCACCCCAGTGACACCAGCTCTACCCCAGCTGAGGGCGCTGGGAGAACCAGCACCCTCAGGAAGAGGAAGGAAGAGCCCTTGCTCTGTTTAAACCCCCAGCAACCCCAAATGTGGAGCAGAATAAGGTCTCTGCTCCCCCCAGCCCCATGGTAACTAACCCTTACTCGGCTTGGTCCCCAGCGAAATGAGGCTGCTGCCTACTCACGCCCATCCCGTTTCGGGGACAGCTTCCACTCGGTGCTGCTGACCTTCATCGCTCTGGCCTGCGTGGCCGTCGTTGCCATCGCAGTGTCTGCGGCCTTCTGCCTCCGGCGCCACGCCAAGCAGCGCGAGAAGGAGCGCCTGGCTGCCCTGGGGCCAGAGGGTGCTGCCGACACCACCTTCGAGTACCAGGTAGGACCCTGTGGGACCCTGTGGGATGTGGGACCCCCAGGACGCGTCACTGCCGCGTGTCAGCGCTGCTCGGGGTGCACAGGGCTGCCCTATGGCAGCGCTGTGGCCGAGGGACAGGGCTCTTGCTGGGCTTCCCCAGGAGCTGTGCCGCCAGCACATGGCTGCCAAGTCTCTCTTTGGCCGCACTGAGGCACCGGCAGCACCAGCAGAGACTTCGAGGGTCAGCAGTGTCTCGTCCCAGTTCAGCGACGCTCCGCAGCCCAGCCCCAGCTCCCACAGCAGCACGCCCTCCTGGTGCGAGGAGCCTGTCCAGTCCAACATGGACATCTCCACCGGACACATGATCCTGGTGAGCCAGCCTGGAGGGGTGGCAGCCCCCTGCCCAGCCCCCCATCTGCCCCCCTGCTGCTGGGCTGACCCCCGCCCCTCTGCCCCAGGCCTATATGGAGGACCAACTCCGCAACCGGGACCGGCTNTGGCAGGCGCTCTGTGCCTACCAAGCGGAGCCCAGCATCTGCTCCGTTGCCCAGAGCGAAGCCAACCTGAAGAAGAACCGCAACCCTGACTATGTGCCCTGTGAGCATCGCAGCCACCCTGCCCCAGGGAGCAGCCCCAGGGAGCAGCTGTCCTGCTAGAGCAGCGTGTGGGGCATGGGGACGGTCAGGGCCACGGCTGGTTGGAGCATTAGTGTGCCTGCAGCTCCTCTGGGCACTCACAAGTCTCCTGGCCTGTTCCCCCAGATGATCACGTGCGGATCAAGCTGAAAGCCGAGAGCAACCCATCCCGCAGTGACTTCATCAATGCCAGTCCAATCGTGAGTGATCACTGGGGGCTCCTGCCCTGCCACCCTGCTCCTTGATGTGCCCAGCCCAGGTGAGGTTTTCACTCTGGGATAGAGCTGGTCTGAGGTCACATTCCTGAGGGCTACAGATGTGAGCTTTGTGCCTGCCCCATTGCTCAAACAGTTGTTAAATCCCATTTCCCTCCTGGCTGGGGAACCTGAATCTCCCTTCCCAACCTTCCCATCACCCCCTGGAGTATCCCCCTACTCCTTCAAGTATCACCAACCCCTGGCCAAAGAGTGTGAAGTCTGAGACCCCCTTTCCTGCTCCAGATTGAACATGACCCACGGATGCCAGCATACATTGCCACGCAGGGGCCGCTGTCCCACACTATTGCTGACTTCTGGCAGGTGAGTGTCACATGGCTGTGCCAGCCCATTGGGGTCCCTTTGTGTGCTGGCCACAAAATGGGTCACAGTGTCTTGACTGCCCTCCCTGGGCTGTCCCCCAGCAGTGAAACCCCCCTTGCCTTGCCCACAGATGGTGTGGGAACATGGCTGCACTGTCATTGTCATGCTGAGCCCCCTGGCCGAGGACAGTGTCAAGCAGTGTGATCGCTACTGGCCGGATGAAGGCTCCTCTCTTACCAGGTAGGACCCGGCAAGTGTGTTGGGTAGCCTAGGGCATGGAGCATCCTCCAGCCCCAGTCCCCCTGATCCCAGCCCCCTTACCTGGCACTGATGCCCACTGTCTGCCTCGCTTGGGCAGGTGAACCTGGTGTCAGAGCACATCTGGTGCGAGGATTTCCTGGTGCGCAGCTTCTACCTGAAAAATGTGCAGTCGCAGGAGACCCGCACCCTGACGCAGTTCCACTTCCTCAGCTGGCCGGCCGAGGGCATCCCCACCACCACCCGGCCCCTCCTTGACTTCCGCAGGTGAGCGCCCGCCTGGCACCGTGCCAGCCCTTGGGGAGCCAGCCGTGATCCCAAATGCAGGCCACTGATGGGCGAGGACATCGCTGCCAGTATGATGAGGGTCGGGGCCGTGGCACAGACCAGATGCAGGGACTGGGAGCTGCCGTGGATGGGAGGGCGCAGAAGAGCCGGGTTTTGGCCAACTTGGGATGAGGCTCAAGAGTTTGGTGGGCAAGAAACCTCTGGCTGAGGTTGTCAGGGCTCTCCAGCCTTCATGGGGAGGGTGGGAAAGTGCTCCTCCCCAGAGCTGGCATGGAGGGCAGCATTGACTGGCACCTTCCACAGCCATGGGTGCAAGAGACCCCCAGAGCCAGCCTTAAACTGGCTGTGACCCATTGCTCCCAATGCCCTACAACCAGTGGTGGATCCCCAGCTAGCCCAGGGCAAGGGCTGCAGGACTGGGAATGCTCCCAGGAGACTTGCCTGCCCAGGTCTTTAGCTCCCTGGGTGGTGGTGGGCTCTTGCCAGGCACAGGCTGCTCACTGTCCCTAGGTTGTGTGGGGCAAGGGACCCAGCCTAGGGCAGCAGGGGGGCCTCCGAGCATGTCGCCCTCCTCTCAGTCCCGCTCACGCTCTCTCTCTCTCTCTCTGTCTGTCTCTGTCTCTCTCTCGCAGCTGCCGGCGTCATTTTTGTGATTTGCAGCTAGTAATCTGGCTCCAGTTGCATAGTCACAAAAGTGATCGTTGGCAGCCGTGCCTGCTGCATGGAGCATGCCAGGAGCCCCACCGGCGCCTGGCCCCCAGCTTCACGCCCCACCGGACCAGAGCCGCTCCCTGGGGGTCCTGCCACTGCTCCCCTCCCCAGGCTGGGCACCTGAGGAACTGAACTCCTCTCCCTGCCCTGGCCACTTTCCACCCGTGGTCCCCATGCCATGTCCAGCACCATTGTGGAGGCAGGAGGAGCCATGAGCCGGACCCCCAGGGCCACATCATGGTGTGCTGCTGCCCTGCCCCACTGAGCACAGCAAGGGACACCTAGCACAGCCGTGACCCTGGCACAGCAGGGCATTGATCTGTTCCCTCTTATCCTTGCAGGAAGGTGAACAAGTGCTACCGGGGTCGCTCCTGCCCTATTATCGTGCACTGCAGGTACTGCAGGGGATGGAGGGGCATTTGGGCTTGAGGGTGACTGAAGGCTGGGACCTGCTGCCCAGGACCAGTCCCATTGGAAGCAGTTCCCCTGGACCAAGCATGTGTTTTGCAGTGACGGTGCAGGCAGGACTGGGACGTACATCCTCGTTGACATGGTCCTGAACCGAATGGCTAAAGGTAGGTGCAGGGAAGCACCATTTCTGCCCTGTCCATGAGCTTGGCCTGTGAACTCACCTCCTAGCACCCCTCTCTCCCTCTGCCCTAGGGGTGAAGGAGATAGACATAGCTGCTACGCTGGAGCACATCCGAGACCAGCGGCCTGGTATGGTGCAGACCAAGGTATGCCCAAACTGGGGATCCTCTCCCTCCACAAAAGCGTGCATAGCCCCTGGGGGTGGGCTGGCAGGGAGCCTCATGGCCCCTTGCTGTGCTCCTGCAGGACCAGTTTGAGTTTGCGCTGACGGCTGTGGCTGAGGAAGTGAACGCCATCCTGAAGGCACTGCCGCAGTGATGGCAAGGAGCCCTCCCTCCCCTCTTGTCTGCCCCCTGCCCCGCGCTTCGCACTCTCCTCACCTGCCCTGGGGCTGCTCGCCCTGTAAAATGGTGTCTGTGCTTCTGGCTCTGTTCCCCCTGCCCCCAGGCCTCCCTTCCCATCTCCCTAAGGACATCGACTCAGGCCCTCTGTGTGCAGGAACCCCATCACACCCACTGCCACCACCGAGGGGACAGGGCTCGTGGCCCCTAAGCCCTGTAGAGGGGGACACCAGGTGGTGCTGCTGTGAGAGGGCTAGGGGGGCTCCCCAACCCCCTGCTCTCTTCCTGTACCCATGTGGGGGGCAGAAGTGGGCACAGGGGTCCTCCTCAGCTGGGGGGAGCATGGGGTGCAGGGGGGCCTGGCCCAGCCCCACTCCAGGTCCCCTTTGTGTGCTCCCTGCCTAGTCACTTGAGCAGAAGAAAAAATTTCTAGAGAACTATAATTTTGTATCTTGATGTGAATAAAGTTCTTGTGTCACGTTCGTGCAGCTGCAGCCAGGCCTGGCCTCTGACTGTGTATTGGGATGGCACAGGGAGGAAATGCCCCTTTTGTCCACTTCTATCCCTCCGCTCCACAACTGCCAGACACGTACAGCTCACCTGCAGGCAAAGATGAGAACCCTGCATCCCCAGCCCAGAAAGACTGCACAGGCACAAGCTACTGCAAACAGGTTTATTGACAGCTGTCAGCAGAAGGGGCTCAGAGAGGGGGGGCTACAGCGAGGAGGGGGGCAGAGCCCAGCCCTGCTGGCTGAGCCCAGCCATGCTGCCCCTCGCTGCCTACGGCCAGCACCCCCCAGCAGCCTAATCTACAGCAACCCCCATCACCACCCTGCGGTGCCCAGGGCATCTCCCCCCAGCCCCAGGTACTGCTCGGCCATTAAGCCCTGTCATGCCCCCCCTCACCGCATCCCACGGAGCCAGAGGGTGCTGGGGGAAGGGGGTGGCAGGGGGTGGCCGTGCAGGGAGAAAGCGGAGTCCTGGTTGGGAGAGCCTCCGTGGGCGAGTGGGCGTGCGCGGTCCCCGGGCGCAGCAGCCTCAGAACACACCTGGGGAGACAAGCGGAGGGGGGTACACAACAGCACCTGTGAAATCCTCCTCGGCCAAGGGCTGGGGAGTAGCGGGGATGGAGGGAGGAAGGCCCCAGGAGGAGGAGGAGGAGAGCCAAGGCAGAACTACGGGCGATGGAGAAGGCGGAAACACTAGTGAACGTCACGGAGGGTCACTGCTGCTGTGGGAAGCAAGGAGGGACAGTGCCCTGGAGGGTGTGCAAGGCATAGGGAAGGGAGTGACCAGGCAAAGTCTGCAAGGGGACAGAGGAGAAGGGAGTACAGGCAGGAGCGACAGCATCCAGAGGGAAGACACAAGACACAAGGCACCAAGCAGAGGCTATGTACACAGCCCTCCCTGCAAGGAGGGGAGCTCAACTCGGCACTCCCCGCAGCCTGGGCAGGGGCAGGCTGCAGCCAGGGAGGGACCTTGCTGGAGACCAGGCCTGCCCCACAGGGCAAGCAGGGAGAGAAGGGCAGACACAGCCAGGGCATGCCTGCCCACAGGCACCCCACGCTTCCAGGAGCCAGGGCAGGAAGCTGCCCTTCTTCCTGGGACCCCATCAAGGGGGTTTCCTCTTCAAGCCACTACTTCCAAGTCTGGGCACCTCCAACCCTGGGCTGCCACTAGCCAGCCACTCACCTGAGCAAGGAGGCAGGGCAGAAGAGACCCCCTCCCTTGCTAGGGGAGGCAGGAGCTGAGTTCCAAGCAGTGAGACTCCACCCCTGCTTTCCTCTCCCTGCCCCATGGAGAGGGGCACAACCCCAGCCCCACGCTCAGAGCAGGGGGCAGTGCCACAGCTTCACTCTGGGGGCAGGTTCGTGCCCCACTGTAGCAGGACTGCTGGCCCCCAGTGGCTCCTGCTCCGGCCTCCCCCGGGCACCACGGGCTCTGCGGGTGGAGGACGGGCTGCTGTGGCTGCCCCCCGGTGCCGGCAGGGAGCCGGGGCTGTGCCCACCTGCTTGGTGGTGCCCCGCAGCTTCCATCTCAGAGAGGCTGTAGGCCATGGCCAGCTGCAAGTCCTCATCCTCGTCCTCGCTGTCCGTGTAGAGGCAGACAGGTGAGGAGCTCGAGGTCTGGTGTGGGGCCGGTGCTGGCGGGGAGGGGGGCCGTGGCCTGGGGAAGGCTTGCTGTTCCCGCCGGCTCAGCTCCAGCCCCAGTGCCATGTCATCAGGAACACCTGTGGGGACAGGGACAGGGGTTGGGGGACTCATCTGCTCCAGCTCCCCAAAGATGGTGTGAAGCCCTGGCAACTCCAACCAACCCCACCAATCCTTCAGAGCAGAGCTCCAAACCAGGGCCAAGCAAGGCTCAGTCCAAAACAAAGCCTGGATGCAGCACCTCCCAGACACCCCAAAGGGAAAGGGCGCAGACCTCAAAAACTCAGCGTGTAGTGCCACTTCTCACCATCAATGTGGATTGACTTCAGCTCCCCATCCTCTTCCACTTCCACCCGCTCCCGCCCGTTCTCAATAATCCTGCAAACAGACAAACAGATGGAAAGTCAAGGGTCGTGCAGACAGTGCTCCACAGCAGGAAGTTGAAGGGTCTGAGGCCTGCTGATGGAGAGAAGTCTGTGGGAGCAAGGTGGGCTGGCACCACCCTCACCTCTTGGTGGTGATGCGCCTGCCATTAACAAAGGTGGTGGAGGTGGAAACAGAGCGGAAGCCCAGTCCTGCATCTGCACCAGAGCTGAAGGATGAGGCGAAGAAATCTAGAGAAGGAAGCAACAAGGTTGGTGCCAGGGTGAGTGGCAAGAAGAGGGCAGGGGACAGACTCTGCACAGGGGAACATGGTGTTCTAGGACTCCCCTGCTGGGAGGAATGGCAGCATCTCCTACCTGAGGATCCTGGGAAGGGGGAAAAGAAGTGGCCTCCCCCATGGTGCCGGGGGCCAGGTCCTCGCAGCTCAGAGAAGGGCAGCACGTCATCTGAAAAGCAGATGCTGCATCCATCAAACGGCACAGGGTGCCAAGACAGACAATCCATGAGCTCACATTATTTGCCTCATAAACTAACTAGAGACATTAGAGATAACACAAGCTCGCGCTGTAGGCAAAAACCCGAGACCCCTCAACCACCGAACACTCTTAAAAGTTTCTCAGCCAATAGCAGTTGCTCTAGAGGTTACAGACAGCTGTTTCAACCAATCTTCTATATTGCACGTACATTTGTTAAAACAATACTTGCTTGTTTTATACCTTATATAACGATGCATAATATTCCATTATTAAGCTTAACTTTATCTTCTCTTGCTAAGCATATTTTTTGCAATTTCTAAAAGTTCTCTCAGCTAGGCCTAAGACCATGGCTCTTTGTTCTCATGTCCCTGTTTCAGTGTATAATTGTATCTTCTTTAATATTTTCTCAGGTGAAGCTGTTTTTTTTTTCCGTTTTATCCTTAAAGCCTGCTTTTATTTCTCAACCTTAGAAATCCCTTTACCTTTTTCTATATTTCCTACAGCAGAGGCCCCCCCATCAGCATTACCCCATTAGCTTGCTGAACCAGAAGCAGGGCACTGATGTGGGGTCCCTCTGCCAGGGCCAGCCATGAGCTCTGTCCCCAAGCTCAGCAGCTGTCCCACGGACAGAGAGATGCCCAAGAGCCAGCCCCCCTGTCCCACACGCACCAAAGAATTCAGCAAAGGGGTCTCGCCCGCCAAAGAACTCCCGGAAGACGTCGTGAGCGCTGCGGAAGGTGAAGGTGAATTCGGGCGCCCCAGCACTGGCCCTGGAGCCCCCTGGTCCTGCTGGAAGGAAGACACTCAGTGTTAAATGGAGCCCTGGGTGACAACTCCCCTGAAGGGCAGGGCGCCCTGGTGGCACTGACCCACACCAGGTCTTCAGCCAGGGCTGGACCCAGAGCTGCACTAACCCCCTTCTCACCTGCTCCCATGAGTCCATCCTTGCCATAGCGGTCGTAGACATCGCGCTTCTGCTCTGGAAGAAGAAGGAGGGCTGCAGGGAAGCTGGCTGCCAGGCGGGGGCAGAACTGACACTTCTCCCGACTAAGGGAGGTGCAGAACAGCAGGGAGCAAGAGGAGGGGGTTGGCACAAGCCCCTGCCACCCCAGCACTGCACCCAAAACCAAGTAAGACCACTGGGCAAGAACGCAAAAGCTTCAGCCCCTCTGGGGAGATCCCTTTGTGCAGGCCAACAGCTCAGCATCTCTCCCAAGGGCTGTTTTGGGAGACATGCAAGGAAGCCCCACAAGCTGTGTGGTAAACTGTAGGGACCCACTGCCTCCAGGGGATGGCCAGGGTGGGCCCAGAGGCAGGACACCCCAGTGCAAGCAGTCCCAATGGCAGACACACACAAGACATCACTGTGGCTCTTACTGTCCGACAGCACTTCGTACGCCTCGGCGATCTCCTTGAACCTCTGCTCAGCATACTCCTTGTTGTCTGGGTTTTTGTCCGGGTGCCATTTCAGCGCAGCCTTCCTGTACCTGCACAGCAGGGCAGCGATGGGCACGCAGCAGCCCTCGGGCTCTTGGGCCAACCCCCACACCTCCCAGCCTGTGGGCAGGGGCACCCCAAGCCCACTTCACCCAGTGCCCTACAGCCTCAGGCACCAAACAGGAGCTTCCTGCACTAGTTCTGCCTCCTGAGAAGAGTATGTCTTTTCATACATGCACACACACAATGGCAGATGCATACACACACCAACACACACAGACTGAATAAACAAAACAGAAATGACCCCAGAACTGCAGCACGACCACAGCAGTGCAATGTGTGCCCACCTCAGCTGCCCTCATCGATGGCTCTGGACAATGCTCACAGGTTTGTTCTGGAGCCTTCATGGGCTCCACTGTGAGCGTGCATGGACCAGGGGTTGCTAGGGGCCCCCTGGGGCCAGGAGAGCACCAGCAGCCCTTTCCTCCCCACTGCAGCTAGCCAGGGTTAACCCATGCTTCCCAGCTTCTCCCACTTACTCTTGGGAAGCCCCCCACAGGGACCTCTGCCACCTGTTGGCAAGCCAGCAATCTGCTGGCATTCCCCTCAGGTGATGCCTCACCCCGGTGAGGACAGCAGCACCTCGGCAGGGTGCCAGGCAGGAGTTGCAGAGACTCTGGAGGCTCTCTGTCAGCTCCTCGGTAGTGCCTGGGGCACAGCAACATCCTGCCCACAGGGCCCACAACCCTAAAAGGGGACATGCTGCTCTTCACCCTGTGAGCTCCAGTCCCGACTTTGATGCCAGCAGAGTCCCTGTGCCCCAACCATCTGCCATCCCTGTACCCTCTGGCAGGGAGAGAGGGGAGCCTCCAAATGCCAGCGAGATTCCTTCCAGCCCCCAGGCTGACAGCAGGGACCAAGGGACCAAACCCCACCAAAGATGCCTTTGTACAGCAGCAAAGCCCAACCCCACTCTGGCGTTCATACAAAGGAAACAAAGGCTGAATTGTCACCTCTGGAGCTGGGCCCTGTCCCCACCAGCCCCGAAGGGAGCCCCTGCCTCGATGGCACCAGGTGGGGATAGCCTGGGGGGCTCTGCTCTGCAGGCAGAGGCATGCTGCCATGCACTTACGCCTTCTTGATGTCCTCAGCGGTGGCGTTGCGGCTCACCCCCAGCGCTTCGTAGTAGTCGACCATGACGTGAGCTGTCCCACGGGGTCACTGCAGGGGAAGAATGCAAAGTCAGGGGTCCACAGGCACAGCCTGGTAGTGCTGGGTGTGGGACAGCAAGGGCGGGCTGCCTACCCTCTCCAGCGCCCCGACCACCCCACTGCCTCGCGAGGGCAGCTGAGTGCCACGCCATGCCCAGCTCCCATCACCCTGCCCGCACCTCGGCCAGCTGGGAGCACATACAGCCCCGGCCGAGGAGACCCTTTGCTGCTGAGGCACCGCCGTCCCGCCGGCGCCACCCCAACTTGCCCAGGCAGCGGAAAGGGGTCCCCGCTGCCGGCGCCGCTCCCCGCCCGCTTCCCGCGGGGGGCTCAGTGGCGGGGCGGGGGGGCACCGGGAGGCCGCAGCCCGCTAAGGTGCTTAGCGGCTGGAGCGGATTAAGGGCTCAGCGGGGACCCTCCCCGCCCCCGGGCACGCCGGGACACTTCCATCGGCCGACCCGCTCCGGGTAGGGGACAGAAGCAGAATGCGGCCACCGCAGCCCCCCGCGCCCCCCCCGGGGTACCGTCGCGGCCCTGGTGCTCGCCCCCGGCCCGCGAGTCCCAGCTGACGGGAGGGCGGTGCTGGCGCTGGCCCCGGCACCAGTACGGCGGCACTGGGACCGCCCCCGGCCCGGCCGT
>VZRO01002173.1:366227-383847 GCA_013397915.1 Daphoenositta chrysoptera | reverse complement strand
GCCGAGTCAGCTGCCCGGCCGGTCCCGCCGGGAAGGAGGAGCCGGCCGGGGGGACAGCTGAGGTGACTCAGCGCTTTGTCGGGGCGGGGGACGTGACGGGGCGCAGCTTGCCGGGCTGGCGGGGACAGGTCCCTGCCAGGAGCCCGGGCCGCCTGGCACCGCTCTGCCACCGCTCTGCCACCGCTCTGGCACCGCTCTGGCACCGGCAGCCGGGAGCCGCAGGCCACCCCGAGCACCAGGGTGCCCAGGCCCCCGCAGACCCGGGACCGTGCCCTAGGAGCTGCGTTGTTGACTTTTCTTCTGCATGGCCCCTGCCTGGGCAGCTGCTGCAGAGGGGCTGTGCCTCGCCCATCGGTAGGGTCCTGGGCGGTCTCACTCACTCGCGCCTGTGAATGTGTCCTGGCCACGGAGATCTGTGATTCCCTCTTGCTGTCTAGATGAGAGAGGGAGGGAGCTTGATCTCTCTGCAGGGTCAGAGCTTTTTGGATCCACTGCCACACCTACACCACAGTTGAAATATCTTCCTCACCTCCCATAAATCCCTGGCTGGGAAGCCTGGCAGAATGGGAGGCCTGAGTCTGAGACAGGCCATTCCCAGCACTCCTCAGGGACAAGTTTCAGGACAGATATCCCCGAGAAGAGCCCTCCCCAGCCATGAGTTGTGCGCTTGGGGTGGATGAAATGCCAAGGGCATTATCTCGTGTGCCAAAGGCATTTCTCTCTGCAAGGGATGGGAGCCCTGTCCCCTGCCGTCAGAGAGCAGCGATGATTTCCTTGAGCAACGGCTTGGAGTATTTCCTGCCACTGGGGTTTCTTTTCCTGGATGCCATTGCAGCACTGTCCTGTACCTGTTTGCCCAGGAGCAGGGAGGGGCTCCCTGGGGGCTGCCTCTAGCCAGGGCATCCTCCCCGGCTGCCAGAGGCTCTGATTTGGCCCTTCTGCCCAGCAATGGGTGCAGGGCTGGCACAGGCACTAGATGGAGCCACAGGCTGCTTCACAGGGATCCCATCCTGCTGCTGGGAGGGTGAGGAGGTGCCACCAGGACCTAGCTGAGTCTTGGCACTTTGCTTTTCTTTCCCTGGCTTTTGCAGCTGATGCGGGGACAAGGAGGCCCCCCAGATGATAGGTCTCAGCTCACTCTGCACTCTGGTGGGGTGGCCTCTGTGCTGGGATAGAAGTCCACATGCTGGCTGTGAATCTGGAGCCAAGGGGGCACATCACTGATGCCTTCATGGCAAAAGTTTCCCTCACCCTTGAGATCAGGATATGGAGTGAGGAGGACTGACACCTCCCCAGCATTCTTAGGGGAGGCAGTGGAGAGTTGGGCAGCAGCCCACCACTGCACTGGTAGGAGAGAAGATGTGGTATCAACCACACCTCAACCCAGACCTGCCACAGTCGCTCTCCTGCTCAAACCTGGCAGCAGCCAAATAAAAGCAGCCATCACCCACTGGTGCCTCACATCTTCAGCTGCAGCACCCTGCCCTCTTTACCTGCCCTTTCTTCCTAGGTCTGTCTGAAGTCCTGATGCACCAACTTGGTTCACATCAGCTTCAAATCAAGCACAGGCATCTTGAGTGTGTCTTAAGAAGACCCTTATTTCTTAACAAATTCTGGGGATCACTGTGTTGCAAGCTTGTTTTCAGCTTTCCAGGGTCCCAAAAATGCTCATTAAATACTCCTGAGGCTTTCTGAGAAAAGAGGTTTTGGGTGAGCAAAGCAGGACCGCAAAGGACCAAATGTTTTTCTCCTGGTTACCCAATATCTCAGGAAGCCAACAGAATTGCATCATAAACCCGTGCTATATTATTATGCAAACCACAAATTAAGAGATGTATTTTTTTCAGCACTGCACAACATTTCAGCTTTTGATTTCCACAGGAAAACACAAGCCCTTTCACAGCCTTAACAAAACTGGCAATTATGCACTGAAAAATTGTGTTCTTGGCAATTTTTGAGCTGTGAAGTGCTCAGCAAGTCGTGTGCCTGCTTCTCCCCTCATCACAAGCAGCTGACTCCCTTCCTCTTCTCCCCACTCCCCAAGGGAAGGTCCCCATTCCTTGCAGTGGAGCTGCAGCAGGGAAGGAGCAGGAGCCAAAGTCACTAGGATGGCGTGAGAGGGTTTGAGCAGAGTGAGACAGGCTCCTGGGTGCCATTTCTGTGCCACCTTCCTCTGCCTGCCTGCTTCTAGGACAGATGGTGATGCTGGCCATCTCTGGGCATGGCCACAGCACCAGTGCAGCCCCCAGAAAAGGGATCAGTGAGAGCTCCAAGGTTTGCTCACCCCTGAAAGGGCTGCATCACGATGGGGACCCCCAAGTGCAGGGGGCTGGTGAAGACATCACTTGAGCAGGATCCCCGTTTTTAAAATCCACGTTGGTTCTTTTACTTCACAGTCCTGCTGTCTCATCCAAACAGCCCTGTCCACCTTCCCTGACTTCCCTGCACAGCTAATTTCTTCATACCTTCATGTTTTTGATGCTCCTTATGTTTGCCTTGGTGGCCATGCTCTCAGTCACCTGCCCATCTCTTTCTTGTCCACTCTGTTCTCATCTCAGCTGGCTGTTCTAGAATTGTACCTTCTAGAGACTGGGGACAATCCAGGGAGGCAAAGTCATGCAGCTGCTTTTAATTTGCCTTGCAGAACAGAGAAGTGAGAAATGGCAAAATCAGGGTGACTTTCGTTCAAGCAGGCCAATGACTTTGAGCCAGATTTAGAAATGTGACAGACCCAGGCTGTGTGTCCCAGGCTGTGCCTTGCAGGGATGCTTGCCTGTGCTGACAATGGGGCTGCTGCCCCAGCCAAAACCCAGGCAAAACCGAGGTGCTTGCAGATTTTAAATCAACAGAGTCAGAGGCTGGCAGAGGTGGCAGAAGCCCATGACTAAACAGGTTATCCATGATGAGCAGGCACACAGGCCCAGGGAGTAGCTGAGCTTCACGGCAGCAGGGTTTTGCCCCCATCCCTGGCATGTGGTTGGTGACAGGTTGGGCTGGATAACCCCGTAGTGCACAGGAGCAGAACACCCCAAACTCATCCACGGTGAAGCTGGGAGCTGCATGGTCTGGACCAGATCCCAAAGGAAGGGAGATGAAAGATAATGAATAGACTGATACCACACACCCCCTCCATATGCTAGGGAAACCTCCAGCTGGAGAGGGCAGCAGAAGCTGCAGCTGACACTGGACAGGAAGGGATTCTGTTGTGAAGCAAAACCTGATTTTGTTCATGCACACCAACACGTCCATGCCCACACTCTCCCAAGCTCCACGACCCTTGTGTTCATCTGTCTTGGCCAGGACTTTCTGCAGTGCCTGGTAGGACTGGGGTCACAGGCTCTCTGGTCCTCACCATGCCCTCCAGGTACGTGCCCAGCCTTGGCCCATCGTCTTCAGCTAGGCGTGGCTCAAAGGCAAACAGTGAGCCAAGCAGGGACAAATAAAAAAGGAGATGGAGCAAATGCGTTTGCATGAGAAGAAAACATGAAAAAAGGAAAAAAGAATGGTGGGAAGCAGCCTTCTGTGGTTTTCCATAGCCCTCAGTGCTCAAATACCAGTCCAAGAGTGGAACCTTGGAGAGTGAGTGCTGTGGAGTGCTGTGAGTGCGAAGAGAAGACTGCAGTTTGGATGCCATCTGTAACAAAGCAGCGTGTAATATGTTACCTGCTAAAATCGACATTTGTAGTTCATCAGGCCCACACAGAGAGCATTAGTGGACCTCACGGAGGGTCTTACTGAGCTGCTGATGGCAATTTTTAACAGAGCTGGGAAAACTGGGGTAATTCCAAAGGACTGAAGAACAGAAATCACTCCAGTCATTAAGAAAATAAACCGGTTGACCCAGAAAACTCTAGATTACTGATAATACCAGAAAGAAATAACAGAAGAATTAATTTTGATTCTATCAGCAGAGAATTAAATACTGAAAAATGCATTTACTACAGATATCCTTGTCTCAGGTAAGGAAGGTACTGCTTTGCAAATTTGTCATCACCTTCAGCACAATTACATGTCTGGCTGATTCAGATCAACACCACTGGTATGACATTCTCACTTGGAAGCTGGCAGGAGATAATGTTAACAGCGTTTGCATAAATCACGACACTGCTGCAAAAAGGGATGGAACAATTGCTTTTCCATGCCCACAGAAGAAGGAAGCTCATAGCTGCTGCCAATGGTCTTTCCCGATCTACTTTTTGTGTTGCCCCTGAATATTTATCCTGGCATGCCAAGCCAGCCCGTTTTGCACCAGGGGCATCAATAGCAAAGGTGAGCCAGGACCTGTCCTGCTGAAGGCCTTTGCCTGGAGATCCCCAGGGCTGAGTGCAAGGCCTGCCGTGATAAGAAATGTTTACTAAGAAAAATTTAGGATAATGCTAAGCTTGGTAGGGTAGTAACTATTGAAGGGAACAATTAAATCTCAGGAATGGTTAAGAATTGCCTGATTTAAAGGCCACATTACAGCAACATTTGCTTGAAGTATTTAATTTGAGAATCTCAGGAAGGGGCAATCTTGTCACTTATTACTCTGTACATCCTCTTGCCACCCTCACACTTTATCAGCGGTAGTCTGGGGTTCATTTCAAGACCATTGATGAAACCCCCGAAGCCAGCGGTGCCTGGCAGGAATCCCTGGAGAAGCCCAGCAGCTCTTTGCCGATGATTCACTGTTGCCAACCACACGTGGGTTCCCCAGGCTGCCTGGCCGGGCACCACACCCTCTTTGGGGCAAGCTGGGTACATCCCTGCCTTTTTTTCCTGAGCAGACCTGTCATGACAATGATTGAAACCAGGATTGTGTGGCAACGGGGTCTTCCATGTCAATCAGCAGTTAATAAGGATGCTGGGGGTGCCCCAACATATGCAGGAGTGCTTGGTGCCCAGCTCTTGCCAGACTCTGCATCCGCCTGCCTGGGAGGTTGGTAAAGCTGTCACAAATGGATTTTGATATAAGTTCATCTCCTGTCTTTGCCCAGGCCTATGGCAGCAGGCAGGAGGTGTATTGAAGTGACCAGCACCTCAAAAATCCACTCTATCCACAAGTTCTTTAATGATAGCTGATTTAGTCTATTATGAAATGAATTATTTATTAATAGACAGGAAAACTAACAGACAAGACTTAAAACAAATTATCACTACACGGGGATAAACAAAAGAAATACTACTAGTAGATTGACATACAGTGCACGATACTGGTACCTTTTCATTTTTAGCTAGCAAAGAAATAGTATAAACCTAGGATTCAATGTATCTCACCATCCGAAGGCGGGTGGGGCACACACACATCGAGATCCTTTCATTCAATCTCCTGGAGAAGTAACCGCGAAGCTGCGTCCAGACTTCGGGGAGAAGTCTCCGACATTTTCGGGATGTAGAGACTTCTGCCTCAGTCATAACTCGTGTACCTTTTATAGTCATAAAATCGTGACTCTTAAAGTCAGAAGTATCTCTTATCTCTCCCCCATCGGCTCGCCAGACTAAGCTGTTGATTGTAAATCACCTCTTGGCGCCAGAGATAACTGCTGGTGGGCTCCTCCACCCCTGGTTATCTCTTTATGCACCAGCTGTGACACACAGAGCCGGGGGGCAGGGGGTACGTCCTGCCACAAAAGCTCTCCAGAATGTGTCCAGTGCCAGGCTAGTAAATGGCACAGTAAGAGCCACGCTGCCCAGGCCACACCATCGCAGAGAAGGGCACAGCAGCCTTAGTTGTGCTCGGGGTGTCTGAAGATGGCTTGTCCTAATGAGGGGGGCCACATTAAGCATGAAAGTTCATCAGACTGGGGCTCCTGAGACCTTGCAACAGGGAAATTCTGCCAAATAGCTGTTATTTCACGTGCGTAGCCTCTCATTGTCTGACTTAACTCTGCTAGGAAGCTCTCAGATATGTGTTGGAGCCAGGCATCCTCAAGATGCCCGCTGAACTCAAGGTCTCGGCCCAGTGACTTGAGGCCAGTGGCTCTCAGCACCGAGGCTCTGGGAGGAGCAAGAGAGGACAGCCCTTGTTTCACAATATCAGACCTCTCTCTGCACACAAACAGCTCCTGGCAGGAGCACCCTGGGAGCCATTACCCAACTGAGTTGTTAAATGCATCTTTTATCGCATTAACTGTTTCCCTCTGACATCCAACAGTGCTTGGCCAGCTGCCAGCACCTCCTTTCCTCTTGTAACAACTCCACAGCAATCCCCACTACTCCCGGCTAGTTTCTCCAGGCTCAGCTCTGCTCCTGGCTTGCCCTGGGGCCAATAAGCTGTTTGCATGATTATACAACTCGCTTCCACGTGTAAAACAAAACACCTTGCAGACATCTCTCCAGCCACGGGATGCTCAACTGCTCTCCAAAGTCCAGGGCACAGCAGGGCCATCGTCAAGAAGCTTCTGTGACAGGAATTGTTTCCCAGTGGGTGCAGGACTGGCCCACCTGGCCATGTTTTATCTACATCGAAGGAGTGGGTGCACCTGCAGAGCTGCCCCATGTGAATCGACCGTGTTCCATCTGCTGCCCGGGGGCTCGGCTGCAGTCCTGCAGGCAAGGCATGAGCTCCTGGGAGCAGGGGGGAAGTGATAGCTGCTTCTTGCCCCATCACTGCCAGCTCACAGGCATGTCTTTGGAATTGCGACAGAGCTGACCACAGCTTTGCTGCAATTCTGAGAACTTGTAAGACAGGAAGGCCTAAAGGGCTGGGCATGAAGACATCATCGTGCCTACACTTCTGTCTGGCATATGGAGAGCCCCTTCAGCCTTCTGGGGTAACCCATGTCCCTCCAGGAGTTCCTACCAATCACACAACCTTGCGGAATTAATTGCACGTCTATTTCCAGGTATTCCTGCACTGCTTGTGCCATCACCAGCTCTGAGAGCTGAGGGAGAAGAGGAAAAGTATCACTGGCACCTCCACAGAAGCCCATCGGCACTGCACACCAGTGTTCCCTGAGAACATGGGGATGCCTCAGCAGGCTCAGTCCCTCTGTCACCCGCCTGGAGGCAGATTGTTCACACCAGGCATGCTCAGAGCTCTGACATGAAGTCACTGCAATTAGACAGCTGAGGTTTTATTTTGCTCTCGTGGGTGTGTAGCTGCCTTTCCCAGGACATGAAGAAAGGCAGGTGACACTGGCAGCCAGGGCAGCTGGCTCTGAGCCAGGAAGGCTGCTCACCCAGGGCATGCTGTGCCTGAGAAAGAGCTCGTTCCTACTTGTCCCACAGCCCCTTTTAGCCTTGCAGGCTGGAGCTTGGCTTGCGGGGCTGCCTGTGTGTCACCCCGCTCTTGCCACTGCCCTGTGATTCAGGGCTTAGGACTGTAGTGAGATCTGGAATTAGCTTTATTGTTCCTGTACTGAGGCACACGCTCTGGGCAATGCAGCAGGCGTTGCACAATTGACTTCATTCTGTCTGAACCAGCAATTATGCTGCTGTTGCTCATCTGCAGCAGAGAAAACTTCTGTCAGATCACTACTGTGCCCTACATCCCAGCAGGTCTCTAAGAGTTAATGCCACACTTGGGTTGCTGAAGATGTTCAATGAGGCCTTTATTGAGTCTTTGCTTGGTCTTCTCGTGCTCTCCATTCTTTCCTTGCAGCCTGTGACATCCTAGCCTTCCAGTCACCCTTCTTTCTCATCTCTGGATCATCTCTACCTACTCCAGATGAAGGATGAGGTACTCAGAGGGCCCTTGCTGACCTAGATAAGGCAAGCATATCTTAAGGAATGGCAAAGGGAGCATTTTCTGCCCATCTCCATGCTGTGCTAGAACTTTTCAGGGTCACAAAGTATGTCCCAAATGCTGCCATAGTAGCACCACAGCAGCACTCAGACATATGATGCTGGACCATCACCAGGAGCCAGCTGTGCTTCAGGGACCCTACACAATGGTTCAGTGGGATACTGCTGGGGCAGTGAGCATCACAAGGGCCTTGCTTGAACTCACAACATCTGTAACATGCAGTCGAGCCCCATGCTCTCAAGAGACTTATTAGCTTCACCAGCCAACCTCGTCCAGCCTGGGCCACTACTGGAGAGCAAACTGCACAGGGCACTGATGGGCTGGAGGGACATCCTGGCTTCTCCAGCTCCCCACCTGACCACACTGCTAAGAGGATTAAGGGCAGAGCAAGCACGGAGTGAGGGGTAAGCAGGGCAAGCAGGGATGCAGTCTCTTTGGGAAGCTCCTGGCTGAGGTTAGAAACACAGATAGGAGCCCTGTTCCTGAAGCACCTCTCACCATGTAGTGTTTGCTTTAAAGTGGAAGGCACAACGGGCTTCTTGCCAAACCCACAGCACAGCTGTGCTCTCTTCTACCTTCCCGGGAAAGCCGTGTCCCCAAACTGCCCTGTGACACTGTTTGCTCTTCCTGGAACAGCAGGGGTGGAACTGAGCTCTGAAAACTGGGAACAATAGCTTGGGCTATCCTCAGCAAAGAGAGCAGGGAACTGGGGTGTGGATGGGAGGTAGCAGGCTGGGCTCTGAACTCATCTCCTCCCCAGTTTCAGCTCTGGGTGCTTTAGGTGTGGCAGTCTTTAACATAGTTCTGGAAGACAGCTATGTGAGAGGCTTTGTTTGGGTAACTGCAAGCTTTGCTCACAGGTGTTCCTGTACCAGCAGGTACCTGCCAAGAGCTGGCTGGTTTCCAACAGTGGCAAGCAGGGGCTTCCCCTGCAGTGGGCAGGGCTCTGCCCCCCAGGTATCTTCGATGTTTTTCCCATCCTTCAATAAAGAGGTGGTTGAACTCTGACTCTATAGCCTAGAATTCTCCTTGCTTGCTGTTTGCATCTCCCTGGTTGCCAGTGCAGGATCCCACCATCTTCTGAGCATCGATGAACAGTCAGAAATGTTACCTGAGCAATTCTTGCAATCTTGTGATTTCTGATGTGGTCTGAAAATATTTGCAGGATTTTCTTAGATCTGTGGGTAACATCTCTGTAGCAGAAGGGTCTCCTCAGGACAAACACAGCCAGAGAGAGCTAAGCCTTTCTGTGATCTTACAGGCTGCTGCTACCAGCATATGGAACGATGCTGAGCAGTTAGGCACTGAAAGGATGCAGCCGACTGATGCTGCCAGGATTTAGCCAGATGTGCTTAAGCATTTTCAAAAAGCTTAGACATCTGTTTGGGCATTTCAAATCAGAGGCAAATGGGGATGCGCAGCTACAAACGACTCATGCCTCACTTATCAGTCAAGAAAAGACCTAAACCTAACCATAACCCAAACCCTACTCTGGCCCTAAGCCTGACCCTAACCCTAAACCTAACTCTAAACTTAGCCCGAACCCTAACCCTAACATTAACACTAACCCTAACACTGACTCTAACCGTAACACTAACTCTAACCTTAACACTAACCCTAGCCTAATCCTAAACCTAACCCTAACACTAACTCAAATCTTAACCCTAACCCCACGCCTAACCCTAAACCTAAGCCTAAAACAAACCCAAAACCATAAGCCTGACCCTAACCCTAACCTTGACCCTAACCCTAACCTTAATCCCAAACCCAAACCTGAACCTGACCCCAAACCCTTTCTTTAAACAGCTAAAATGATGCTGATGATATTTTAAGAAGAGGCATGAAATAAAGAAAAAATATAGAAAGAAAAAAAAACCAGCCTAAAAATGAAAAAAGATAGAATGTGAAATCCTTAAGCACAGGAAAAAGGAAGTCAAGTTTATGTTGAAACCATTGTATTTCAAACACATTCAAACATATAATATTTCTCTCAACTTAATACAGTAAACTCAGCTCCCAAACCAAAGTACTCTGAATCACCTCCTAAGCAAATATATGCAAGCATAGAAATTATTAGGCCCGGATGAGATATGACTTCCAAAACAGTGACAGTCTTCTGTATGCTCAAAGACAAACAAAACCATGTGATAGCATGGTTTTTCATTTAAAAGTTCTATGGGATTTCAACAGACACGAAGGGAAGAGTCATATTATGCATGCACAACACCCCACCACCACCTCGCCAGAAACACTCGAATAATTAAAATAGGCTAAAGTATTTTCACCTAGGTGCAAACACATTTTTTCTTCCACCCACTCATGAAAAGATAAGTCAGGTTGGGGGACTACAGTTTATGCAAAAATGTCCAAGAGAGTCTCCATGAACTAAATAAGATACTTAGCCACATACTTAGTTCCATTCTGACTTCACTGCAAAAACATCCAGTTGTTTCCAGTTAGATGGTTTCTCTACCCAAGGAAGAGAAACAATTCATCCTTCAAAAATAATTTCTGAGTTGCAGTGGGCAGCATGCAATACCTTTCAAAGTGCAGCAGTTCCACATTAGAGCTTCCACCACACTGCAAGGCATTCATGCTATAAATGCCCCAGAATTAATTGGCACCGTGGAATTAAGGAGGGTTCTAGGACACACCCAGCGAGAAGTGACGCCTTGGCATCCCCTATGCATTACAATGAACACCTTGCTGAAGATTTTCCCGGGGAAGGTGATACCATCACTCCTTTTCACTTCAATTAACTTCTGGGGCTCAAATTTTGATGCCTCAGTGCTACCAATTACTCTCTCACTGTCATGGACTGTCAGCATCAGCATGGTCTGTATTATCTAGTGATCTCTGAGGTCACTCAAAGGACATTTATACCACAGGGAGGCATTTCCAGAGTTATCCAGTCGTCACAGAATCCTGTGCAGGTTCAGCAGCACTCACTACCTGGGGCATCTCTGCGGAAAAGAACCTCAACGTTTTCCCATGGCTTGATTAAACCCACTCTGATCCTCTGGCTCAGCCATTTCTGCAGGTCTCAAAAATGTGTTGCTTAGACACCAGCACAGGCTTTGCAGCAGTACTCTTGCTTTCAGTCACTTTACACATGCTCATCAGTGAAGGTGACACTTTCCAGGTGACTCAGGCACAAAGAAAGGCTATTGTGGGTGGATAATTTAGGTCCAGCTTTCAACTTTCAGATCAAGCTGAGAGATGACAGCACTTTTCAGTGAAAACTCATTAAGTCAGAGCATTCAGGCAGAGGCAGGACTAGTCCTGCACCACAGTGGATGCTGTGAGCATTTTGGAGGGGGTAGGACACATTATTCATTGTAGTAAGGCCAAACATCAGTGAAGTCACTGCAGACTCCAATAAACCCCTCCAAGGTGCTCCAAGCTCTCCCTACACACTCACTATTCATTTCATAAAGCTTTGTGAAATCAGATCAAACCAGGGAAGGTAATGCAGAGCCAGGATGGAGAAGAAGCCCTTTGGCAGGCAGGGCTTTCAGATACAGCCCTGGGGCACAGCTGTTCTTGAGGGGCTTGACACTAAGAACCGGACCGAGTTTTCCAGCTTTTTTTTCCATGATCTCCAAAGAGGTTAGGAAAGCTTGGGCTCATCTCTGAAGAGTTTCCTCTACTCATGTTTCCTTCAGAAATTCTCCCAGGTGTTTTTCAGAGGCCTTGGGTGGCTGCCAGAGACCTGGCTCAGTGCTTGTTCAAGGATCACATCAGCACCTAAACCCACCAGGAGGGAAGACCTGGGCCAAATTCTTTGCTGGCTTTCCTGCTTCAGCCCCCGAAGTCTTTCCTGATTAGTGCCTGGATGGTGCCTTTCACCAGCAGGACACTAAGCTGGAAGATGCCATCTCTGTTCTTCAGCAGAACCCCTCTGCCAAGACTGGCAAGCATAGCAGGAACAACATTTATGGCCCACTGCCCTTTCCTCGAGGGGACTCCCGCGTCTCCCGTGCCCCGGTCAGGGGATGCTGCTTCCCGATGGCCCCAGCAGTGCACCCCGCCAGGCAGCACAGCCCCATCTTTGCAAATCTATGCAAATATGCGCAATGCACGCAAATCCATGCAAGCGAGCGGGGCCGTCTCGGGCGGGGCCGCCCGCCCCGGAGCGCCGGTGCCGCCCCCGGTATAAGGCGGTGGCGGCGCGGCCGTCCCGGAGTGCGGAGCTGCGGCAGTCCGGGGACAGGCAGGTCGTGCGGCAGCGGCGGCATCATGGTGAGTGCCGCCCCGGCTTGCTCCCTCCCTCCGGTCCCGCGAGTGCTCCCCGGAGCGGGCTGGGATCCCTGTGGCTTCCCGGGAAGGCTGTGCCGGGAGCCCAGAAGCGCGGGCAGCTGGCGACCGGAGTGCCCGCTGTGCTTGCCCTGCCTTTACCTGGCTTCAGCCTCTTCCTGAGCTGCTCCCTCCCCGGCTCTCAGCAGCCTCCTTCCTTTAGGCATCCCCTTGTACCCGTGGCAAGGAGCCACCAGCAAGCCCCGCCGGCTGCCGGGACCGGCGCTCGGTCACCTCTCATCCCTCTCCCACTTGTGTCGGTTCCTGCCCGTGTCCCGCGGTACCATTCCCTCGCTGCGAGGAGTTCTCCCCGTCTGCCAGCCCCCCACGCTGCCGACCCACAGCTGAGCTCCCGCAGTAAGCTGTGGCTTCCTCCACCCACTGCCCTGCTCCAAGGGTGGGCATCAGTGTGGGTGGGCTTCCAGGCTGCCCTGCCGCCGTGGTCCCGAGGCTTAGCTCTGGCTCATGAGCTCTCCAGCAGCCTTGGAGAGCATCCCAGCCCCAAGGTTCCCCAGGCACCCTGCCTGCTGTCCGCGGGGCCGTGCTCCCAGCCCTCCGTGTGCCAGACTGCCGTGAAGAAGGCAGAGTCTGCTGGCTGGTGACCAGCATTGCTGCGTCCTGGTGCTGCTGGGCTCTGCCCAGCCTGTTGTCAGCGCTGGGTCCCACAGAGCCAGTCCTGGCTGCGGCTTGTTGGTAGGATGAAGTGCAGCAAGCAGCATAACCCTCTGCCACCCCTGCGCTGATTCACAAGGTCCTCTGCCAGGGAGGAGTCCCTTCTCATCTCTTCTTCCTTAAGGTGCTTGCATCTGTGCCAAGTCTTTTCTGTGCCCTTCTGTAGAGTATCCTGGAAGACTTACCTCAGGACTTAAGTCCTCAGGTCTTACCCTTGGCTCCTTGTGTTACACAACGTTTATGGACCTGCTGGGAGGGATAAGTGGGGTATTGCTTTGCTCTTCTTGCACCTCAGCTTTGGGAAAGGTGGGGAGATGGGCTTCTGCCTCTCACCATGGGTGTCAAGGGCTTAATTTTTTGCCATCCCTCACTGTCACTGCTGCCTCTGAAATACAGCACTTTAGATGCAGAGAGCCAGGACTTGCTGCATCCTGTGCAACTTCATTGGACAGCAGTCGCTGCCCTGCACCTGAGTGCAAAATGGCCGGTTCCACCGGCTTCCTGCCAGCTGACTCATAGTGGGGCACCCGTGGCTCTGGAAATCCGGTTTGATTTGGATGCTCCTCTGCCTCAGTTGTGCCTGATGACACATCCAAATCCTTGGCAACTGCAGGTCTAAGGCACTGAATACTTTCAGTCTTGTCAAAAGAACTACAGGCTCTGAGGTGCCTCACCTGAAGGGAGTGAGGCTGCAGAGCCCACCTTCACCTGGCTTCTCCTGAGGGACCTGAGGCTACCCTTGAAGCTGTGAGCTAAGAGACCCTCCCATCTCAGCCTTTCCATTGACTTAAAAAGTGCAACTAATGCTTCTTCCTCCTCCAGAGCTAATTTAGGGAAGCTGAGGCTCAGAGCATGGTAACTGTTCTTGGTTGTAAATTCCCCCTCTTTGCTGGGCACCCGTCCTCAGTGCCACCAGCCCCTCAGCTCCCAGTGTCCTGGTGGTGCTTTGCCATCTCAGCCTCCAGCCCTGTTGGAATTGCAACAGCAGCTGTGCCAGCTGCTGCCAGGCCTCAGCCCTTAAGGCATATGGATGTTTGGGCAATGGAGAAGATGCTCGCTGGATGCTGTCCAGGGCTCTGGGTGGGGCCAGTCCCGGGAATGGGTGGCCTGGTATCCTGGGCTCCAGCAGATGGGTCTCCATCTCCTTGGGCCCCTGAGGTGGTCAGTGCAGTGATGAGAGGTAGAGCACCAGATTTGGGAGAAAGCAGCAGCTTGGAATGGACACATGGCACTCAGGCACCAGGGCAGTGTGCCTTGCCCAAGCAGAGAAGGGCCAGAGCTGCCCTTCCAGGGCTGTGCACCTCCTGCAGTGATTGCATTTCTGCTCTCTGCTGGGATCTGACCCTGCCTCCCCCTCCCCAGCGTGAGTGCATCTCCGTCCACGTCGGCCAGGCCGGCGTCCAGATGGGCAACACCTGCTGGGAGCTGTACTGCCTGGAGCACGGCATCCAGCCCGACGGGCAGATGCCCAGCGACAAAACCATCGGCGGAGGGGACGACTCCTTCACCACCTTCTTCTGTGAGACCGGGGCTGGGAAGCACGTCCCACGGGCCATCTTTGTGGACCTGGAGCCCACGGTGATTGGTGAGTTCACCCTAGATGGGCAGTGATAGTGGTCACTGTTTCTGGGAACAACCCACTGCAGGACTCTCCCTAGAGTGTCTCCTGCTACCTTTCCCCAGATCCAGTTAGAAAATCTGTTATGTCACACTCTCCTAGATGAGGTTCGGGGAGGAGTCTACCGCCAGCTCTTCCACCCTGAGCAGATGATCACTGGCAAGGAGGATGCTGCCAACAACTATGCCCGGGGACANGCCAACAACTACGCCCGGGGACACTACACCATTGGCAAAGAGATCATTGATCAAGTGCTGGACAGGATCCGTAAGCTGGTAAGTGACTGCAGGGAGGGGATGTGTCCCCTTGGGCTGGGGTCCAGCATCATTTAAAGGGTGGGAGCATGGTGTGAACTCTGCTGCGCCTTGGGGAAATCTGCAGCTACCCAAACAAAAGTTTGAAACTTCCCTCCAGCCAAGTTAGTGCTTGAGGGAAACTTACTTGTCTCTCTCTACAGGCTGACCAGTGCACAGGCCTCCAGGGATTCCTTGTGTTTCGTAGCTTTGGAGGTGGCACTGGCTCTGGATTCACCTCCCTGTTGATGGAACGACTCTCTGTTGACTATGGCAAGAAGTCCAAGCTGGAATTCTCCATCTACCCAGCACCACAAGTCTCTACCGCTGTGGTAGAGCCCTACAACTCCATTCTCACCACCCACACTACACTGGAGCACTCGGACTGTGCTTTCATGGTGGACAACGAGGCCATCTACGACATCTGCCGCCGCAACCTGGACATCGAGCGCCCAACCTACACCAACTTGAACAGACTCATCAGCCAGATTGTCTCATCCATTACAGCGTCACTGAGGTTTGACGGAGCCCTGAATGTGGACCTGACCGAGTTCCAGACCAACCTGGTGCCCTACCCTCGCATTCACTTCCCCCTGGCCACCTATGCCCCTGTGGTTTCTGCTGAGAGAGCTTATCATGAGCAGCTGTCGGTATCCGAAATCACCAACTCCTGCTTCGAGCCGGCCAACCAGATGGTGAAGTGTGACCCTCGCCATGGCAAGTACATGGCCTGCTGCCTGCTGTACCGCGGGGACGTGGTGCCCAAGGACGTCAACGCCGCCATCGCCACCATCAAGACCAAGCGCAGCATCCAGTTTGTGGACTGGTGCCCCACTGGTTTCAAGGTGGGCATCAACTACCAGCCGCCCACGGTGGTGCCCGGGGGGGACCTGGCCAAGGTGCAGCGCGCCGTCTGCATGCTGAGCAACACCACGGCCATCGCCGAGGCCTGGGCCCGCCTGGACCACAAGTTTGACCTGATGTACGCCAAGCGTGCCTTCGTGCACTGGTACGTGGGCGAGGGCATGGAGGAGGGGGAGTTCTCTGAGGCGCGGGAAGACATGGCCGCTCTGGAGAAGGATTACGAGGAAGTGGGCCTGGACTCCTATGAGGATGAAGATGAGGGTGAGGAGTAAAGAAGCTCCCGGCCAAAAAAGGACCATGCTCCTTCCCCATGTTACCTGCAAACCCTTTGCAATAAACCGTTTCAGAGCCTCTGTGTCTCCCAGTATCCCCCCAGCTGTATCGGTTTCTTGCCGGGTCAGGTGTGTGGTGAGTGCTTCAGCCCTGCTGCTGTTGCTGCTATTCTTCCTCCCAGTGCTCCGCTCCAGCTCCCCACATAGGTGAGAGCCCCATACCAGAGGGATATGTCCAGGACACACAGCAGGCTCTGGGAAGGTGCTGGAACATGTCCACCAAAGGGATCCATAGGAGTGCTGCTGATGTGATAGAAGTTCCAAGCTTAGGCATGGGGTCCTCTGTCTGGGAGTACCTCTGCCCTCAGCCTGCCCTGCTCTGTCAGTGCTCTGCCTTCCCCCTGGGGCATGTGGCCCCACTCTACCTGGCCCAGATCGTCTTCTGCATTGTCCCCATTCTGAGTCCTCTCACTGCCCTGCCTGATGGTAAGTAGTCCCAGCATCAGCTCCTCGCTCCAGCTGCAAACTGGAGATTTCTGTTACCCATTATCCAGTGTGCTGGTTCCAGAGATTAATTTTCCCTGCTTACCACTAATGCTCCAGCTATATTGACCCACAGGGGCTGTCCTCGCTCGCCCTTCTCCTCCCAACATGCACCCGTGGCAGCTGGAGGGGAGAGTGGGGGCCAGCCCTGGCTGCTGGAATGCAGCCAGGCACTCATCTCACAGCGCAGGGCTGCTGGCACTGCTCTGCTTGTCTGTGACTGGAGTGCCAGCCTCAGACTGAGTGATGCCTGCTGCTCCTGCCGCTACGCCAGGGCAGGAGTCACTGCCCCTCACACCAGATGCTGCTCTGATCTACTCCTTATGTCTTGTCTGATTGTGGGGAAAGGAGGGAATCTGCTCCTTCAGGAGTAATTCCATTGCTGCTATCTCCCTGTGTCTTCACAGACGTGACTGCCACCAGAAGGATGTAGAAGTTGGAATTGTGTCCTATAGCTTTTTCTAAAAGTTACCCTGCACCTCTGTCCTGGACAAGGGACACAGTAGTGTCTCCTGGTATGCTTACGAGCAGCAGAGGACTATCCACCCCCATGGCCAGGGAGGGGTAGCTGTGCCGCCCAAGGCCTTGGCAGCAAGGACAGAGCCCTCTCCCTGCTCAGGCAGCATTCGAGGCTGATGGTCCAGGCATCCTCAGTACCAGGATCAGCCCTGGCCTTGGCAGGGGTGGCTGCGCTGGCCAGGGCTCAAACAGAGCTGCTGCTCTGAATGTAGTCACAAGTTATTAACAGCAAGCAGGCTGCAATGACCCTTTTTTGGCAGCCCAGATTTGTCATGCAGATCTGCAGCCTCACAAGGTTGTGCAGCACTGCCTATCTGTCCCCACCGGGAGAGAAGGGCAAACCTTGGCTGGAGCCTCCCAGAGCATCGATGGCAAAAGGAGGTTTGGGGGGCAAAGTGGGCTGCTGAGTCTGATACGTGTCTCTATCGTGTTTCTCCTCCTTTTTCCTGTTTCAGAGGCCCAGGTGGACTCGGGGTGTCCCCAGATCCCTGGGGGGAGCCGGTAGCAGAGCAGGTTAGGGACCGTTCTACCTGCTCTGCCTCCGGTGCTGTGGCTCAGCACTGCCTGTCACCCCTGAGGGTCGGTCCCCAGGCCTCCTGCCGGCAGCCTGGCTGGATGCCCCCGCCTCCCTCCCGGCAGAGGAGGGAGACCAGCTTCGGGCCCCGCACCTCGGGCTTCCCCCGTAGCCAGGAGGACCCCGCAGGCTCCCCGAAGGGGGTTCTCCCCCCCGCATGCAACTGTACCCAAATAAGGGGGCGCGGCGACAGCAAGCCCCTCCCACCTATAAGAGAGCGCTGCGGCGGGGATTGCAGCAGCC
>VZRO01002173.1:346050-358835 GCA_013397915.1 Daphoenositta chrysoptera | reverse complement strand
CGGCATCCCGGCATCCCGGCACCCCGGCATCCCGGCATCCCTCCTCCTTGCAGCGGGCTCGTCCTGTCCTGCGCCGCTTCCCGACACCCCTGCCGCCAGCTCTGTCACCAGCTCTTGCCCTCGGACCGGGAACGTTTTCCTCTCCTTCATCCAGCAGCAGCAGCCCTGCGATCAGAGCTGCAGCCGAGCTTTCCATCCCCGCCTCTCTGATGGAACAAGCGGGCTGAGCTCAGTGGAAGGGCTCTGCCTGGTGGTGACACGTTTATGAGGCTCCTTGTCCCCTCGCTTTGGTTGTCACTCACCACCCCGCTGGGCACCAGGGATGTGCCCGCGGCCGGAGCTGGCTCGGGCGGTGTTGTGCCGCCTGCATCCCCTGCTGGGTGGGCTTTGCGGGGGCTGATGTGCGGCTGGCCAGACCTGGAGGGTCGGAGCCGCCCACCCCTTTGCCATGGCCCCGCCCCAGCTGTTCCAGCTGCCTGCACTTGGGACCGGGAGAAGGAAGCGCCAGGCGCTGGCCAAGATCCTTTTCAATCACGTGGCGGTGGCCTCCACGTCCACCTTCGTCCCCCGTCCCAGGCCCGGCGAGGATGGCGCTGCCGGCCCTCGCCCTGCTGCTGGCAGCGGGGCTCCGACACACGCAGGTTAGCAAGCAAGGGTGGAAAGTTTGGGGGAAGCGCATAGGACTGAGGAGGGAAGGATCCGGTGGGACGCCTCCGGAATCTGCCGTATTTCCCGATCGGTCTCCCTGCTCTTCATGCTGTGCCTCCCTCCTGCAGCAGCCCATGTCCCGCCCCAATGTCCTGCTTGCGTTCCCAGCTCCTTGCCTGCCCTCGCAGCACCCACCCCAAGAGCCCCCGTCCCCCCAGATGCCACCAGCTCAGCCGCCGGGTGTTTCAGTAGTGGGGAGGAGCCACCACCGGAGGTTGCCCGGCTCATCCCTCCTGCTCTCCCAGGAGGACAGTTTGGTACCCGCTTCGCGGGCTCCTCCAAGAACCAGCCCCATCAGTGCCCTAGGAAGTACGGGAGGGGGCGGCAGGGCTTGGGGAGGTTCTGCAGCCCTCCAGCTCTGCCCCTCTCCTGCAGGCCTCCCCTTCGGCACGCTCCTTCCAGGTGGATTACGGACACAACTGCTTCCTCAAGGATGGTGCTCCTTTCCGCTACATCTCGGGCAGCATCCACTACGCCCGTGTCCCACGCCCTGCCTGGAGGGACCGGCTGCTCAAGATGTACATGAGCGGGCTCAGCGCTGTGCAGGTGTAAGCCATGGCGACAGCCCTGACGGGACACAGCCCACAGCCACCACGGGGTTTCTGGGATCGGTAGGAACAGAGACACGGGTGTTGTCTGACCACAGGGAGCAAGGACCAACACTTGCACTTGGCTCTGACCTCCAGGTCACCCCGGCCAGACATAAGCATGAGTTTGTGTGCTGTTCCAGTTCCAGTCCAGCCCGAGTTGCCACACTCAGCTCAGTCTGCAGGCCAGTTCCCAGAAGCAGAGGGACCAGCTGGTGGGATGGTTCCCTGTCATGCTGGGGTGCCCTTAGTCCTGCACGCTGATCTCCCCTCTCATCCCAGCTATGTCCCTTGGAACTACCACGAGACGCTGCCAGGAGTTTATGACTTCACTGGGAACCGGGATGTGGAAGCCTTCCTGGACCTGACAGCTGAGCTGGGACTTCTGGTGATCCTGCGGCCAGGGCCCTACATCTGTGCAGAGTGGGAGATGGTGAGCCCAGCCCCCAGCCTGGCACAGAGGAGTGACGGGTGGTCTGGGAAGGGCACAGCAGGGTTGGCCCTTCTGGCTGTCACACTGTGACAGTGCCATGCCTGCCGTGCCCAGGCTGCTGCCCCACGGGCCACGTGCCTTGCTGGTGCCAAGCAGCATTGCACTGGCCGATTTCAGCTCTGTGCAGGCCCAGGCTGCTGAGCAGTTTCTCTGCCTCCCTCTCTGCCGTGTGTGTTTCTCCAGGGCGGCCTGCCTGCCTGGCTGCTGTGGAAACCAGACATCATCCTACGCACTTCTGACCCCGGTGAGGCTCAGCGCAGGGCTCTGCCCACCATGTCCTTACAGTCTGGTGCCAGTCCTGGCATCCTCTCCACACACCTGCCAGCTCCGCATGTGAGGTCTTTCCCATCATCTTCTCCATTTTTTGAGAGCCCCATAGTTTGTACTCCACCTCCACTTCCCCATCTTGCTTGACCCTGCCCCATCTGCTCTGTCTTCCTCCTGGCAGGCTGGCTGCAGGTGGGCTGGGGTGGATGCTGCAGCCAGGCTGATCTGCCCTCTGTGCCCCCAGCCTACCTGGCAGCTGTGGACTCCTGGCTCCATATCCTGCTGCCCAAGATCAAGCCACGCCTGTACCAGCACGGGGGGAATATCATCAGTGTGCAGGTAAGGTGTTGTGACGCCCAGCCCCCTGCCCTGCTCTGGGTCATCTTTGGATGTCCCCCAAAAAGCCACTTGTATCCCCTACCCAATGACCTTACCCAGCAAAGCTCAGATAAATCCCTCCCAACTTCTGGACCTGGATCTAAATCCAAAGTCTGGGGATCTGAGGTACCTGCCATCACCCCAGCTGTGGTTTGAGGGACACTGACAGAGCTGGAGCTCCTGGTGGGACTGGAAGGTTATGCTCAGGACCCACCTGGGGGTTGTCAGGACATCTGATGATGTCCGGAGGAGAGGGGGGAGCTGGGTGCTCACCCCAGTGGGCAGTGGGACCTGTCTGCAGCCCTGCCATGTGCACACTGGGTACCAGCCCTGCCCTGCTTGCAGGTGGAGAATGAATATGGGAGCTACTACGCCTGTGACCGTGGATACCTCCGGCATCTGCTGGGCTCCTTTCGGGCCCTGCTGGGGAGCGAGGTGCTGCTCTTCACCACCGACAGCACGCGGGTGGAGGAGCTGCGCTGTGGCACGCTGCCAGGGCTCTATGCCACCGTCGACTTTGGGCCAGGTACCCCTGTGGGGGAGGAGGAGGAGGAGAGAGGATGTGGGTCCCTTCTCTGTCCTGCTCAAACCTCCCTCTCCTTGCCTCCACAGGATCCAATGTGACGGAGGCATTTGGTGCCCAGCGCCGCGTGGAACCGAAGGGGCCCCTGGTGAGCTTGGCGTGGGTGCTGTGGGGGGAACGACCCGTGATGGCTTTGGGGAGGCAGAGGCACCAGGCAGCAAGGCAAAGAGGGTGCAGGGAGCAGGGACGACGTGGCTGACATCCAGCTCCAGGCAGGTGACAGTCCCTTTCTCCTCCAGGTCAACTCTGAGTACTACACAGGTTGGCTGGACTACTGGGGGGAGGCACATGCCAGCACCAGCGCAGCACGGGTGGCCCAGGGGCTGGAGGACATCCTGTGGCTGGGAGCCAGCGTCAACATGCAAGTAGTCAGCTGGGAGAGGGCACAGCCAGCAGGGGAGCGGGCAGCACCTCTTGCCTTCATCCCATGGGGATCAGGCCAGGACTGTGCGTGCAGGAGGGAAGGGGCAGTGCCTGGTGAACCCCTGCTGGGTTTGTGGGGGTGCTGACGGGGCTCTCTGGGGTGTATCATAGGTACATGTTCCATGGAGGGACGAACTTTGCCTACTGGAGCGGTGAGTAGAGCCTTGCCCATGGGAGGGAGGGGCACACTGCAGGGCTGGGGAGGGCTTTGCTTGGCCATCCCTGAGAAGCCTGCTTCAGGCTCTTGTTCTGTCCCATGGGGCAGGCTGACACATAGTCAAGGGCTTGAACTGAAGCTTGTCCTCTCCTGGGGACTCCTTTTGTCCCTGTGCAGAGGCTCACAGTTCTGGGTCATGCCCCACTCCGTTGCACTGCAGCCAGCCTGGGGCTGGGTTCCATGCCCTGGGCTGTGCCAGAGCCCCTTCCTCCAGCTCTCATCACTTCCTTGGCCAGGTGCTGACTACAAGGACCAGTACAAACCAGTGACCACCAGCTATGACTATGATGCCCCCCTCTCGGAGGCAGGAGACCCCACTGAGAAGCTGTTTGCCATTCGCACGGTCATCAGCAAGGTAACGAACCTGGCAGGAAGAAGGGGACAGTAGCGGGCACTGCTGCTTGTGCCAGGACAGTAGAGGCTACCAGCAGGGCAAGGGACATCTCCCTGCTTGCTGTGGCAGGCAGCTGACAGTCTGCTGTTCAGTTCCAGCCCCTGCCAGTTGGTCCAATGCCACCTGCCACCCCCAAGTATGCCTATGGCTGGGTGGCCCTGCGGAAGGTGAGTGCCTGTCCCAAAGGCTGTACTGCCCCAGCATGGCACTGCTCAGCTGGCCAGCACCCACCCCTCTCTTTGCAGTATGCTGACCTCCTGGATGTCTTGGACGTGCTGTGCCCCTCTGGGCCCATCCAGAGCCAGTTCCCTCTCACCTTTGAGGCCCTAAAGCAGGTGAGAGGCTGGGTGTCGTGGGGGACACTTTATGAGATGCTCCTGTCTGCCTGGCCCTGGCTCTGGGGCAGAGGAGCACAGCTCACTTCTAGCCCCATTTCCCTTCCTGTGCCACTGCACTGTGTCCTGCAGGCCCATGGCTTTGTGGTGTACCACACACAGCTGCCCCGGGATGTCCTGGACCCAGCCACGCTGGCTGCTCCTCCCCACAGCATCTGTGACCGTGGCTACGTGATGCTGCAGAAGGTGAGGCTGTGGAAGCACACCAGTCCCTGTGACAGTGCTTCGGAGGGCTGTGGAACCTGCTGGCAGCAGGGCTGTGCCATTCCAGCATCTTGGGGACAGCCAGGGTGCCGACAGCCACACTCAGCCTTTGTGGGGTGGCTTTCGGGCCCAAATTTGCTCCCTTTGGGGGCAGAGAGCAGCCCTGGCTCTGGCGGGGCGGGCAGCAGGGTGCTATGTGCCTGCTGGCAGTGTTGGGGGTGGTGGGATCTGGACAAGGGCCAGCAGCACTGACGTTGTGGCTTTAGGAGTACCAGGGAACGCTGGAGAGGGACGGGCAGACAACACTGAATGTAACGGGCAGGGCAGGGGACACCCTGGACATGCTCCTGGAGAACATGGGCAGGATCAGCTTCGGGGCCAACACCAGTGACTTCAAGGTAAGGGGCGAGGGCTCTGAGGCTCCAGAGGGGATGGCCTGGCAACCCATGTGACCAAACACCTCCTTTACTGCCACCAGTGACAGAGTCCAGCCTTGGTGGAGCCACTCCCAGTCCTGCTCCCTGCTCCTCCTTTCATCTCAAACCTCCAGGACAGGGCTCAGAGACCAGCACCCCTCTCCCATTTATGCTGCTACAGCTGCCGGGGCCCTTCGCTCCTTAAGAGAGGATCCCATCCCACCTTCACTGCTGCAAGGGGGACATGCCCTGGGATTGCCAAGTGTCCTGACTGTGGAAGATGCTGCTGCTTCATTTTCCCTCCTGTTCCATCTCAGGGCTTGCTGGGAAACCTCTCACTGAACTCCAGGCCTCTCAGCAACTGGCTGATCTATCCCCTGGCCATAGACACTGCAGTCCAACAGGGCTGGCCCCACACTGCCCTGCCAAAATCAAGCAGTGGGGGCAGAGTGGGGCCAGCCTTCTATACTGGGACCTTTGAGACACCTGGCATTGCCTGGGACACCTTTGTGAAGTTCCCAGGTTGGAGCAAGGTAAGGCAGTGCATTAACTGGGGAAGTGGAGAAGGGTGAACCAGGACACAGCTCAGACCCATCTCCATCATTTTCCAGGGACTGCTGTGGATAAATGGCTTCAACTTGGGCCGGTACTGGACCCGTCGTGGGCCCCAGCAGACCCTCTTTGTGCCTGGCTCGGTGCTGCACGTTGGCCACCCCAACAATATTACAGTGCTGGAGCTGGAAGGGGCACCTCCCACTCCTCTCTTGCTCTTCCTTGACCGACCCCTTTACAACAGGACACTCGGCCGCAGCACCACGGGCCCACAATACAGATATGTTTAGCACTAGATATTTAGTGTGACTGTGGCAAGGAAATATTGGTGATGATGGGGATGGCCAAGTGGATGAAAGAGGGATCAGAGGAAAGCTTTCTAATTATTGCCCCCAGTAAACACTGCTGGGCACTGGCCTCGCCTCTCACTGGGGCTGGGGAGATGGCAGGGGCTGATGAAGCACAGGGGCTAAGGGAAGTGGCACAGGTCCTGGCATAGACGTGCAGAGCTCCTGCCCTCCTCTGGGGACAGGCAGGGCCTGTGCTAATGAGTAAAAAACCCAGGATTGAGCTTGATTTGCATGTCAATGCCACACTTATCCCAAATAGTTCCAGTGCTCACGCTGACTCCCCCCACGTCCAGGGGGTCAAGGCACCTCTTTATTGACAATGTAGGCAGAAGTAATAGTTGCTAACATGACAGGGCTGCGATGCTGATGGCAGCCAGGAGAGGAGAGGTGAAAGCACAGCCTCGAGGGTGTCCACAGGCATGGCTGAAGGTAGCCCAGGGCTGCAGGGTCTGTATGTGTCAGGATCTGTCCTTCTGCCTACAGACAGCAGCCTACGAGGTAGCCATGAGAAAACCTGGCAGCAGTACCCCTGGCTGGAGCCAGGCCACCAAACAGTCCTGGCCCCTCTAGCACATGGAAACCTCTCAGTTGTTAACTTCGCCAAAGTCACCACCTGGAGTGATATTCATGCCCAGAGCCTTGCCAGAGGTGCCCTGGAGAGTGACACGGGCAGCTCAGTCCCTCTGACCATCGCTGTTCCCAGGCTCTCCCTTGCTGCACAGCCAGTGCTCAGCCACGTCCCCACCACATTGGTCCTTGGCAGGTGGCAGCAGTCTCCAGCGTTAGGTGCGGCCAGCCTGGGCCCGGCGGTGGGTTTGCAGGCAGGCCGTGGAACAGAAGGAGAAGTCGAGGTAATGGAAAGGGATCCGTCCCAGCAAGGACTCTCCACAATGCCAGCAGCGGCTGCAGAAAGACCAGAGCTAGCCCTGAGCAAAGGGGACACTTGCAGAAGAGTTAGAAGAGTAAAGGATTCCCTGCCTGGGCTGTGACACAAGACACCAGCAGCATGAGGGAGCTGGGGCTCCTCTGGTCTCACAGGGCTGATAGGCTCACCCAGTGGCCTGGCCAGAACATGTTCCCTGGACGAGATGCTGTGTGGGGGCATGGTGTGAGGTACTTTGAGGCAGAATGAACGTGGAGGGACTTGGCCCTCTAAAGGTTTTAAAGCCCCTGCCCAGATAAGCACGGGGAGTGCTGGCTGCCAACAAACAGGGATACAGGAGTGGCTGGGACATTGGCTTGCTGTAGATCTGGCTGCAAGTGGACCGAGTCATCCTTAACAAAATATTTCAGGGGAGCAGGGCAAGAGAGGGAGGAAACTTTTACACAAGCACTACAGGGAATTGAGTGGACAGGAATAGCTTTAGACTGGAAATGAGAACTGGAGCGAGAAGGGCAGGGAACAGCGGTGCTGACACGGAAGAATTTGTCTTCAGAGCCACGTTGCTGGGATGGTTACCTGATGTTGGCAAGAGTTGTGTCGGTGTCCTGCAGCTGTGCAGCCAACCTCCTCTCAGCAGCCAGTGCCCTCTGGGGAGCAGAGACAGCTCAGCCCCGCAGCCCCTGGGAGCTGCTGTGCCCAGAGCTCACTGCTGGGCTGCATCCCCTTCCCGGTCCTCACCTTCTCCCTGTCAGACAGGGCTGCAAACCGCTGCTTCTCTTCCTGCTCCTGCTCCCAGCGCTGCCGCTCCTCCCGCTGTGCTTGCTCCCGTTGCTTCCGCTGGGCTTTCTGTGCCCGCTTCTTCTCCAGCTTCTTGGCCTCCATCTCCTGTGTCAGGGGCCCTGGCACCTGAGGGCAGAGGGCAGGCAGCATCTCCCACTGAGCCTGGGGCAATGGCACGAGTGGGAGAAGGGAGCTTTGCTCTGGGGTTCCCCTGCCGGGGAGGGCAGAGGGCGGGCGCCCACCTTGGCACGGCTGTAGTCGTACTTGTCTGGATGGTCCACCATGAACTTGCGGAAGGCATTGCGGGTCAGTCTGTTGGCAGAGACGCAGTACGGGGTCCTCTCCTGCCTGTCCCTGTGAGACAAGGGAGACCAGCTCACTCACACTCCCATCTTACTGTCTGCATCCTGCTGGGCTATGAGCCCAGAGACTCCCCAGAGATGGGCAGTGTGTGCTGCAGGCTATGGTATCACAGCCAAGGAGGCGAAAGTTCCTTATTCCTGTACCAGAATCCTCCAAATCCTCTCCTTCTTGCCTCTAAAATCCCCTGCATGGGGCTTTTGTCTCATGCTGGCCCTTGGAACTGCCTACCAAGAAACCTGTGTGCACTTTGAGGTGCTGCCCACCTGCTGCCATGCCAGACCAGGCTGGCAGACAGAAGGGTGGTTCAGCTCTTAGGTCTCCCATAAAAACCCCAGACGTCCTGTAGATTGTAGAGACCAGTCCTGGCTGTCCCAGGACAAGGGTGGCACCAGTTTCCTGTGGCTGAGAGGAGTGAGTTGCTGGGCTCTCACAGCAGGGGCTGTGAAGCCCTGGGTGTCCTGCAGCCTTACCTGAGGGCAGGGTCTGCCCCCGCCTCCAGCAGCAGCCACACAGCCTCAGCCTTGCCTGCCCGTGCTGCCACGTGAAGCAGGGTGCAGCCACGCTCGTCCACGGGCTGGTTCAGCAGGGCGTGGGCCATATCCAGAGACTGTGCCACCTCCCCATCCTCGCTGTCCCCTGGCAGGCCCCTGTTCTCTGGCACACCCAGGAGGTGCCGCAGTGTCCGCACATCCCCTGTCTTGCAGGCAGTGAAGAGAGCATCGCAGAGCTGGGTCTGAGGGTCTCCTGTGAGGGAAGAACAGGAGGGGAGTCTGATGGGCAGACTGGGCAGAGCAGCACTCTGGTCTGACTAGGGAACACACACAATGAAACATCTTGTCAGCTGGATTTGGGCACTGCAGGATCTCTAGCACCTTCAGAGTCTGTGGCAATGTGCTATGGCATCGCTAGGCACTGTTGGCAGCAGCCAAGTCCTCTCTTGAGGTAAGACCCACTCCAATCCCCCCAACACACCTGGCTTAGCCAGGTGCTGCCTGGCCCCCCTGGCTCAGAGCTACGGCTCCAAACACACAGCTCAATCAGAGGCACATGACTGCACAAAAGACTTCTCACACCCAGCTGTTTTGGGCACCTGCATGACAATGTGCTCTTCACCCACCTAAAAGCCACCAGTACATGGGGCAGGAATCCAGCTGATGCAACTCCCCACCCCACTTACCTCCATTGCTCCAGGGAAGCAGCCCAGCCTCAGCCTCCCCCTGCAGCTCTGTCGCTGGCTCCAGGCCAGGCTGCCCACACTGGTATCCAGTCTCTTGAGTGCAAGGCCCTGCACAGGCAACACAAGGTGAGGAAGAGGGTCAGGGTCAGCCTGCATCCCAGCCATGGCCTTCCTACACTGCCCCTGCCAGTTCTTCCCCCTCACCTTTCTCCACCTTCTTGTCCCTCTTCCTCCTTTTGCGGTTTCGCTTGGGCATCACTTCAAACTCCCGGAGGTCCAAGGTCCCCAGTGTCACTTCCACAGTCTCCAGTTCCCCTGCAAGGCTTTCCTCCTCCTCTTCCTCCTCCTCCTCTGCGGCTGAGGGGGGTGGTAAGACTGGGGCTAAGGCCCCACACACAGAACAAATCACTCGGGGCTCTCAGTCAAGAACACCCTGTCTTTCTCCTGTCCAGCCACACTATGCACATCCCCTCTGGGCTGCAAATCTGGCCCATGCCATAACATCAGACACCTCCTGCTTGCTCAGAGTCATGTCCCCCTCCATGGTTCAACTCACCAGTTATGTCCTCCTGCGGGGAATCCACTTCTGGTTTCCGTTGCCTCTTCTGCCATACCTTCCGGGGGGACCCAGTGATGTCCTCCAGTGGCGTGTCCTTCCCTGGGCAGCAACAGTGCTCCCGTCATTGCTTGGGGAGAGGGAGTACCCCATATCTCCAGGGACTGAGGGCTGAAGAGCTAGCACCTCCACCCCAAAGGGTAGCATCCCCTAATGCACAAGGGGCCGTGTCACCCCACCTGCCCTGACCCAGAGGCACAAGGGCTGGTCCAACTCACCATACACCTGCAGGCTGGCCAGCGTGGTGTGGACTCGCAGCACCTCCCGCAGGGTGGCCCTGCGGGTGCTGAGGGGGATGTGGCAGATGCGAGGGTCCCCCCGGGTGAGGGGTGGGTTCCTGCCGCCGAAGAGCAGCGCACGGTTGTGACGAGGGGCACGGAGGAAGATGCGCTGAGCTTCATTCAGGTGCTGTGCCCAGGCTGCCAGGAGGTCCTGAATATCCTGGGGAGAAAGGAGAAGCTTTATGAGATCCTGAGCACACTACGTCGGCTAAACGTAGCTCTGGAGCAGGGACAAATCCATGACAGAGTGGCCTCAGTTGGGCCCTGCTCCTTTTCCAGAGCCCACCACCCCTGCCATGCCCTCCAGCAGCAGTGTGGTACCACCTGACAGAGCCAGCCAGGACCACTCTCCCTGCCAAGAGCCCAGTGCTGTGGTGCATCCTCACTTTGAGCAGTGCAGCCTCGTTGTAGCGGCGCAGGGAGGCCCCAGCTGATCTGGGTGCTGACCCTGGGGTCTGGGCATCCCGAAGGCCCTGGGCTGTGCCCCGCCGTGCTCGCACCGTGTAGCGGTGGAAGGTCTTGTGCTCCTGCACCTGAGGGCTGTGGAGAGGGACAGGCATGAGCAACAGGGCTTAGTGTGCGTGGGATTAACATGCAAGAGTAGCTCCAGCTGACTGTGCCCAGAGGGGCAATCCTGCTGTCCCCCTGTACTCACCCCCGGAACACCGCTCCTGCGAAGTGCCCGCCACCCATCATCAGCACAACCCAGCACGTGCTTGCACTGAGGCTCTGCAGTGATGCTGTCAGCTCCACCGGCTCCTCAATGTCATCCTGATACACAGATACCCTTGCTAGCACCCACAGCATTACCTCCTTACCTCTTGCTGCCCCCAGGACAGACACCAGCCCCTCTGCTGGCACCAGAAGCAGGTTTCTGGGAGCACCCCAGAGCCAAGAAACAGGCCACCAACAAGTCTGGGGCTCTGACCTGGCACCAGAGTCCACCCTTCCTATCACAGGAGGTAGGGGACTGTCAGAGAGACATCCACACCCCAGTGCCACCCACCTTTTCTGGGGTCCCTCTCCCAAATAGCTGGGCTGTGACTTGCCTTCCCAGTGACCAGCACACAGCGGTATGCGGAGATGAGCTGGCCCTTCGCATTGCGGAGCAGCACCTTGTGGGAGCGGGGAATCTGGGGGGCCTGGGGGCTGTCACTGGCAGAGGGCAGCAACTCTGACTCACTGCTCACATCAGAGCTATCCGAGTCGGATCCTGAGATGCTGGAAACATCACCTGCAAGGAAAAAAAAAACTGCACTGAAACAAAGCGAAGATTAATGAACAGCTTCCCAAAAACTCTGCAAGTGACTTCAAGGGTACTTGCAGAGAGCCCACGACCCCAGGAATGTTCTGTCAAATAACCCTGTATCACAAAGGGGCTGTGGCCTGGGGAGATAGGAGTTTGGGGCTCTGGATCCCCAGGTATGCTTAGATAGAGGCTCAGTTAAAACACCCCCTTCTCCCTATAACAAAATGGCTCAGGAGCAGTACAGAACCCTGAGAAGACCCCACAGGGACAGAATAAAGGGACCCTGCACTAGCAGAGGGCTTCATCCCTGCACAGAAGAGCCCCAGTGAGGTCACTGACAGCCCCTGGGCTCCAGTGCAGACAGCCCAGGTGCTCACCTGTGCGGGTCTTCTCCTCAAACACTTCGGCAGGCAGCGTCCGGCGCCCCAGGAGTCGCTGCTTCAGGTTGAAGCGGTGCCAATCAAGACAGTAGTGCTCAGTCTGTGGAGCAAAAAGGTATGAGCTGGCAGCGCCTTGGTGGTCCATGAAAGCCATCACCACCAAAGGGCACGAGGTGAGAGACCCCAAGGGCTAAACTTATGCCGGGATCCTTCAGCGGTCCTGACTGAAAAACCGCATTATATTAAGGAGTTACCCGTGAAACAGTTAACCTGAACAAGCACAGGCCTGTGCTGCACTTACCCTTTACTTCCAGTAAATGATAATTTAATTGATAATATACAAGGTTTGCGTGCCACATCCCAATAGGATGTGAGCAGTGGGCAAACAGCCAGCACTGGGCTGCACCATGCTGCGGCTGAACTTCCACAGCAGGATCCCACCAGTCATGCCAGCCCCACTCCCACTTCATGCTGCCTGCTCAGCGCTGCTCACCTGCTCCTCCCGGCTGCCAAACACCTGCCCGCAGGTCAAGCAGCACATCCTCTCTGGCACCTCGGCGACCCCATGGGCCTTCTCCTCACAGCTGCGCGCTGGAGGTTTCTCTGGAAGAACAAGGAAGGGCTGTGCACAGGCAACCCCGGAGGCTGCACTGCAAGGAGTGGAGCCTCCTGGGTCCCTCCACAGCCACCCAAAGAAACCTATGGTTGAAGGAGCTTCGGGGACCTTGCGGTGTCACTGAGAAATGCCCGTTTACCCACCCACCATGGCCAAGCTCCGGGGTGATCACCCAAGCTGAGCTGGGGACAGAACACCAAATCTGTGCTGGACACGAGCTTGGCCAAATAACTTCGGTCCCGCCGTCCCCGCGGAGCCCCACGCACCGTGGCTCACAGGCGCCAGCTCGGCAGCACCGGCGTCCGCAGCAGCTCCGGTGACAAGGGTCAGCCCGAGCAGGAGTTCAGGGTCCTGAGCGGCCTCGAACACGGACCTGCTCTCCGGCATCGCTCCTGCTGCCGCGGACGGGACAGTGCCTGAGTCATGCGCCCGTCGGGAACCACCCGCCGGTGACCGCCCCGACACCCGCCCCA
>VZRO01002173.1:335013-345501 GCA_013397915.1 Daphoenositta chrysoptera | reverse complement strand
GCGGCGGCGGCGCGGGGCCCCGCCATGGCCCACTTCGAGACGCAGTACCAGCGCCTGGAGAGCTCCTCCACCGAGTCTCCCCCCGGCGGCGGCGACCTGCTCGTCCACGTCCCCGAGGGCGCCAAGTGTGAGCGGCGGCACCGGCACCGGGGGTTGGGGCCTGGCCGGCGGCGGGGGGCGGGACCGGGGACACCGAGGGGAGCCGGGGTGGCGGCTGCGGGGCTGGAGTGGGGCCGCGGGCGCCAGGGGCAGCGGGGAAGCGGTAGGTTGTGCCGGTGACAACGCCAAGGGTGGGTGTGCTGAGGGCGCCTCACCCTGTGCTGCTTCTTCCTTCAGCTCCCTGGCATCACATCGAGAACCTCGACCTTTTCTTCTCTCGCATATCCTTTTGCAGGGCGAGGGTCAGGCGGGTTGTATCCCCCTCCTCCCGGCTCTGAGTACTGGGAAAACATCGAGCTTGGTGTAACTTGGAGCTTGTGCAGTGTCAGCCCTTTCCTGTAGGACACTACACAGCTCCAGAGGGGCTGACAGAACCCCCGCACCTTGGGATGCTGTCACTTGACACGGGGTCATACAGGTGCTTCTAGGACTTCTTTGGAAAGTGACGGTGGTACTGTTGTAATTGCGGTTAATGCTTCATATTCTTAAGAGGATTTTATTGCTAGCATGGCATTTACAATCGGGGTAGCACAGGATTTTTGTAGGCAAAATCAGTGGCAGAATCAGTGTAGTACAATTTTGTAAGTAGCATAGAACAGAATTTCAGAGTGTCTCTTCGTTTGTGGTTTCTAATCATCTAGACTCTCTACAGATCTGGTCATATCTTAACATATGGTTTGCTGTATCAGTATAACGATCATATGTAGACTCAAAAATCACATAAAAGAATGCGAGTCACTCACTTAGTCCTCAGAGGAAGCAGATGACAATGGGGGTGTCTCTGGCTACTGAGGGGTCCTGGGTCTCCCTGTCCAGCAGCAGCTGTAATACAAGTTCCCACTTAGGATTTGTAACTCCTTGATTTTGTGGGTAGAGCTCTGGGTGCCGTTACTACTTCCCTGTTCTGTGACAGGGTCATCACCTCTGTTGGATTGGCCGGGTGCCCGGGACCTTCAAGGACAGCACAGAAGAGAGGAATCAGCCTGGTGCCAGGGAATCTTGAGGCCAGTAGGGAGCAGAAGGAGCGGAAGTTTGATTTATCTGCTTGGTTCACAGGATGTTCAGCGCCTGATAACTGGGGAAAGGGTGACCCACTAGTAGGTGACATACTCGGTGACACAGAAGGGCTGCTTGCCTTATAAAATGGCGTTAGTTGTGCTGACCACATTGCTGGGGTCAGGAGCAGGAGCTAGGTGCCACGAAATGCATTTTTGTCTGTCTCTGTCTTGTCCTGCCCTACCCTGCCCTGCCCTATCCACCCTTGTGCAGCCTGAGAGCAGGCTGAGTTTCTGCTCTGTGCTGGACAGACCCCACTATGGGTGTTGAGTGAAGGAAGAAAGGAGCGTGAATGAAGCCAAGTCCTTCTACCCCAGCTGTGCTTTACCTGGGCAGAGTGTTTTTTCCTGCAGTGGGGAACCAACTTGCTGATGAGTAGGGGTGGGAGAGATTTTCTCTTGGTGGTGAAGGGAGACTTGGCTGAGGAGCTGTGGAATACCAGTGGGACAGAAGCCTCTCCATCCTTCATCAGAGAGGAGTCTCCACGCTGTTTTCCTTGACTGCAGCTTTCACGTCTATAACCTGCATCAGAAGAATGGCTTCACGTGCATGCTCATTGGAGAGATCTTTGAGCTCATGTAAGTGTGGGTTCCCCTCTGTTTTGGCTGGGACAGCTGCTGGGGAACAGCCACAGGCACTTGCCAAGCTCTTGCAGCTGTGTGGGTGGAAGGGCTCCTTTCACAGTTGTCCTGTCTGCCCTTCATTAGTTTTCCATGCCCCAAGACCTGCATTTCACTTGGAGAAACCATTGCCTGTGAGCTTCCCTGCTGCCATGGCTGTGGGATTGCATCCCCATGACATATGACCCTGGCTGCTTCGTGTTTTGGGGTGGAGCAGAAGGGTGATTCCCTCACAACGCTTCTCATTTTTCACAGGCAGTTCATCTTTGTGGTGGCATTCACCACCTTTCTTATCAGCTGTGTTGATTACGACATCCTCTTTGCCAACAAAGCATTAAATCACAGCCAGCATCCCAGCGAGCCCATTAAGGTGACTCTGCCAGACGCCTTCCTGCCTCCAAATGTCTGCAGTGCAAGGTAGGGGCAGTGGGGGGCATGTTAGTCACTGCTCTTGTTTTCTTAAGTACTCAGAGCTCCTGTCTGGGCTTGTACCCCACTACTTGCCTCTTCTTGCTTGCAGAATCCAGGCAAACAGCTTCCTCATCTGCATCCTGGTGATAGCTGGGGTTTTCTGGATCCACCGACTCGTGAAGTTTATCTACAACATTTGTTGCTACTGGGAGATTCACTCTTTCTACATCAATGCCCTGAAAATCCCCATGGTAAGTCTCTGAGCCAGGGGCTGCATGCGGGGCTGCCAAGGGTCGTGGGAGGCATTTGGTGGGTTGTTGGACCTTGCCTTCACACCTCTCCATTTCTCAGTCAGACTGAGTGCTCTTCCCTCTGCTCCATAGCCACATGGTCTCCTTTCAGCCTCTTCTCCAGCAGCCAGTTTATTCTGTGTTAACCCCCTCTCTGCCCAGTCAGCCTCTCTGCCTGCTGGTGCATGCCTCTGCCATATGCCACCCACTGTGTGTATTCTTCAGCAGTGGCCTTTTCTGTGATGCCTTCCACAGAGAAGGCATAATTGAGGATATTTTCATACCTCCCTGGGATGTGGACAACCTCAGCTTCCTTGTTTACTTGGGAGGCTTGGAACTGCTTAGTTGTGAAGGTCACACAGGAGATCAGTGTGTCACAGATGGGGTTTGAGGCTGGCACATACATCCTAGTCCAGAGTCCTTCCTCTCATGGACAACATGAAAAGGTGTGTGTGCATCCTTTGAAGGGAGAAAGTGTCTTGAGAAAGGTGGGGTGAGCCAAGAGGCTTAGTTTGTCCCCAGTTTTTCCATGAGCTCCCTCTGGGACACTGCTTAAGTCCCTTCCCTGTTTGTTTCTCCCTGCCGACTCCAAATGGCAGCTCTGGGAGGACCCATGGGAACCTGGACTTGTGTTTGTGCCTCCAAGGAAGCCGGTGCATGAGTGGCTGGGAAACAGTCATCTGTGCTAATCTAGGGGGTAAAGGGCACCAGGGCAAGGTGTGGGGTTTGCCTCCTGCAGGCTGAAGCGGTGCCAGAATGTGCCTCATGTCCTGGTGTTGCATGGACTTTGTCAGCACCCTCAGCTGGGACCTGCTGGGACCTGCTACTTCGGTGGCCTGAGCCTGGCTTCTGTCCCTGGATGCTTCTTGCCCCTAATCTTGCTGCTTGTCCCCTTGCAGTCCACCCTGCCCTACTACACCTGGCAGGAGGTGCAGGCCCGCATTGTGCAGATCCAGAAGGAGCACCAGATCTGCATCCACAAGAAGGAGCTGACAGAGCTGGACATCTATCACCGCATCCTCCGTTTCAAGAACTACATGGTGGCCATGGTGAACAAGTCGCTGCTGCCCATCCGCTTCCGCCTGCCCCTGCTGGGAGACACCGTCTTCTACACGCGTGGGCTCAAGTACAACTTTGAGCTCATCTTCTTCTGGGGGCCCGGCTCCCTCTTCGAGAATGAGTGGAGCTTGAAGGCCGAATACAAGCGGGCCGGGAACCGCCTGGAGCTGGCTGAGAAGCTCAGCACTCGCATCCTCTGGATTGGCATTGCTAACTTCCTCCTCTGCCCCCTCATCCTCATCTGGCAGATCCTCTATGCTTTCTTCAGCTACACGGAGATCCTGAAGCGGGAGCCGGGCAGCCTGGGTGCCCGCTGCTGGTCCCTCTATGGCCGCTGTTACCTCCGCCACTTCAACGAGCTGGATCACGAACTGCACTCGCGCCTCAGCAAGGGGTACAAGCCAGCTTCCAAGTACATGAACTGCTTTATCTCCCCGCTTCTCACCATCGTGGCCAAGAACGTGGCCTTCTTTGCTGGCTCCATCCTGGCTGTGCTCATCGCTCTCACCATCTATGATGAGGACGTGCTTGCGGTCGAGCACGTCCTGACCACGGTCACCCTGCTCGGGGTGGGCATCACGGTGTGCAGGTGAGGTGGGTCTGTGCTGCCCCTGTGCTCCTGGCAGCGCTGCAGGGAGCAGTGGGGCTGGCAGCAATCCACGTAAACGTGCTCTTTGCTTGCAAATGGATGTGGATCTGTGTGAGCGAGGGACGTGGCTGGGGAGAGGCCAGACCAGGCTGGAGAAAGGGGGTGGTAGTGATCTTGGCTGCAGTGGTTGTATGATATGAGGGGCTGGGCTGGTTGGAAGGTTACAGGTGGAGCTGTGATACGGGCCAGTCACCCTGCCCTCCCAAGATGACATCTCCCAGGAACTGAGGTGTAATGCTGTGATGTTTCCCTGTCCTGTCCTGCAGGTCTTTCATCCCTGACCAGCACCTGGTCTTTTGCCCAGAGCAGCTGCTGCGAGTCATCCTGGCACACATCCACTACATGCCTGACCACTGGCAGGGCAATGCCCACCGCTACGAGACCAGGGATGAGTTTGCCCAGCTCTTCCAGTACAAAGCGGTGAGCTTGGCTTAACTGGGGGGGCTGGGGACTCACCCCCATCCCTGCAGGAGGGAGAAGCTCCTGGAGAGCTCAACAGCTCCTGGGCTTGTAGAGGAACAAGGCAGCATCCTCAGAGATACCCTGCTCCAGAAGACGGAGGGCCACATCTGGGGGCTGTCTTTGGGACTGTGGGTTTTTTGACCCTCAAGGTTGTGCTGAACCCATAATTTCTGTGCTCAGGTCTTCATCCTGGAAGAGCTCCTGAGTCCCATCATTACCCCCTTGATCCTCATCATCTGCCTGCGGCCCAAGTCCTTGGACATTGTTGACTTCTTCCGTAACTTCACCGTGGAGGTGGTGGGTGTGGGCGACACCTGCTCCTTCGCCCAGATGGACGTGCGCCAGCACGGCCACCCAGCGGTAGGTCCTGGGCTGCCCACCAGCATTTCTGGTCCTTTAGACCCATGAGAGGCCCTAACTCGCCACTCCTGGCAGCCCACAGCCTCTTGGTAGGGTGTCTGGGTTTGGCAACACAGGTCACCAGGTCTTGTGGCCCAGCTGTGATTACTGACCAGATGTTTCGGGAATCAGGCCGTGTCATTTCTTTGATGTCATTGCCTGTTTTCACAGCCAAGGGTTCTGTGTCCTCAGGAGAGTGGAATGGGGATATTTGCACATTTAGAAAGTGTGACCACTGAGAAGCTGACCTGCTTGTGCTCAGGAGAGAAGCAGCCTAGAGGAAATGGGAAGCATTTTCCATTATGCAAAATCTGCGATGGAGGGAAAAGGGGTCCATCTGTTTCACATGCCTGGGAAATTAGTTTACTTGTCTAGGGAAACACTTCCTAGTGACACAGTCATGAACTAGGAAGGAGGTGAACTCATTGTGGCAGGAAGCTTTTAAGAAGGAATGTCCTGCTGTGAGCTGGAGAGTGCAAGATAAGGCATTCAGCTTGAAGCTTTGTGACTGTTCCCAGCTCCCCAGTTCCCTTGCAGCAGTTCATGTTCTGGGATGAAGGTGGAACACCATCCTTCTTCCCCAGGCTGAGAGGGCTGAATGAGCATGAGGACTTCTGGTGTAGCACCTACTACATAGGGAGCCATGGCCTTGCTTGGGCTGGGTGTTGCGTGCTTTGCCCAGACAGATTGCAGGATTTCCAGGGCTGGCAGGGTTGTAAAGCAGATCCTGTCTCTCATTACCTGTCTGTTGTCCACAGTGGATGTCAGCAGGGAAGACGGAGGCCTCCATTTACCAGCAGGCCGAGGATGGGAAGACTGAGCTATCCCTCATGCACTTTGCCATCACCAACCCCAAGTGGCAGCCACCCCGCGAGAGCACAGCCTTCATCGGCTTCCTGAAGGAGCGCGTGCACCGGGACAGCAGTGTGGCACTGGCTCAGCAGGCTGTGCTCCCTGAAAATGCCCTCTTCAGCTCCATCCAGTCGCTGCAGTCGGAGTCAGAGGTGCCCAGGCTCAGGGCGTGTGGGTTGTTCTTGGGGTGCTTGCTAGATGCTGACAAATTATTCATCAGGCCCTCTGGGCAATTCTGCCCTGGTCTGGGATGTATCTGGGGATGCAAATGTGATAGATCAGCACTGTCTGGGACACTTCTGGGTTTCTAGAGAAGGTAGCGGGCTGTCCTAGAGCCCTGTGAGTTAGAAGAGGGGCTCTGTGTTTCTGGTGGGATCAGTCCTCCAGCTCTGCACAGGACAGTGACTTTTTCCCTTTCAACTCTGCAGCCTCACAGCCTGATTGCCAATGTGATAGCGGGCTCCTCGGCGCTGGGCTTCCACATGAGCCGGGACGGACAGGCTTCCCGCCATCTCTCGGAAGTGGCCTCGGCTCTGCGTTCCTTCTCCCCACTCCAGTCTGCCCAGCAGGCTTCCAGTGGCTTCCAGGCATCAGGAAGGGATGGAGAGGGAGCCCAGCCTCGTGGTGCCAGTGCCATGACAGCCTCTGGGTAAGCTGCTGGCTGGAGAAGGGCAGCCAGACACCTTGGACATTCCTTTACCCTTTGTCCAAATGGCATCCTGTTGCCCTAGATTCATGGTGGTATTTATCTCTGGAACCTGGACAGCAAGGGACATTCACAAGCTGAGTAAGACCCAGGTCTAGGTGCTTGGTGCCAGGTGCTAAGGCTGGCCCCAAAGGATAGGGTCAGGGTCCTGTTGTTCTCCTGTAGGTACCACAGTGGTGAGAGACCCCCATGTAGGGAAGAAGCAGTGCTATAGCAGGGCTGGTCACCTTGTGTATTTGGGGAGATGCTGATCTCCAGTTCAGGAGCAGATCTCAGTGAGCCTGACATTAGAGTGAAGAGGGGCTGGGCAGTGTGGGGGCCCCTGGGCAGCAAACACTATTGGTATGTTCCATGGCAGTGCTGATGCAAGGACCGTGAGCTCGGGGAGCAGCGCCTGGGAAGGTCAACTGCAGAGCATGATCCTGTCCGAGTATGCCTCCACTGAGATGAGTCTTCATGCACTCTACATGCACGAGGTGAGCAACCCAGAGCTGGGCTGGCCAGAGGGGCAATGGAGCAAGGCAGGCAGGGGGCTGCCCTGTCTGTTGTGACAAGAAAACCAGTGCGTATGCAGTGCTGCGGAGAGGGTGTGTTTGGGCATCTGGTTTCTCCCACACAGCTGAGTCACCCATGTTTTTGGCCTGCAGTTGCACAAGCAGCATGCCCAGCTGGAGCCCGAGCGGCACACTTGGCATCGACGAGAGAGTGACGAGAGTGGGGAGAGCACCCATGAAGAGCTGGACGCTCAGCGGGGTGGCCCTGTCCCCATTCCCCGCTCTGCCAGCTACCCCTTCTCCTCACCACGGCAACCTGCCGAGGAGACAGCCACACTGCAGACAGGCTTCCAGCGGCGATACGGTGGCATCACAGGTACGGGAGCCAAGGCACAGGTCTGAATTCAGGTCAGAGCTCTGTAACCGATGCCCTTTATGGGTTGGCACGAGCAGCCTGCCTTCTGCGAGATACTGGCAGTCCCCCAAGTAGCTAATCTAACTTCTTGCCTCTCTTGCAGACCCAGGCACAGTGCACAGAGCCCCATCACACTTCTCCCGCCTCCCTCTGGGAGGCTGGGCTGAGGACGGGCAGTCAGTGAGGCACCCAGAGCCCGTGCCAGAGGAGAGCTCGGAGGATGAGCTTCCGCCACAGGTCCACAAGGTAAGGGGGATGGCTGTGGCTGAGAGGGGCAAGGTGTACTCTGATGCCAGGTTGGGGTGCTGGCAGCTGGTCTCAGTAGGTGCCACATTCTCTCTCTGTTTTGCAGGTATAGCCTGGTAGACTGGGGATGTCATGGGGCTTGCAGATTGGGAGCCACCTGGGCAGCAGGATGTGGCATTGGCTTGATTCTTCTCCTGTCCTGAGTGGACATTTTGTTGCCATCAATTGCTGAAGAGACAAAACTGCCAGGCCGGCGGCTTTGCTGTGGCACCTGGTGTCCAGCCGTGTGTCAAGTCGCCACTCTGACTTGTGGGGTGAATGCGTGTGTGAGTACATACCTGTGTCCTTGTTCACATCTGTGTCGTCCTTGTCGGAGGATCTCTGCAGAGCCTGTGGAAGCTGCCGTGACAGGACTGGCAGTGAGGAGCTGCTAGTGGACTTGTTTGGAGGTGGCAGCAGCAGCTGCTCTTCAAAGGGATGTGAGATGGCATCAGCCCTATCCAGGGGCTCGAAGCTGGGACCTGCCACCAAAATGAGGGCAGGAGTTGTTGAGGGAGGTCTAGCTCAGCCTGTAGCACCACACTGCCCTGCCTGCAGCCCTGAGGAGGTGCCTAGGACCACGTGAGTCCTCCCAGAGAGGACCAGTGTTGTGCCCTTCAGCCGAGAGTGGGACAACAGTGGGGCAGTCACCCAACCCTCTGCCCCAGCACCCTGCAGAGGGATGGGCCCTGGTGGCTGCTGCTGGTATGAGTACAGCTGGGATACAGAGCTGGTGGGAGCAGCTCTGGATCGATCCAGGGATGCTGCAGCTCTCCCCTGACTCTTGACAGCTGGCCCATTCCCTGCATGCAAGAAAGGGTCATTGGGGTGACACCTCTGTGCCAGGGCAGCAGCATCCTCCCTGTATGTGGCACCCATGGGATGTGGGCTACTACGGGGCCCTCCTGCAGTGCCAAAGAGACCCCAGCGTGGAGCAGCCCAGCATCTTCTGGGAGTGCTCACAGCCCCCTCAGAGCCCACCCTGAAGGTCTTGTGCTCTGTGTGTTGATTCCTTTTCCCCAGGCACAAAAAAGGCCTTTTCCCCCGTGCCCAGGTCCTGTTGTATTGGGTCTGTCCTCCTGATGCAGCTGTTCCTGTGGAACTGGGCCTTTCCTCTTCCCAGGCAAAGGCTTTGGTTCATCTCGAATCTCGCCCAGAGGTTCCCAGCTCCTCCTTTCCTCCTGAAACCTTCCTTTTGCTTGCAACATGGTTTCAGCTGCTGTGGAGACCATATACCATGCAGCTGTTTCATGCCTGGCAGAGCAAGGAGGGGGCATCCTGAACCCAGAAGGGAGAGGCACACCTCAGCCCAGCCCTGGGACGGTGGTGGGGAATCAGGATCCCAGCTGTGAATTGTGGCCTCAGACAAGACCGTCCTACCATCCTTCTGTTTTCCCTCTCTTTGCAGCTTCTGGGGATTTGCATCCCAGCTAACTCCTGCCCACGACTTGCTTTCCATTCCCCTTGCCTCGGGCAGGGGCAGCTTGCTTTTGCCATGCCCTCTGCGAGCACTGCACATCCTGCTCTGCTGTTCCTGGAGTCCAGGGCCATTGCTCTTCTCCTGCCAGGGTTATTCCCCTCTGCCCTGTGAGCCTGGGACAGCTCCAAGCCACCAGCTGCCAGCGCTTCTGCACCCGGGTAGCCTGGGCATGAGCAGGGCTAAGGGCTTGCACAGGGGCAGGCTCTTTGGAGGGGTAGCAGGCTCCCTGTTGCCATGGGCAGGGCTGGGCAGGGCTGGAGGTACCACTGCTCTGGAGTCTGTTTGAGATCAAACTGTGTGCTAAAGCAGAGCTCAGGGTGGGGATCAGCTCTTGAGTGCCAGGGTCAGGGCTCTGTGGACCTGGGGCTCTGTGGCTGCTGGGGTCCTTCCACGGAGAAGTGGCTGCATCTGCTCCACAGCAGCTTCAGCTTGGGGCTGTCGTGGCTTGGTGAAAGGAAGCTGAAAGCACAGCTCCCAGGAACACAGATTTTCCAGTGGCTTCTCTTGGCACCCAGGCTGCTGCCTCCCCTCTCTGGGCCTATGGGACACTGATTCTTGGCTTCCTAATGGAGTTGCTGCTGGTCTGTACAGCTGAACGGCTGGAGGCAGTACCCTGGGGCAAGGGGAAGATCTGGATCTTTCCCTGGGCTGGCAGGAGGGAGAGGCCAGGCACAGCAGGCCCAAGTCTTTGCCGCATGTTTTGCTTGTGTCGTCAGTGTCCCATGTGCATGGCGAGCCACTCTTCCTCATCTCCTCCTGAGATGTGCGGCACGGGAGTCCTGGGAAGTGCGGTATTGTACCCCCGTGCCCTCGCTGTACAGCTGTATAGCCGTCTAATAAAGATGGGGTGTATCATCCCTGCCTGTGTCCGAGTCTCCCTTGGCTCTGTGGTACCGTGCAGCCCCCCTGGGCCCGGCCCGCGCTGGCAGCAGAGGGCTGTGAGGATCCTGCCGGCAGCTCCGGCGGCACTGGGAGCTCCCAGCAGCCTAGTCCCGGCATGGGAGGAGGCAGGGGCTATATTTATCCCCGTGAGGGCAGTGCCCCGTCCTGCCTGACCTCTGGCGGGAGGCCCCGCAGGGGCTCCGGGGGCTATCGCGGCACCGCAGCGCCGGGCTGGCGGCGGCGATAAGCGACAGCGATAAGCGACAGCG
>VZRO01002173.1:322298-334640 GCA_013397915.1 Daphoenositta chrysoptera | reverse complement strand
ACTGTCCCCCGCCCCGCACTGCCGCTGCATCACCCCCGTTGCTCCCTCCCACTTGAGACTGGTCCCAGCTTCACTCTGCCTTCTTATCTCTGCGGCTCCCGCTGTCCTCATGTCCGAGGGCATCCCCAGGGGCCCGGGTGGCTCTGGGGGGCCCAGTCTAGTGCTGAGCCCCCGTCCAGGGCACACAGCAGATGTGGTGCTCATGGCTGCAAGGCTGGCCCCGCTTGCATGCACCGCTCTGTGTGTGCTGCATGCAGCGTGTCCTGTGTGTCCATGTCCAGCGGTACTTGCCCCTGCCCCATGAGGGCCCTTGCTGCTTGGCCATGACATCCCACTGTCAGTCCCCATGTGCAGCTGGTACCACAGCCCATCCTGAAACCTTGCCTCGGGCTCTCTTCTCTCTGCAGCTGGTGACCTGCCAGGATGGCCGTGCTGGGGGGCTACTGTGAGGGCAACAACTCCATCACCCAGGCCTGGGTCCAGCAGGGCTTCCAGCCCTGCTTCTTCTTCACGCTGGTGCCGTCCGTGCTGCTGAGCGTCTGCCTGTTGCTGGGCGCCCTGCAGTATGCCTGCTACGCCCGCTTCAGCCGTGCCATGGAGCCCAAGTACATTCCTCGCTCCCGCCTCTACCGCGTCCAGGTCCTGCTGTCCCTGTTCCTGGCCCTGCAGCCCTTCGGTGGGCTGCTGTGGCAAGGAGTGGGGCTGAGACGGCTCTATGGATATATGTTGCTGTATGCCTGCCTCTGGGCCCTCAGCTGGGGCTGTGCCATTGCCCTCCTGCAGCTGGAGCATACCCGGGTGCTGGCCCATGACCGGACACGGGGCCATGGCACTGTCCTCCTCCTCTTTTGGGCACTGGCCTTCGCTGCTGAGAACCTGACCCTGGTGAGCTGGAGGAGCCCTCTGTGGTGGTGGGCGCTGGAGGACACCAACCAGAAGGTGGGCTGGGGGGGCTGTGGGCAGGGAAAGGGTGCTTTTGGGTCTGGGAGGGGCTGCCTTATCACAGTGTGGGGATGGAGTATGCATGTCATGACCTGCCATGCACAGGGTGTATACAGTCCTGGGTTGCACCCACACATCTGCCACATGTTTCAGTCCCAAGCCCAGCTAGCACAAACCTCTCCATGCCCCCACCCAGCTCAGCTCCTGCTTCTACCAGGCACAGACCCAGGTGCAGAAGTAGGGGTGTTTGCCTGCTTCCCATAGCCCATGCCCCCCTGCATCTCTTAGGGCAGGTGCACCTTGAGCTAGAGGGCGTGGAGCCAGATGAGGTGGGGAGGAAGGAGGGGTCTGGGTGCTGCCTGAGGTGCTGTGCTCAACTGGGGACTTCCACTGAGCTGCCTGGGGTGTCCCCTGGCACGCTGCACCCCATCCCCATGCCCTGCTCATTGTCTCTCTCAGATCATAACCCATCCCATGCCCAGGGTAGTGCGGAGGTCAGCTGAGACACTGAACTCTCACTCTCCATTCAGGTGCAGTTTGGCTTCTGGCTGCTGCGTTACATCTGCACATTCATGCTCTTTGTCCTGGGCATGAAAGCCCCAGGGCTGCCACACAAGCCCTACATGCTTCTGGTCAACGAGGAAGAGCGGGACGTGGAAAACAGCCAGGTGAGTCCTGGGACTGAAGCAATTTTAGGATATGGCCGGGAAGGAGCTGGGGATAAAATGGAAATACAGCTGCCCTGGGATCAGCATCTTCAGGAGATGTGGGAGGAACAAGTTTTAGGGCTGCCCAAGCTCCCTGCTTGCTGTCATTAGGATGCAGTCCTGTTTGGAGGATGGAGTGGACACTCTGGAGTGGGGCTGATTTTCTTGGGGTGTTGTCCAGGGCCATTGCCAGCTGGGTTGGGGTACCAGGGCACTGACTCCTTGGTCTGCTCTCCCCCAGCCACTCCTGACTGATGGCAGCAGGACCACCTCCACCTGGAAGGATTTCCGGAGGAAGCTGCGGCTGCTGGTGCCATACATGTGGCCGAGGGGCAACCACCTGCTGCAGGGGCTGGTGCTGTTCTGCATGGCACTCATGGGGCTGGAGCGCGCCATCAATGTCTTCGTCCCTATCTACTACAAGAACATCGGTGAGGCACCTGGAGCTTGGTGTGTGAGGCTTGCTACAGCTTCAGCAAGTGCTGGGGGGTGTGCAAGTGACCTGGAGGGCTGCAGGGGTTTGGCAGGAGCAGAGTCCAGGGGGGTCAGCTGGCTGCTGGGCTGGTTCCCACAGGCACCCTGGGATGCTCCCTGTCCCTCCGTCCTGACCTTTGGCACACTTCCCACAGTGAATGAGCTGACAGTGGGCGCTCCCTGGCACACCCTGGCCTGGACTGTCTGCAGCTATGTGGGACTGAAGTTCCTTCAAGGTGGCGGTGCTGGTAAGGACCACTGGGAAGGATGGGGCACTGACGAGAGATGATACTGGGCACATCATACCGGTGCCAGGGTGGCCAGGGAAGTCCATATGCCCCATCACTGCTTCTCTTTCTTGGAATCAGCAACCAGGGCTGGTCCCAGGTTAGGGAGAGTGAGTGGGCTTCATCCCAAATCCCCCTTTCCCAGCTGGACTTTCTGAAGTCTGCTGCATGCCCCATGGGGCTGATCTCGGTTGACCTTTCCGTGTTGCCCTGCAGGCTCCACTGGCTTTGTGAGCAACCTGCGCACCTTCCTGTGGGTGTGGGTGCAGCAGTTCACCAACCGGCAGGTGCAGGTGCAGCTCTTTGCCCACCTGCACGGGCTGTCCCTGCGTTGGCACCTGGGGCGTCGCACTGGTGAGGTCCTGCGTAGCGTGGACCGGGGCACCAGCAGCATCAACAGCCTGCTCAGGTCAGAGTGTGCCCATGGTGGGTGGGGGGTGGCCGGGCAGCCCCACCGAGCTGGGCTGATGCCCCATCCCCCTTCCCACCCCCCAGCTACATTGTCTTCAGCATTGTCCCCACCATTGCGGATATCGTCATCGGCATCGTTTACTTCACCTCGGTCTTCAGCGCCTGGTTTGGCCTCATCATCTTCGTGTGTATGAGCCTGTACCTGAGTGAGTGGGGCGAGTCAGGGTGCAGGGCTGCCAGGCTGTGGGGGGGCAGGAGCCTTCCAATGCAGCTTCCTCCTGTCCACAGCTCTGACCATCTTCATCACCGAGTGGAGAACCAAGTACCGTCGGGACATGAACACACGGGACAATGAGGCCAAGTCCCGGGCTGTGGACTCGCTCCTCAATTTCGAGACTGTAGGCATTGGTGGTGGGGGTTACTGAGCATTGCTTGGTGCTGCAGGGCACTATTTGGGTGCTGATACCAGCTCTGTGTCCTGTAGGTGAAGTACTATAATGCAGAGAGCTATGAGGTGAACCGCTTTAATGATGCCATTGTCAAGTACCAGGTATGGGGTGCTCAGCACCTTGGGGGGCACCAAGGGGGAAGAAGCCAAACCTCTCAGGCACCTGTGGGGATGATGGAGATCACCACGGGTCTGGTTTGGAAGCAGTAGCATCCCACAGGACTTTGTCTCTTCCAGGTCTCAGAGTGGAAGGTCAGTGCCTCACTGGGCCTCCTCAACCAGACCCAGAACCTGGTCATTGGTCTGGGGCTGCTGGCAGGGTCCCTGCTCTGTGCCTACTTTGTCACCGAAAACAAGCTGCAGGTAAGGCTGGTGCCAGCCTGTGCAGACCCCTGCTGAGGTGGGGCCCTGGGGCTGGTGGTTACAGAGCCCTATACCCTGTCCCTTCCAGGTGGGGGATTTTGTCCTCTTTGGCACCTACATAATCCAGCTCTACACGCCGCTCAACTGGTTCGGGACTTACTACAGGTAATGCTGGGAGCTGTGGAGGTGCTTGGTATCCCCCTCTCCATGGGTGACTGGGTCGTTATGTGCTCCCCCAAACCTTTCCCTCTGGTCTTTGCCCTCTTCAGGATGATCCAGAACTCCTTTGTGGACATGGAAAACATGTTTGAGCTCTTCCACGAGGAGCAGGAGGTGGGTGCCACCTTTCCTGGACCTGGCTCCCTGGCTCAGCCCGCGGTCCTGCCCTGGGGATAGGCTGGCTCTGAGGCTGCACCTCTCCTTTGGCAGGTGAAGGATGTGGTGAACGCCAGCGACCTGCGCTTGGAGGCTGGGCACATCGAGTTTGAGAACGTGCACTTCAGCTACATGGATGGGTATGGGACACTGAGCACAGGGTGGGACAAATCTGCTATGGGACCTGGCACAGGGCCGTGGGACCATGGAATGGCCCTGAGCCTCTCTCCATCTCCCTCCCCCAGGAAGGAAATCCTGCAGGACGTCTCTTTCTCTGTGATGCCTGGGCAGACCCTGGCTCTGGTGAGACCGGGACCTTGAGTTTGGGTTCACTGTGGGAGGGAAGGATGGGGGTAGAGAGGCTGGAAAATATGAAGGGTGGGAAGGACGGACCCCCAGTAGGGTCAGCTCTTTCCTGTCCAGCCCTTGGCCTCCAGCAGCTGGGAACTTGCCATCTCCAAGTCCCTTTACCTTTGTGTGCAGGTGGGACCTTCAGGCTCTGGAAAGAGCACCATCATCCGTCTGCTCTTCCGCTTCTACGATGTGCGGGGTGGCTGCATCCGCATTGACGGACAGGACATCTCCCAGGTGAGGGAGGAGGGCCTCCAAGGACTTGGGGGGGACATGCCAGCTCACCTGGGCCTCGCAGCACTGCTCGGTGCAGGCACTGGCACCTCCCCAGGGCAGGGCTGAGCACGCAGCCCCCACAGCCCCTTTGCAGGCTGATGGCTGTGCCAGAAGTGGGCTGAATGGCACGACTGCGGGAGCCCAGGCTGAAATGCTGGGTACTGACCAGGGGTCCCTGGGAAGGACTGGGGCACTGTCAGGGCCCCCCACTGCAGGGTGGAGACGCGGCTGAGCCTGTGGTGCAGGGTGACCCTACAGCACATACCTTGCAAGGAGTGGGGCTTACGGCTGAGGGCAGGATTGGGTTTTGGAGGGATCTTTGCGTTGGGTGTGCGCCTGCCTGAGGCCTCTCCCCCCTCCTCCCAGGTGAAGCAGGCTTCGCTGCGTGCTCACATTGGGGTGGTGCCCCAGGACACGGTGCTCTTCAATGACACCATCGCCAACAATATCCGCTATGGACGGATCCTGGCCACTGACCAGGAGGTGCAGGAGGCAGCCCGGGCTGCTGACATCCATGACCGCATCCTTTCTTTTCCTGATGGTGAGACCCCTGCAGTTCCCTCCATGTTCCCCTGCCACCCCAGGGTCCCCTAAGACCTTCTAGCTGCCCTCATGGGTATCCCTGGGTGACATCTCCCACGGGGACACCTGCATGACTCTGTGCCTTGCTTTGCCTTTCCTTGCCTTCTTTCCAGGGCTCTAGATCAGCCCCTGGACAGGGATGGGCTGAGGCTCCACCACGTGGCTGTGGTCGCAGCAGGAGGTGCACCTCCCAGGGCAGCAGGTCCCCATCTCCATTTCAGAGGGCACCAGCACAGCACGTTTCTGCTCTTGTGCCTGCAGGATACAACACCCAGGTGGGAGAGCGGGGGCTGAAGCTGAGCGGAGGTGAGAAGCAGCGCGTCGCCATCGCACGCACCATCCTGAAAGGTCCCCACATCATCCTGCTGGATGAGGTAACAGCAGCAGCCCCAGCCCAGCTGTACTCAGCTCTGCAGCAGCCCCATGCCCAGCAGCTGCCCACACTGCCTCTATCCTTTCCCCGTGCTGTGCCGCCCCTTGCAGGCCACATCTGCACTTGACACAGAGACTGAGAGGAACATCCAGGCTTCTCTGGCCAAGGTCTGCGCCCACCGCACCACCATCGTTGTTGCACATAGGTAGGGAAAAGGGCTGATATGGGAGGTGCTGGCCAGACCCCCCCAGAGGGGCAGACAGACCTGCCCCCTGCTCAGGAGGTGAGAGCCCCTGGGATTGCATCTCCTGGCACTGTGCAAACCCTCAGGAACTCTCTCCCCTCCAAGTCAGGATAATAACTGCTTTTCCCTGCAGGCTTTCCACTGTGGTGGGTGCAGACCAGATCCTCGTGCTTAAGGACGGGCACATCGTGGAGCGAGGAAGGTGAGCACAGGGAGGGGACTGGGGGAGGGGATCCCCTCCCTGGCTCTGGGGCCAGCTCAGGACTCAGCATCCTTCCACTCTCCTCCCAGGCACGAGGAGCTGCTGCAGAAGGGAGGCGTGTACGCTGGCATGTGGCTGCAGCAGCAGACCGGGGACGAGGGCAACAGCAAGGAGCACCGTACTGAGAAGCCGCAGGGCAGCAAGAAAGGGTCATGAGCATGACCAGGAGCTCTGCTGTGACACTGACTTGGATCCAGGTCCCCACACTGCCTGGGAGTCTTTTGCTGGCTGCAGGCTGGGGCCCTGCCTGCCCTAGAGCTGCAGGGGCTTGGTCGGACACTCCACTACATTTGTACGTGTTTGTTTTGCTGTTGTGTAGTTTCTTAAACCAGGTCCTTCCCAGGTCCATGCCTGTGTGCTCTGGGCAGGGTATGCGCCTCTTAGCAGGGGCAGGCAGGGCTAGTGCCTGTGCCCTTGGGTCAACCAGCAGCTCTGCCATGAGGCTGAGCTCCTTGGGCTTAGGTGGGCGAGGGGCTGAGCAGGCTGTCAGCACCTGCCCCATCCCCACACAAAGGGCTGAGCTTGGCAGGGGGCTGCACCCGAACTGCAATGGAAAAGCAGGGCAGCTGGTGTCCCCTCACCCCTATGTGCCCCCCACTTCAACCACCATCCACAGAGATGTGCCACTCAGGGCTGGACACCAAGTGACGGCTACCTCAGGTACCTCTGTACCTTGTGCTATGCTTTTATTTTCTCCCAAGCAGCACTTTGACAAGTCTCAGCATTCCCTGGACCCAGCCTGAACCCCCCTCCCTCAGCTGCTCAGAGCAGGACAGCCCAGTCCTGTGCAGAACCAGGCACAGCCCTGCAGGCAGGAACGGTTCCAGCAGCAGGTGGGAAAGCAGCACAGCTCTGCATGGCTGCAGACCCCCTGCAGGAGGCCAGCAGGACAAATCCCCCCCACCCAACCAGGCTCCAGGCTCAGGGCTTTGTTTGTAAGGAGGGGTTCTGTGCTACTGCTATCCAGGAGGGGAGCCCCGGCAACACAGCTGGAAGGAGGGAGGCATTCCTACCCCAGCAGCATTTAAACAGGGCCCTGTCAAAGTTTAGGGCAGCAGAGAACAGCCAACAGCAGAAAGGCAGCTGCAACCATCCCGTGTGAGCGACGCTCACATTCAAGTCACCGCCAAGGTTACTTATTATTAAACCAGAAAGGAAATGCAGCTCCATTCAGTCTCAGAGAGGTCTTGTGCCCCAGCCGAGCAGGGTAAGGCCCAACGTGCTCTTGTGCATGCAAACAGCAGGGAGGCACCGAGGGTGTGGGGAGCGGGGAAGGGGCTGCCTTCACGCTGCTGGGAGGCTGCACATACAGCCGTGCCATGCCCAGGCAAGAGACCACCCCAGCCACATTTGCTCTTTGCTGAGGGGCTGGCACGGCCCTCTCCAGAGCATGGAATCCAGCCCCGTGCTACTGCAGAAGGCAGCTATATCCCAGCTGTATGTCTGAGCATGCAGAGATGTCCCCACATGGCTCTGCCCTCGCCCCACAGTCCCAGCAGTGTTGGGACATGGCTGTGGCAACTGTGGGTAAGTGCAGACCCTGGGCTGCTGCTTGCTTTGGTCAGTGTGTGCCCAGCCTTGTCCTGTACAGTCTTCACCTCCCCAGGAGCATCAGCAATTTGCTGCACTAATTTTATATATGTACTAGGGCTGAAGTGTCAGTGTATATTTGGTGGCTTACAGCTCCCAGGGAGATGAGCTGTCCTTGGCAAGGGGCTCGTGTTCCAGTGTCCAGGCCAGAACCCCACGGCATCCATGTGGGAGGCCAGATCCGCTCCTCGGGTCACAAGCGGGATCCTGTGTCTGCTGGCACACCCTGCCTCACCTGCCTACGACAAGCTGCAGTTTGATGGTTTTGAGCCATGAGCCTGGAACAGAAAGAAGCACACAGTGAACAAGGGAAAACAGGCTTCTTCCTCTCTCCTACAAGAGGGCACATCCGGCACTCAAGTTCCCAGAGCTGAGTGCTCAGCAGTGATGCTGCCACTGCCCCAGGCTGGGCTGCCCTCCTGGTGAGGAAACCCAGCCTAGACAGAGCCCAGAGGAAGCAGAAGCCAGGGAGACCCCCCACCCTCACACAGCTGGGCCAAGATCAACCCCACGACAGAGCAGAGCCCACAGCCAGCCTCACTCACCTGCCGCTGCGACTGCTGGTACTCGGCTTCGCTTGCTGACAGTGCCTGGGCCAGTGCCAGATCCTCCTCCTCCTGTGTGCTGCTGGGACAGTGGTGCATTGTGTGCCCCAGCCTCCCTCAGGCTCACGGGCTGAGTGCTCAGAGCCCTTCTGGGTTCCAGCATCTCACTGCAACCCCCCAGCACATCTAAGGGCAGGGAGCAACTGAGGATCACTCTGAACAGGCATGGCTGTGGGAAGGGAGCAGAGGATACAGCTGGGGCTAGCAGCCAGGAATCTGGGCCAAGTAGAGCCATGTTAAGTCCAGCCTGTAAGATGGTGCTTTTAGCAGCACTGGGCACCATGCCTGGGGACATGAGCTCCTGGCTGTCCTCCATGAACACCCCTACTCCACCTGTCACGGTCCAGCCAAACCCATTAGCTGACAAGCGGTCAGACAATGGTTTGCACTACTCTGTGTGTCAGTCACTGTCCCCTACCAGCACCCCTAGGGCTGAGAGCTTGCTTGCTGAACTGAGTTCCCTGATGGCTCTGGACTCTTCCTTTTTTTCCCTGTCAGCCACAGAGAGGCATCATATGGAAACACGTGCTGAGAGGAATGTTATCCCAGAGCCACATGATGCTTCCCCAGGCACCTTTCACACACAGGGTGGGTGCACACCACACCACACCACCCCCACGTGTTTTGGGGCTGTACCTGGGTGGCTGTGCTGAGCTGCGTGCTGACTCTGCCAGGGACATCTCCAGAGCTCGCTGCAGTGCCTCTTCCTCACTCTGAAACAAAACACCTTGTCACCCACTTGGCCAGGGACGGGGCCAGGGGGCAGCCCTGAAGCACGTGTGGCAGGTACAGTATTTTCTGGCCAAGAGTGGGCAAATCTCCTCTCTCCAGGAGGCCAAGGTAAAAAACTGGGGCTCTGGACAGACATGCAGCCCTCTCCCCCTGCCCACAGGGACACATCCCTGTCTGCTAATGCAGGAGTATGCCAAGAATACCAGTGGGAAGCAACTTCCAGTCTCCTCCTCCAGCCTTTGCTTGTACTACAGAAAGACAACACCCAAGGAAAATGGCTGGTGCACTTTGTCCCTTTGGGGAAAGCAAAGCACCAAGCACAGCTGAGAGCTGTCATCTGCAGGCACCAGAGCAAGCTCTGATTTCCCACAGAGCATCCAGTATCACTGTCTGCCAGGGAAGGCCCAGCTAGGAGCACAGTCACCTACAAAGCATGGGCTAGAAAGCACTTGTTGCAGTCACTTCCTAGAGGGCACAGAAATCACCCCAAATGCCCAGGCCAAGCCACTCACCAGCCCGTTCTGCAGCATGACAGCTGGAGGGGAGGTGCTGCGAGTCTGCGACGCAGCTGCTCTGCCTCCCCTGCAAACAGAAGAGAAACTGGGTTATTGTCAAGGCAGGGAGCCCTGGTACAACTATCAGTCCTGCTGAGGCACAAGAAGCAGGGAACTGTTGCTCTGGTGTTCCACAGGGAGCCAAGCTGAGCCTGGGCATGGCCCACCTCAGAATTACGATTCAGGCCATCACCTTACCTGGCAGAGGCCAGAGAACAGGAGCTGTCTGCTGGCTGGGCAGCTCCGCTGCTCGATGCAGTGACTATTTTGGAGGATGATGCCTGGGCTCTGGTAACTGCAGCGTGCCTAGGACAGACAGGACACCTGTGAGAAACTGTTTCACCGTCATGAGCGATTCCTAGGCATTGAATACCTTGGGAGATGAAGCTGGATAAGCAAGACACCTCCCTGGCTCCTCTTCCTCTCTTGTTGTGGCTGTTATTTATAAAGTGCTGTTTCTTTCCCTGAAACCCTGTACCAGAACAGGCAGAAACCACTGGACACAGAGTAAAGGGTTGGGGAAAGAAGCAAGAGCAAAGCAGTCAACAGGCAGTACTGACAGTTTTTGCTGCAGGAGAGACTGTGCACACTGCTGTGCTTGGTGCTGCTGGAGGGCACCCCAGCACACACAGGGCAGCGTGTGTGAGAACGCAGCAGTCCTAGACACTGGGTCAGCAGGAGCTGGGCTTCTTCCCTGTCACCCACCTGGCAAACACAGCCCCACCCCTGCCAGACTGTCTGTTCCCAAGCCCTCACCCTGCTTTGGAAAGGGGACGCCCTGCCCCACTGCAGTCATGGTCCAGGGGGTGCCGGTGCTTGAGGCAGTAGTTCTTGTGGCACTGGTCACAGATCACCTTCATCATCTCCTTCTGCTTGCAGCCAGGCTTCAAACACTTGTTGGTGAAGATCTGAAAGATGATACAGCAGTGTTGAAAAGGAGCATGTGCTGCGGAGCTGGAGCTGTCCCTTCTCTCTGTGCCAGGCCCTGGGCACTGACCAGCCTTCCCCACCAGTCTATCTTCTGCAAGGCTCTGAAGTTTGTCTCTGAATACTGGCTTTCTTTAGATAGTTCATTTGTAACTCACTGGTGCTGTGGCCTCCCTAGACAAGGGTCTCCACAATCACAGAATGCACAGCAGGAGAAAGAGTGCCTTGCCCAGGGACTCCTGCCTTCCATGCCAGTGCACTGGGGACAGCCCAGAGCATTCCAGCTGCAAGCTGGATTCCTGCAGGGCCAGCTCCCTGCAGCAATTTCATCTCCTGGCAAGATGGGGTAGCTAACTGCAGACTGCATTTTCCTAATAGCAGCATGCAGTTTCCCATCCTTATATCCCAGGTGGCTGCCCAGCCCCACTCCATTACCACCTCGGTCCCAGACTGCCTCCACAAAGCCCTGCAGATGCGCACACCTCCAGCTCACCAACCCTCCCTGCCATCAGCCTGTGCCAACAGAGACAGCACAGGGCTGGGCTGAATCTGTGTTGTTTTCATCCCATTTCCAGGCTCTGTCAGAGACCTGGCAGAGCCACACGGTACATACCTTGCGCTTGCGTTGTGCAGGGTCAGACTTGCAGTCACGGTCAATGTGCTCACCCACCACGACATCAGGCATCTCCCCCCGCCTCACAGGGACCGGGGTGTTGCAGAGAGGACATACTGGGACCTGCACGTCCTGCAGAGACAACAAAAGGGAGCTGGGAGCAGGTAGCTGGGCAACTTGGAGTGCTGCGCAGTCATCTCCCCCCCTTTCAGGACCTGCCTACCATGGCTTCCACAGCTTCAGCTGCAGTTTGAGATCCTGCTCGTGGCCCTCCGAACAGCTTGCACAGCAGGTGCAGAGGCACAGACATACACTCTGGGAAGGGAGGATGGTATGGCTGGGAGATGCTCAAACCATTTCACCCAGTGGGAGAGGGAAGGCTGGATGTTTGTGGCACTGAGATGCAGATCCTGGCTTTCAGGGATATCTTCAGACTCACTACACATCCCAAGGGGGACTGCTCAAGTGCCCAAAGTCTCCACAGATTATTATGACCAGTGGCTAGAAAAGCTCAGTAGATCCATGCAGGAGGGGGGATGAGATCTGCTCTCTGCACTTACCTTCTTGTAGGCAGAGGTGCAATCGTGCTGGGCATAAGCAATGTGGTCGGTGCAGAAGATCTGCTCGCAAGCATCGCACTTCAGGGGGAGGAAGTCTAGGAGCAGGGATATGGCATGGGCAGAGAGCACGGGGATCAGCATTGCCCACCCGCAGCCCGGGGGCCTCCCCGACTTCCCGAAGGCACAACAGTGACCGGCGCAAAGCCAGGGCCGCACCTCTCATCCCCCAGCACGTAAACAAAAGGGCTGCAGGTCCACAGCCACGTCTTCGGAATTACCCACGGCTCCTCCTCAAAACGTTCCCGAGATCAGGAGTAGCATCCTGAATCACACCGAGCTCCCCATGGGCTGCCGGCCTCAAACCGGCGGAAGCGACGCTGCCACAGCCGCCGCGGGGTTCGCCCACCGGGATACCCGGGGTAGGGACGGGCCCCAGCGGCCTCCGCAGCCTGCAGCACCGAGCGCCGGCAGCGGGGATGGCTGCCCGGGCCCTGCCCCGCTATCCCCGGGCGAGAGCCGCTGCCCACCCAGAGAGCCACCGGCGCAAACCCCGGTCTACCGGCACCGCCAGCCAGCCCCGCCCTAGCGCGGCCCCCACGGGCAGCGGGAAGGACCACGGACCCCTCCGCCAAGGGCAGCACGGGCGACAGGGCCCTGCCTTGAAAC
>VZRO01002173.1:307962-322246 GCA_013397915.1 Daphoenositta chrysoptera | reverse complement strand
CCGGCGGGGCGTCACGGGGCGGTGCCGGGCCCAGCCCCGCCCCGCCGGGCCCAGCCCCGCCGCGTCCCCTTCCTCCGGCAGCGCCGCCGGCACCCGCGGGGGGACCGGATCCAGAGACCTGCCCCGGCGCTGCGGGAAGGCTCAGGGCAAGGCGGCGCCAGCGCCAGAGCCATCCTGCCCTGCCAGGCCAGCAAGAAGTGTCTCTGCCGCCATGCGACAGCTTGAACTTTTCCCCTCCGTCCTTCCTCCCCTGCCCCAGGGGACACAAACCACGGATTCTGCCGTGTAACGGAGCTCCTGGCTCCATTCCAGCCACCTCGGAGTCTCCAGGTGCCATGCTGCGACGCCCAGCAGGGCGCAGATGGGGTGCTAGAAGGGTCAGTGGTGCGGAAGGCAGGAGATGCCACGGCAGCAAGAAACTGGAGTACTGAACAGGGCCAGGAGTGAATTTCATTGATTGCAAAAAAATCGACTCCACAGCCACCCAGTAACAGAACTCAAATGAGACAGGGAAAGAAAGCAGGTATCGCCCAACACCCTGTTCCAGCAGTGACACAAAAGACAGTAACAGTCTGCAGAAGGGGTCTCTTTGCACAACACGCGTATGCCCTTGCCCCCTTACTGCTACCCTCTGCTCCAAAGACCCCCTTCCCTTTGCTAGCCCCTGAGAGCCACATTTGACTGTGCACCCCATCCCTCCCCCCAGACAAAACCAATGAAAGTTAAAATTATTTACACTTTTAGCCATTTAAAAACCCAATAAAATAAGATTGCATATGTCCTACTGGGGATGTGGGTATTAGCAGCAGCTACAGCTAGCTTGGTACTCTGCGTGCAAACAAAAGACAAACAGAAGACAGACCGAAATACTGCACCATTACTAGGAAGCGTTTGCTGGGGTTGGTGTTTCAATTGTGGCATAAGGCTTCTAGGAGCTGGCTGCTCCCCAGCTGCAGGGCCTCCTGCTCAGCCAGTGAAGGCCAGGCTCTAGAAGGATGGAAAGGATTCATTATTCCAGACACAGCACATTAACACTGATGCGATTCCATCCCAGTCAACACAAACATCTAAAAACCCACGGCACGTTCACTGTGTGAGTTTTTCCTTCTTTCCAGTGATGATGGAAGAAAAGGGGGTGCACAAGTAAGACCTAAGACATAGATGCTGCTGTCATCACTGCCTCCTCCTCATCTCCTTGCTTTGGCAGCTCAGCAAGCATGGGAGAGGAGGAAGACGGAGCAGCCTCTTGTGCCTCCTGCTCCTCTCCGAGCCCCAGCTCTACATCCATTTGCTCCAGCTCCCCCTGATCCAGCAGCTCAAAGTCATCTGCTTCCTCCTCATCCTCCGGTGAAGCTTCTGTCTCTGTCTCCACCACTTCGCTCTCTGACAGGTGTGCTTGGAAGCTCAGTTTCTCTTCAGGCTCGGTGGGGAGGAACTCTGAGAGGGAGGGCCCCTCACTGGCCTCTGAGGACCGCAGGAGGGCAGAGAGGGTGTTCTGCACCGCCGTGGTGATGGCAGTGGTGACGATCTCCTCGCTCAGCGTGTTAATGCAGATGCCCAGGCCTGGGGCAGGGACAGTCTTTGGCTCTGCGTCGCCTCCTGCCGCTTGCCCGCTCCCATTGAAGTGCGTATTTACAAAATGGAGAGGAGACGCGAGGCGAAGGATGGAGAGGTCAGAGTCCGTGGCCTCTTTCTCTGCTGAGTCCAGCTCACAGGCAGCGTGGGCAAGCTCAGGACCCAGAGGCACACCAAACGCGTCTTCATCACTCTGTGGTCCCAGGTCTCTGGAATGATATTCTTCCACGGATGGAAACTCTGCCAGGTCCTTGGAAAACGACTCCTCGGGCTCACTGTGCAGGCTCTGCTGATCCAGGTCTGAAAGGCACCAGCATTAAGGCACAGGTTCCCTCACCTTGACCTCCCACCCACCTTTCCCCCGCTGACACGCCACAGCTGACTTTCAGGTACCTTCCCTATCCTTGGAGCACAGCAGGAAGAGGTCTGCAGTTATTCCCTTCTGCCAGTGGCATGATTCACGTGGAATGTTTCTTTTGTGATCCTGTTCTATGTGCTCTGTGCTCAGAGAGGACTTCCTGCTCCAGCTCATGCTCTCTGCATCTAGAGCCCCCCATTAAGACCCCCAAGGTCAGGGAAATTGTGCTTACAGCACGTCACCTGCTTGCTCCTTCCCAGACACCCGAGTGGCCACATCCGAGTGGTTACCTCCATGTTCCTCACCACTAACCAGTCCTTCTCTGAGCTACTAAGTCTGACAGGGTGGGGTGTCTGACCTGCTTCACCCAGCATCATATATGGGTGTGTGACTATCCTATCCAGTTATTTCTGTGGGACTTTGTGGGTGGCCTTGCTCCCTTGCTGGAGTCACAAGACAGCATTGCTTTGTGGGGCAGTAATTAGAGGCAGATGTCCACTCAGGACCAGCTTATGATCAGCCATGAAGTCAGGGCATGCTGCACTGCTTTTCCTTCCTCCTTTCAATACTCTTCCCATGCAAATAGCTTAGGTTCTCTCCCTGTCCTCCCATTTGTAAGACCCCTTGCTCTGGGCCAAAACACCGAGGATAAGGGGGCAGCAAGGTGTCCCATCATGTACCTTCAGAAACGTCCGTCAGCTGTGGGGTGGTAGCCCTTGAAACAGAAAAGCCCCCACTCTCCAGGATAGAAGCCTCCTCATCAGAGAGCTCAGAATCTGTGATTGACAGTGCTAGGGCAGTTTTCTTCACATCCACCTGCATGGGATGAAGGCAGAGAGACAAATTCTTGTGTGTCTAAGTACCAGTGCTGCCTATGGGCACCTCCAGACCTTCCAGGCAGAAGTCCTTGCTGGAGGAACACTATGCTGGCACTTCCTCCTTCCCTCCTGCACGGGAGGGAAGGCCAGTCTCAGCTCACTGGCTTTCCTGCAATAAATCACTGCCCAAAGCTTTGCCTGCTCTGAGTGAAGAACACAAAAGAGGCAGCACAAGATGGGATGAGACTGTAGGAGTCTCAGAAGGCTTTGATCCTTCTTCCTCTCCTGTGATCACCAAGGAGAACACCCCTTTCCTTTCTTCATTCACACAGAGTGCAACAAAGCCTTCTACAAGTAGCAGTGGTTCAAGTATCCACATTCCTTTGGAACAAGCTTCCCACCTCACAGCCCAGCTACATGCCCAGAGCTGCGTAAAGAAAGATGCTTAGTTTGTTTCTGCAGTACAAATATAGAAAGGTCACACACAATCTGACAGCAGAGAACTGTGTAAGAGACACTAGAGCTGCTCAACTGCCTTTTCCAGTTTTGAGGATCCCCTGCACATTACACCAGGGCTGTTTATTTCTTCAGGAGACACTCACATTCTCTGAGTATGAAGCATAACCATCAAAGTGAATCTGAGGTCAGCAGGAGGCTGGGGCGTGGCTGGCCCTGTCCTATGGTGTCACCAGCTCCGTGGCACCAAATTCTCCATACCCAGATTGGAAACTATGGCTGTCATCAAACACATGCCCTTCTCCCCTTAAAATTCTGCAAAGGAATGATACATTGCTCTGCTGTGTGTTACTGTCGCTGTACTCAGACCACCCCTTGGCTCTCAAGCTGCTATAGACCAGACAGGAGGGACTGGCTCCTGCTAATCTCTTTGTGCTCTTACCACTGGGGAAAAGCCTGACAGCTCTGCTTCACTCTCACTCTCCGTCTCTGCTGTTGGCTCATCACCTGCTGCAGGCTCGCTCTTCCCTTGTCGCTCTGTCAGAAAGAGAAGAAAGGCTTTACATGACACTGAAGGAATTTTCTGCCTTTATACATCACTTTCCCCCACTTCTGCTACCCTGTGAAAGAGCGCAGGGTTCCTGGTGACAAGCATAATTTGTTGCTCTCATGTGCTGTCCTCAGCATCACCTGGGAGCACACAGTTTCTCTCCCCAAAACCCTTAAGTTTCCACCTCTTTCCCCCTACTCCTCTGCAGCCTGTCACCACACAGTGTTGGCAGACATGGTCTTCTATTGTCTTTTTTCTAGGGCTCCACCCTAGGAATACAGCACCAAAAAAAAACCAGAGAGAAGGTGGGTCCTTACTCTTCTTCTCATGCTTGTGGTGCAGCGTCTCTGCCTTCATACTGTAGTCCAGTTTCATCAGGACAGGCTCCAAACGTGTGTACATCCTCTGGATCAGCTCATGGTACACCACCAGAGGCCAGAGCAGAATGCTGAGCACTGTGGACATGGAATACAGGGAGTGTGAGAGACAGACCAAGCACAACCTGACTCTTCCTGTGGTGCCACTGAGAAAGTCTGCATCAAGTGAAACACATTTCAATGGCATGTGCTTTCCCATCTGACTGCCTAAAAATCCTCATTCATGGCTCTTCTTTCTCATAGCAAAGCTGCTTGATTAACCAGGTTTTACTGCCAATCTCAGATAGAATATAGATTTATGTTAAGATGAAGTATAAGCCCTTCTCTTCAGCCACTGCACCCCAGCCCCAACATGCAATAGAAGCCCTGAAATGAGCTTAAGTGCGAATTAAAACTAAGTATCACCAAAATTTTTACAAGGGCAGCAGCACAGAGCTCACATGTAGATGTGCTCGCAGCAGAGCACCAGAACAAAGTGATGAGGAACTCACGATGCAGTGAAAAAGGTCTGTTTACCCAACATGCAGCTTTATTAACAACACTCTCGATAAGGATTTGCCCACGTTAAGAACTGAGAGACTGTAGCTTCCTGCTTCCCTGGAGCCTCGGCCAGCACAGCCTCAGCTGTGGGGAACAGAGGGCACCAATGTTTTAGTCACGGCTCCCTCTCCTGCCTTTGCAGTCACAGTGCATGCACGAGCTTACAGAGACTTCCTGGAACACATTCCCTGTATATTGATTCATCATCTAGCACAGATCCCCTTGAGAAAACTACAAATCTGCTTTTACCAGCCTATCAACAGCACAGTTAGGTCATGTCTCAGCTTAAGTCAGACAAGAGAGCTGCTTATACTCACAAATGATGTAGGAGATCATTATGCCTGGAACATAGTGTCCAACTACAGCCAGAATCAGGCAGCCTGAACAGACACTCATGCAGAACTGAAGGAAGAGAGAGGAACAAACAGAAGTGACAAGAGGCAGAGATACATCTATGCAACCAGTGCCAGAAACCCAGTTAGCACAACATGAGGGCTGGTCCTAACCAAGTCAGGCAGCCAGCTCTGCACAAGTACATTCAGGTGCTGACAGTTACAACTCGGACAGCTCGCTTCAGTTAAGCTGTAAGCATTAGAGGTTCAAGCGCAGGATGACCAAGGTAACCCAAAGCCCCAATAAAACAAATCAAAACTTTATCAGACAGTTTTTTATGAAGTAAATTACATTCCTTGAGGATAGGATGGGATATTGCAAATTGCCACTTGTACATCTCTTCTGTAAAGCTCAGCACTTCATGAGAAAACTGTCCTGTCCCGACAGAGACAGGAGCCTGTTACAGAGTCACCAGATGCTGTGCCACTGCTGTGCCACAAACCAGCTGGCAGAAGCATTAGCAGAGCCCATGCTCCCATCCAACCAGGACCTTCCTCCTCTGGAAAAAGTGAATTATAATGGTGCAGCCCTGATGGCTTGTCTGACATTCTCCTGGGGTGGGGGGGGAAGGTGAGAATAGACAATCTGCAAACCAGGGCATGGCTTCAGATATGGACAAAATCCAGCAATTAAGAGTTTAATTCATAATGGAGAGGGTCTGCAAAAGCTAAGGTTCCTCTATGGGCTTTGCTCCCAATGAATTCACTCTTTATGGGCATCTTTGGACCTGGTCTTCTACTCCCTGTGGCTGGGACAGAAAAGGAGTAATAAGCAGTGTTAGAAACCCACTTCTTTTGGCACACTGAAACCCAGGAAGCCTGACACAATCCTAGTGGTTGGTCTGTCCTACTTTTTGTGATGCTAAGCCAGCTCCTGTCTACAAATCCTTTTCAAACAACATACATCACCGCCATTAGAACATGTTTAATGACAAGTTCCCATGCACTCAGAAACAGCACTGTATTTGGACTTTGCTAGCTACAATCTTGGCTAGTGAAATAGGACCATCTTAAGAATGGAACCTGTGAAAGGGCCAGAGACTGTAGGCTTCTCTTTTTTTCTCCCCAGTCCCAATCTAAGAGCTTCCTTTGCACACTGAGAAATGAAACTAAGTACAGCAAGCCATTTACAGGAGGGGTTAAGTTCAGCTCTAGTTTACAAATACTGGAAGTCACTCATTATTTAAACTTCCTATGGCATAGAATCTACAAGGAATGAACAGCAAATACTGGACAGGGATAGCAATTGTAAAGATACTGAATTTACATTCTTCCATCTCTTCAGCCACTAGCAATGGAAATAAAAGCCCCTGCACAGAAGAGTAGGTATCTCCAGCTTACCTTGGCAGGATTTTGCCTCTTGTACTGTAGCAGTTCCTGCAGGTACAGCCTGAAGGTGACCCAGCTCTCTGCCAGACAGTGGCACAGCTCAGGGACACTGAGCAGGTGAGGTTGTGCCCCTGAAGTCACCCCCTCACTAGAGACAGACAAGAGCAAGAAGACAATCTTTGAACATGGTCTGTTTTCCTGGGGGGGAGGAACAGCGGCACCAGGAAGCAGAGTTCCCTACCAAAGGCTTGACAATACTGACTGCATCTTCAACTGAACTATGGAAGATGCTTGATTTGGAGACAGTTTTCCCCTTTAATCAGGAAGAAACTCAAGAGACACCTGAGCCAAGCAGCAGCAGATACCATGCCACAGAATCCCCATGCCACAAGCCCAAGAAGCAAAGCAGTTTACTCAAAGCCACACAGACAGAAGCACTGGAGGTGGAACTAGTTATGTGGCCTCCTCTGGCACCAAGTCCCAGGTAGCCAGAGTGTGATGCTCAGACCTACATCCACAGCCAAGGATGCAAGCCACGCCACCAGAGAGAGCACGTTCAGCCTGCGGAAGTCAGTCTCAGTGATTTCCTTCTCTCTGGAGGATTCTTAAAATAGTTCAGGACAGATCCAGGGAAGAAACCTAAGAGTTCCTAACATCAGAAGTACTCGAGCTTTATTGCTACTGAAAGAACACTAGCTTTGCCCAGAGTCTCAAACTGTGGCTCCTGAGCTGATAAGCAGCTCCCAGTGCAGAAGTTGCTAGCAGTGTTTCACAGCAGGAGCCATGCAGTTTATTGACAACAAAAAAAAAGGACAGGTGAGATCACCATACTAAATTAAGGCTTCCCCACTCACCAAGGAACACATCTGTGAGCTTACCTCTCTCCTCCTGGCTCCTCTGATGGCTGTGCTGTAGAGAGAACACAGCAGATTAGTCAGCCAAGTGAAAAATACAACCTGACATTTTTACCAGTTGAACAGAGCAGAGCTGGAGATGTATGGTCCTTAGCTAGGGATGCACCCTGGGGACCTTCTTTGTGCTCTCATGCAAGCAGGAATCACTGGCTTGGAGCCTGAGCTCTGAAGGCTTTAGTGAAGCGTGCCTGGAGACTTGGAGCAGCAGAGCACTGATCTCTGGGCACCCCAGCACACCTTGCAACCCAACACACACGTGGCAGGACACTCATATCTGAGGTGTATTCTGGTGCTAACATGGGGCTCTCTGCTCCAGGGATCATGCAGCTTTTCCTCGTGTCCCACATGTCTGGGCAGTGCCATTCCCACAGCGGGTGCCAGCACTTGTCATTCACAAGGGACTGCCAGCACAGTTTTGGAGCTGGGCAAAGCTTCAGCTTCCATCTCAGAGCTAAACATGGCACCAGGAGGTCTGAGCTGCATTTCCCATTGACCAGCCCAGTCCCTGGCATGATGCTGTGTACAAATACCAGAGATGTCCCTGCCGTCTCCATCCTCTCATGGAAATAAGTAACAAATAGCAGTCTCGTGCATAATTTTCTAATTTTAGGGCTCTTTTATATCCCCTGACAGCCTTTTGTGCCAGGCACAAATATAACTATACTCCTAAGGTTTGTCACTGGATGAGAGCAAGGGATAGGCTCTCCCATTCCTCTCTGCACTGAGCCAGTGATGATCAAACAGGGACTTAGTTCATGCAGTACTGAAGAGAGGAGCAGTGTTGCAATAGCAGAGGTCATGTACGATTATGCTCTGCTTTTAGATACACTGAGAAAAAAAAATTCTACAACAACTGAAATTCATGAGCCTAGTTGCTCACAGATTTGGATATCCTGGCAAGCTGACTGGTGTCTCAGGATGTACAGGGCTCAACCAAAGCTCTTCTATCAACACAGCCTTTGTAAGTCTCCTGTGCTTAACAATGCCCTGTTCGTGCTGTGATAGCTCATTGAGGTCTACCCTTCTGTACCAGTCTGCCCACTGTCCTAGAGCTGGCAGGGACTGATGTACCTTTTATGCTGTCTGACCAAACTCAGTGCGTGAGGTTATAACCCTAACCATGTCCCCATCACTGCATGTCACCATGTAAACAGAACTAAAATAAAGGAGGAAAGTTTATCTTTAGAGACCAGGCTTATAGTTAGAAATGGGTTAAGGAAATGCAGCGTGTGCAAACACGGTTTGAATCCTCCCTGGAGTCACCAGCCAGGCACGAAGCCCAAGAGTAGCAGTGATTCCCTCAGGGAAATGCACCGAAGAAGAGAAAAACCATCACTGCAATCACCCAGTGAGACTTCAGACTCCATCCAGCTCAAGCCACAGAAGAGACCAACTGCTTGTAGCAGCCCTGCCACTGTTCTCCCAAGACACAGGATGTTGGGCCAAGCCTGCCAGACTCCTCCTCCCGCTGCAGGCACTGCACCAGCCGGCTCTCGCAGTGGAGCAGGAGGCCAATCACCCAGGGAGGAGGCGATTCTTTGAGAGCGTGACCCAGATTTCCAGTAATCAGGCCTGACAAGAGGAGTCCACTGCTCTCAGACTGGGCTGCCCATTCGCTCTTCTGCCCACAAGCACTTGGCATGGCGGCTGGGGCTGCTCACAGAAGGAGCTTGGGCTGCAAAGTGAATTTTACAGATGCAGCTCCACCCCTACAGGGCAGCTGCTTCCCTCCTGCAACCGCCATTGCTGTGTTTTGTTATGGTGCTCAGGAATCTAAAGCTGCTTAATCGCAGCACACAGAAATCCAGCTCTATCTCTAAGCCTCATCTATCACCTGCACTAAATCACCAAACACATTACATCTGGCACTGGCCAGTCTGTGAGGGCTACACCAGCTGTACAGTGTATCCAACGAGGTGCTGGCATGCTTGCCACCTCTGCTGGACAGATGTGCCAGCAACACAGCAAGTGGGATGGCACAGGAACCCCTCTCCTCTCTGACTGGTTGCAGTCATCCAAGCCATCCAAAATACACCAGCAGAGGGAGTGAAACAATTCTCCTCAGTTGATCTGAAGGTTTCAGAGACACTTTGGGGAGCAGAACATTTCAGCAGGCTGCAGGGTCTTCACGTGATTTCAGCTATCTGGCAAAACACAAGCTGTCTTTAAGATCAACACTATGTTGCTTCCTGTAGTAGAGTAGTCTCCCTACCGGCCATCACAAAGCATTGCTTACACCAGTTGCAAGCCCAACCCCAAAAATCCCACAGCATTTCCAACAGGAAATGGTCCCTTAGCTAAGGCTTAACTCCAACCTGTGCTGAAATACTGTCGAGCACCAGTACAACTAAGCTGGCAAGCAGGACACCCAGAGCTGGCCTCAGATTATCAATAACTGGCTGAAATCTTTCTGTCAGCATTTCACACTGGACTGTGGATTAATACAAATCATTTGATATACACCAGACTCTTCTTAGAGATCAGACAGCCATGCAGGAGTTTAGGTTACATTGTTGGTACTGACAAATTATTGCTGATGGACTCCTTGGCTCTTCCAGGTTTTTAACGCTTCTCCAAGAGACATTCTTCATCTGTATGTAAACTTTAGCTAGAAAGCAGGGGCCCTTTTTAAGGAGTACTAGCATTCAATTGCAACAAAACTATTACTAGAGCTCTTGCACACTGCACTCTCCTGCACTGACCAAAACACAGCTGCCAAACAGCAATGCTACAGAAAACATCCCTACTTGATCCCCATTTCAGGAGAAATTGCAGAAGTCCTTAAATAATATTTAAGTAGAACTCCATGTAGATATTGAGAAAATACCCTGCACAGGAGCTGAAAATATGCAGTCCCTTCTGAAAAAACCTAAAGAAGTTGCACAGCTTGATGCTATTAGTGTGACCCTGATCACAGTGTGAGTAACTGCAAAATACATGCTGAGGTTTTAGCATTCCTTCAGAAGTCATCTTATAAGCAGCCACCTGAGACATACATGCGTACTCTTGTGTGTACGTGCTGACTCTTGAAGGAATGGTACTGACCCATCTCCCAGAACTCCAGAAAAGGCTTACAGGAAGCACTAAGGAGGTAAGCCACAAAGCTACAGCTCTGCTTCAGCAGGAGGTGAGAGCCAAACAAGAACCCCTAAGTGTTCAAGAGTACCAATTCAACGGGAGGCCCCTCAGGAATGCAGAGCACCACTCCTTCCTTGCGGAAGCAGAGGAAACACGGTCCAGTGGACCATGTCAAAATCAGGGCTGTGACCTAACCAGGCACATCAGAAAGGTGTCCCTGTTCTCTGCTGTCAGCAGGAGAGAAGCAGGAAGGAGTGAAATATGTGAAGAACACTGAGGAGAGGTGCAGTGGGATGTGCACCGACTTCTAGCAGAGCTGATAGCATATAACTCCTGGTGTTGCTGTTTTGTTTGCTTTTCTTTTTTATTCTTCATGGCTCTACATCATATAAATTGATTTCAGTATGAATTTCCTATTTCTTCTATGACAACACAACTTTTACAGGCCAAGTACTTGCTGGAATGATTCCACCCCCACCTGCCTCAATGACACCATTCTGTACTGGACACCAGGCTTTTGCATTTCTGGACATGTTTCAAGTGAGGTGGTTTGGGTTGGCTTTAAACTATTCCCTTGAAAAACCAATGTGAATAAGCAGGAAATTAAATTGGCCAGTCCAGTTTAACTGCCTGGTTACCTGAACCACACAAAGCAAACAGTTTCAAGACTACAGCTGTAACATATCTAATCTTATCAGGATTTCTGTGAAAGCACCCTTTAAGTCAGTACCCTTTTAGGTCAAATAAAGGGCACCTTACAAACACACATATAGAGGGGCTTTCATTCAGAAACTCCCTAGAGTCGAGGGGCAGGGATGGAGGGCCCTGAGATGCCTTTGAACAGTAGCAGTAGATCCAGGAGGCAGGTCTGGGTTCCATCATTTAATAAACTCCAAAGAAGGAGGCACTCAAAGCAGACAGCAGCCAATCCATGTCTATCATCTTTATGAGGCTATTCCTCTCGCTGCTTTTGTGTCTAATGTTGGCACAGACCCTTCAATAAACGGGAAAGATAAGACAGGTGATCCAGCTCACTGATTAGCTGGAGATCAGATGCTGTACAGGTACAATACACTAACTGTTGCTGCTGTCAGACCTCATCATCCACTCTGCTACCTGCCACAAGAAGTGGCTCATATTTGCTCTGATTCTTTCAGGGCATAAGCCCACGCTGAACTTAATTAAAACCAATATACTTTCACCTCCTCCTTTCCTTTCCTCAGCTCAACTAGCCATATGTGCTCAGACTTGAGATGATCTTTTTGCCACACTTGCAGGAGAGAAAGGACAGAGCAGAAACACATCATCCCTGTCACTAGCTTCCCTGGCAAGCTAGCTGGGCCCCTTAGTCACTCTCAAAATGAGCCGCTCCCAGAATTTCTCAGCACTGAGAGCAATTCTCCCCCATGCCCAGAGTATTAGGATACATCCTAATCCTTTGACACAGGTAAGACACAGCACCAGTACCTGGGCCTGCAGTTAAAACAGGAGTGGGTGTTACACGACCACTGAGAGGCCCCAGGAAGGGCCACAGCCATAGCCCAGCAGCTGGTAACACTAGAACTGTGTCGTTACCTCCAGTGCTAATCATCACATACCTGAGAAATCAAACAGGAACCTGGGTTTCCACTTCTCCAACAAGAGGATGCCAAGAAGGGACATGCTGAGGAGAAAGAGGGGTCTCAAGGAGGTGGAGGAAAACAACCTAGAAATCAAACAAGAACTTGTTAGGCCGTGGAAAGGCAGCAAATTACTGCTCTTGATGAGCAAATATATATGGCCCAAAGCAGAAATATCCAACTGCTATGGGCTACTGTAGCAAGCATTGTACTCTGCAGACACCCACCCACACCACAGCACATTCTCAAATGATGCCTTTGCCCACCACCAGACAGCTGACTCTGCCATCTCCCAGTGCTCTCCTCCCCTGCTTCCGAGCTCCTCCCTAGGTTGCAAAACAAAGCTAATGTTCCCTTGTACAAGTCCCTCCAAGGCCTCAAGGTGGAGGCTCTAGATAACATAAAGACAGACTGCTGTAGCAGAAAACTGTTTGTGACACAGCCTGTTTGCTGAAAACCCACATCCCATTTGTCATGGCAAGGTCCAGCATTACAGGCAGGTAATGCATCTTGCCATCCTAGATGCACATTCTCTTATCACAAACCTCCCCCCGTTTCACCAGAGCCTAGCCAGCACTTCACTTCAATGGTTTAGTTGCTCACTTGACTTTATCATAAAACCTTTCATTTCCCTCACCCACACACTGGCTCGAGCCACTTGCCAGCTCACACAATACTACTCACACACAGCTGGGCAATGTCACTCAAAGAGTTTATCTCCTCTCTGCTCAGAGATTCAATGGCAAAGGTGCCAGGGTGGCACTTGTGCCAGAAGTGGCTGTCTGCATTCATCCTTTTCTCTAGTTCAGAGGAGCGGGTTTTAAGTCACTCCAGAAAAAAATACCAGGGAAATGCATTCACCTTCACCTCTTTAATGAACATTCCTTTCCAGAAAGGAAGAGCCATTCTGCTTTTTTACCCTGCTCCTCTTCAGTGAGTGTTTGCCAGAAACTAATGTCAAATACACCAAACAATGACTGGAGTCAGGGAGAATCTCACAGTGCAGAGCAGGGAGGGGTTCCCACCACAGTTACAGGTAGGGAATCTGGAAGTGAAATGTGCCTCACTGGGCAGCACAGAACAGAAGCTGCACTTTCCGTAAAGCCTATGTAAGCCACAGGACTTTTAACGACCTAAACAACAACGTTTGTTTTCCTTCTCATTGAACAGCAATTCTGTAGCTTAACACATCATCTCTGGAAGAATCTCGTCCTATTCTGTCTCATTTATGGATTGCAGTTAAAGGATGCTGGCTGAATCCTCCACGGAACCCTAAACGATTTTTCCTCCTCTGCCGTACTTAAATCTCTCTCTGCTGTCCCATATTCTAGGCACTCTTTGTTCTTCCCGACCTTTTCACGCACAGCCCCTGGGCTGTCATTGTCCACCACGCCTGCCGTCTCACCTGCACCTCTCCCCCTCCTTCTCACTTCATAACTCTGCTCTGAGACTTTTCAGCTAGTAGAGTAGTACAAAAAAGTTTATGTACCTGGCTACCACGTACACCTCTGATACTCATACGGATAAGGGAACAGAACATAAGCTGCCTCATCAGAGAGACTTCAAAGGCTGTTTGGTCACATACTTTTCCCTGACTTCAGAATCTGCCCCTTCCTATTTCATCTGCAACCAACATTTAACTCTTTCCCTGGCCACTTCTGACCCTTTCTGCTGGGAAGGCCACTGGCTGAGAGCATTATCATCAGTAAAACTGATTCACTGTTTATATAAACAAACAGGATGTTTTTCATTCCCTTCCACAGCTGGGCTGTGCCACTCACACTCCCATCTCCTCGTGTGCTGCCCCGCCGGAGATGCAGAGAAGGGAAAACAAGAAAGAGGGAATACTCTCGCACTAAAACCGAGTGAAAAATCAGCACCTCCCGGGAAAGATTACCAACCAGAAGGGTTTAAATAAAACGCCCCAGGGCAGCTGCCGATGCAGGAGGCCGTGGAGCTCCCTGACCGCAGTTACTGAGTGAAACGAACTGATAAGAACACGGATGCAAAAATTAAGCTAAAGCGTGCCTGGGCGAGGCTCCAGTTGGGCCCATCTGCATTTTATTATCGCAGGACAAGGCAAATCCTCCTGGCACTTTCTCCCCTCGGGGAGGGGCCTGTTTATGCCTGTCAGAGGAAAACAGCGCGGCTACTCCGGGCTGTGCACATCCCCCGGCGGTGCGGCTGCGGGAACGCACACCGCCGGAGCCCAGGCGCATCACCGCGGGCCCCGAAGCCGCCGCACGCTGCGGGCCCGGCCACGAGCCGGACGGGCGGC
>VZRO01002173.1:291732-307737 GCA_013397915.1 Daphoenositta chrysoptera | reverse complement strand
CGGGGAGCGGCCGCGCCCCCGCGCCGGAACAGGAAGGGCGGAAGGGCGGGCGGGGAGCGGCCTGGAGGGCTCCGCTCCCGACACTGCGCCGGGCCTCGGCCTCGGAGCGGCACCGCGCCCTCAGAGCCCGCCCCGTGTCGCCGAACGGGAGCTGTCAGCTCCCGCCCTGCGAGCGGGCAGGATGGAGCTGGACGAGCTGCTGCTGGACGAGGAGGGCACCTTCTCCCTCAGTGGGTTCCAGGAGTTCACCGTGAGTATCCGCGGCCCCAGCCTGCTCTTAGCGGGCTCCCGCGGTGATCCCCGCCATCCCCCGCTCCCGGCGAGCCCCGTGTGGCCTCAGGCCCCGGCCCGATGTAGCCCTGAGCCGGGTTGGGGTGAAAAGCACGGTCTGAGGAGTGCTCTGGGCCTTCCTCACGTTCCTCTGTCTGCCTTCAGTTCCTGCCCAGGCACCAGCAGCTGAGCGAGAGGGTGAGAAAGCGACTCTATTATGGCTGGGACAAAGACTGCAGCCTGGATAATCTCTCCAGCCCCGTGGCAGGTGGGTTGCTGATTGTCCCCAGATGGGAATGCTGAGTCAAGGGGATTGGAAGTTGCCCAAGGGGCCGAGACCAATAGGTCACCTGCTTCCTCCCCAGCGCCAAATCCCACCCCTGCCCGGCCTTTCCCACTCAGTGCAGCAGAGCAGGGCAGGATGCCAGAGCCTCATGGCTTCTGCTCTCTGTTTTGTTGCCCTGTTTGGCCCGCTGCTGCATTTTTGACATCTCACTGTTGTGTAAAGTCCTTTAGATTGCTTATAAATTCCTTGGCAGAGCAGGTTGTAAACTTGCTTCTGGTGAGAGCTGTCTTGGACAATTGCACGTGCTCTGCAAAACACACAGGTTTGGTCAGCTTCTAGTTGTGAGCGCCAAGGGGACAAGTTCTTGCTGTGTTTTTGTCTGGATTGCATTTTTTTTTTCCTGTCGATTCAGTAGTGTTTTGGGGAGCAGAAGGAGATGGCTGGGTTAAAGGCTGAGGAGCTAGTGTAGGTGATGGTGGAGAGGAGTGGAAAAGGGAAGAGTGGTTTGCTGGAGGGCCTTCACTGTGTGGTTGTCTCAGCATTTCTGTTATCTGCTTGCTAGAAAAATGGTCTGAAGTTGATGGAAGGCTGTGCACGATGTGCTTCGGTGAGGAGGAGGGTGCTGAGCATGTGGTGCCAGGGCAGACCCAGGCAGAGCAGCTGCCTGCCCGGGCACTGCTGGGAGCCATGAGTTCCAACACAAGCAGTGCGAGGGAGGCTGGAGGCTGACATGACACCAGGGTGCAAGGTGGGACTGTTCCATGGATGAAAGTTCAAAGGGTACAGTCATGCAAGAAAACTGTCGGGGACTATTAGCTCTGAGGACTGCCTTGCACTCAGGAAATGCCATGGCTCCAGCTGCTCGGGGTGAGAGTGGCACACAGAGAATGTGTCCTTGGGCTGATCTGCTTTTACAGCCTTCCTTCACCAGCCGCTGCCAAAAAAATGGGGCTCAGGACTATGACATTTGTCTTGGTACGACTGTGTCATTGCTACATGGCAAGTTTGTGGCATTGCTCTTCAAACAAGAGAGAGGCTTGTTGGGAGAGTCTGGAGTAGCAGGAAAAGGTCTTTGGTATTGAGGGTTGGATGCAGAAGGCAGTAGGGGGCTGGCTGAGGAGAGAAGTTGAAAAGAAAATTTGTTCTTTGGAAACAGAAGAACTGTAACCACACTCAGTGTGCCGTGGCTGTGAGATGGGGAAACTGATCAGCTGCTCTCCACATCCTCTAGGGCAGGACAGTGTTGTGAGTTGGATTTGTGGGCTGAAGAATTTGGTTTCATATCAGGACAGAGCCTGTAGGGATCCCTTGGGATGTTGGTACTGCCTCTGCGGTGGCACAAGCGTGGCCAGGAAGGGCAGAGTGGGAGAGGCTGGGAGCAGCCAATGGATGGCTGGAGCTGTGTCTGCCTGGCTGTACACCATAGTAGTGGTGTGGCCTGAATGGTGTAGGGGGGGTTCCTTGTTTTTCTGAGCTTGTTGGCTGCACTTTGGGCAAATCACTTGTGTTAGGGCAGCCCTTCTCGTAGTTGCTGGAGGGACATAGAAAGGAGGGGTGTGGTGATGCTTCCCCTGGTAGCTGGAAATGCAAGGCTGCTGGGATGAATTCTGCTCTCAACTCTGTCAGCTGAGGGCTTGGAAGCAAAATGGAGTTGAAGTTTCCTGTCTAAAGCACTTCTTGCCAAGCATCAGACCATAGTGCTGCTTGGGATGCTCCCAGCTGGTCCTACTGTGTAGGGAAGTGAAATGGGAGCTGCTGGAGCCATCTGCCAGTGTATGTTAGTCTCTGGGCTTTTCAGTGCTTGGATGCTGGGGCACGTCCTTGAGTGCAGGGAAAGCAGGCTGAGCTGCAGTTACGCTGTATCGCTGCTTTGATACCCTGTTAGTGCCTTCGGGCTGCTACTCACACAGGTACCTTGTACGTCAACATTTCAGGAGCGCTGGGGCTGGGGTGTAGGGGAAGCTGGATAGGTGCTGGTGAGATCTGGAGGAGGAATATGCTGCTGGTTGGAGGGAAGCAGAGGACCACGAAGATGTGGTGTGACATCAGGTCCAAGAAGGCCTCCAGAGGTCCTCCGGGGTGAGGGGAGGGTGTTTCTCTGCAGCTGACTGCTGGTGGTTCCCCGTGACACAGACCTGATGATCTGGCACTGCCGCAGGGCTTTGGTCACTCACATCCTCTTCCTGCTGTGATCTGCCTGACCTGCATATTTGTTTGTTCCTCACTCGTCCCTGACCTCTGATAAGGTCTGTCGTACCTTCATAGTTTAAATTAAACTTGAAGGGCTGAGCAAACACCAAGACCTGATGGGCTTGTAGGGAGAAGAGGAAGGGTGGGTGTGAACTGTGCCACATGGGGCTAACTCCTTTTGGTGCTTTTCTGTCCTAGATATTGCTGTGGAGTTGCTGCAGAAAGTGGCTCCCAGTCCTATCCGCAGACTTCAGAAGAAATATGTGTCTCATGTATCTCGGTAAGAAGAAAAACCTGTCCCTTCATGTCCTGTGCCAGAACTTGGAGCTCTGGTCCTACCTGTGACTCACTTCTGTTCCCTGGGGCAGCCACTGGCTTTGTGCTTAGGCCTGATTAGTGTCAAAGAGGAGCAGGGGTAGATGGCACAGACAGCATGCACAGTGGCTTCTTGACGCAGCCAGGCCTGCTTCAAGTTTGTCCTGCTCCCTGGGGTGCATGTGTGCTCTTGTTTCTGGGAGCCTACTGGCTGGATCTGCAGCTCCCTGGGTAACCAGGTTTGAACCTGGAGTCTCCTCTCGGTATGCCTTGCTGCAGGCAGGGCTGCTCAGTTTGGAGCTGACTTTGCCTGGGAACAGAAACCATGGCTTTCTGCTCTCCGCCCTGTATCCTACACTTTCTCTTGCTGCAGCTCAGGACAGCTGGCTTAGAGCTGGCAAGGCTGAGACCTATCTAGGGATTTGCTAAACCCTCCTACTGCCTGGGGAGGGAGCAGACAAGTTGTGCCATGGTGCCTGGGATGTTTGTAGCATTGGTTCTTGCCCTGTCCCACAGGGAAGCTTGCATCTCGCCCTGCTCCATGATGTTGGCACTGGTTTACATTGAGAGACTCCGGCACCGGAACCCCGAATACCTCCAGCAGATCTCGTCTTCAGACCTCTTTCTGATCTCCATGGTGAGTGGTGGGCAGGGGGGTAACTGGGCTGGAGGGAAGCCTGGAGGAGTGCAGTGGAGGCTGACATCCTGTCCTTTGTGCTACTTTTAGATGGTTGCAAGTAAGTACCTGTATGATGAGGGTGAGGAGGAGGAGGTGTTCAACGATGAGTGGGGAGCTGCAGGGAAGGTGGACGTCCAGACCATGAACACACTGGAGATGAACTTCCTGAGCGCCATTGTAAGTGAAACTGTCACTGCTGCCGACTGTTCCACAGAGCAGGGGAAAAGAGGCATTGAGGGGAGTCTGGATTTCTGGTTTTCCCCCACATGCTCCCATGAAGGGATAGAGAAGTATGTGTCTGGGTGCTGGGTGACCTGCCCTGACTGCACTGATCTTTAACTGCTGTCCCGACAGGACTGGAGTCTCTACACAGATCCTCGGGAGCTGTTTGAAGTATTGAGCTGGCTGGAAGGACGGTAGGTGTCTGGGGTAGGGGTGATCCCTTCATCCATGTTTCAGCCTGGCTCTGCCTCTGCTTGGAGATAGCCCTGCTGCAGTGAAATAAGAGGTTGGCACACCTGTGAGCCTTTGCTAGCCTCTGCAGCTCCCTTCTACAGAGCTTAACAGGGTCTTCTCTAAGCCTGCCTGGGCTGAAGCTGCTTTGATGGGGAAGGTCCATACCACATCCACCATTCCCTTTTTTTTCCCTTGCAGTGTGGCTGAAAAACAGGGCATGTGGCGTGGCTGGTTCACCTACACAGATCTGTGTGTCCTCATGGAGCAGTCCATGTGGCAGCATGTGCTGGGCCAGTTCTACCAGCAAGTAGTGAAGGTAAGGGCATAGGAGAGCAGCTGCTTTCAAGAACATGGGACCCAGCAGGCTGTAGATTTGGAGCAGGAGCCTCTTTTGCTCTGGGAGCAGTACCTTGGTTTATTCCCTGTTGAAAAGGGAAGCTGTCAGAAGATGCTGATTTGCAGCTGCACTGCCTGAGGCACTGTAGCCTGGTGCTGGACTGCAGCCCCACAAGTCATGGTGCAAGGGCATGGTGGTGGCATGGAGGCAACTGGGTGCTGACTATGGTTTTTAACAGGAACTTGACTTTTAGCTGGGGCATTTTGGTTTGTGATATTTAGCCCCTGCTTTGGGCAGGCTGTGTGCCACCCACCATTAGCAGTGTGGCTGCCAGCTCTCGGCATCCAGGGGGATGCTTTTTCCCATCATGGCTGCTGGGTTGATCGTGGCCATGCTGTGTTGTGGCTGGCAGGGAGTGCTGCTGGAGGGGTTGGGCTAACATTTGGCTTCTCCTTAGCTGGCCTGCCTCCTGGGCGTCGTGTACCTGACCGGCTTCGCAGCCATCTTCGCCTCCATCACCGTAGTGCAGCGGTCTGTGTGCACGAGGAGCGTCAGCACTGCAGCCCCCCGGCCTGCACTGTTCCCTGAGGAGGGGAGGTGCCAGCTGGATGCTCAGCCAGCCCCAGCCCCTGGCCAACCCCAGCCTGAGCTGCCCAACGTCTCCTCAGCCAGCTGCACCCGTTGCCTGGGGGAGAATGAGACGACCAAGGAGTCGCGTCGTGGGGGTGTCACAGCGACTGCGCTCTATCTGTGGGGCAGCGTGATGACAGCTCTGTCCTACCCAAAGGCACCTGATCTGGCCCAGCACAGGAGCCTCCCACAAGGTCCTTTCCGTAAAGTGCCCGCTGCCTGTGAGAGATCCAACCGTACCGCCCCCACTGCAGCCCCCAGCCAGCCTGGCCCCTTCGGACTCGCCGTGCTCCCGGCTCCTCCCGTGCTCCACTGCCACGCCTGCTCAGCCACTGCAGGCCCCACATGGCATGCAGCCCGCAGCCGTGAGGACTGGCTGGACCCCCTGGGGCTGAAGCAGTGCTTCTTGCACACTGCTATGGATCTCAGTAGAATCAAGAGCTTCATTTTTCCCAGCTAGGAGTACAGGACAGCAGCCCCTTTCCCCTTCCCTTCTAGTGTGGCACAACTCACTTCCTTGCACTTCTGGGACCCCTGATCCTTGGAACTGCATGGGGCTGGAGGCCTCTGCATTACTTTCAAACCAGCAATTGTGTCCCCCCACCCAAGGCAGGGATGTTCTTCACTTAGGGGCTGCTGAGACAGGTTGGGATGGAGCTGGCTCGCTGGGGTGGGAACTTAACTAGCTGGAGGGTAAATATGGGTTGCCTTTGTGCTGGGGTGCTTGTGCAAAGGGGGTATTGTACCTCTTCCTGTAGTGAGTGGTGTTGGACAGAGGTGGTATATGGGATGTTGGAGGCTGGGACTGCGTGTGCAGGGTGGAGGGGCTAAGGCAGTGACCCCAGTGAGAAGGTGGGGTGCCTGGGGTAGGGGAGAGGAGGTTGAAGAAGGTGGGACTGAGCTGGCTGGTCACAGCAGTACTGACATTTGGGGGCTATTAGGCCACTTCTTGGGACATGCGAGAGTAACACCAAGCAGGTACTCTGTGGCTGTGCCCTGCTGGGCTTGGTGGGGATGAGGTGTGGTTAGGGCTGAACTTTCTTACCCTGCTTCTGTTGGGTGTTTTGAATCTGGGGTGCTCTGTGGCCCCATCCCAAACCCCAGCTGTCTTTGTCTGTGAGCAAACAGTGCCTGACTGCTCCTCAGAGTGGGAAGAAGGCACCTTGTCTTGCTGACCAGGCCAGCTCATCATGCCCCTTCTTTTTACTGTGGATTTTACACCTGTTTTTCACTCTTTTGTAGATGCAAATCTCTTCCAATAAAAGTAGTTCTTGCTGTGTGCCTGCCTTGTCCTGCTGAGCTGCTCCATACTGGCAGCATGCCTGCCCCAGAGTGGAGCCATGTCCGTGCAGCTGTGCCTGCTTCTGGAGCTGCTGTGCAAGACAGATCCTAGGTGCTGCTAGCGAGCCCAGGAGACCTGCAAGGCCTGCCTCTCTCTGGTGACAGGAGGGACATCAGGTCCGGTGCAGGCAGGGACAGCAGAAGAGAGGAGTATCTCCATCCTTGGGAATGTGGGGAATGCATGTTCTCCGCTGCTCTTTGCTCTCCAAAGTCTTACCTGTTAATGAGTGAGCCTTGAGCAGCAAGGGCCCGGCCAGGTCACTGACACAGCCACCTCTGCCCCGTGACAAAAACACGAGCATCCCCTGCTTATGCGCCCTTGGGATCCTTTCCAGCCAAGCAGGCAGCTCTTGTCCCTGGCATCCTTGTCCAGTGGCAGGATTCTGTCCTCTCCTAGGAGAATGGGGGATATAATAGACCCTCATTAGAAACCAGGAGGGTAGGAGATGCTGTGCTGGGGAGAAACAAGCATGGGAAAAGCACACTGAAGGTGGAGCATGCTGCTGGTGGGAATAGTCTAAGCACAGGGAGGAAGAGGTGTCAAGGCTAAGGCCTACCCAGTCCCTGCCCACAGAGGCAGTGATGGGACCCGGGCTGTGGGTAGTTGGCACTGTAATAGTGTCTGATGTCCTGCTTGTGGCTGCCTGTCACCTGGCCCTTGTGACAAACCAGGATGACACTTGCATTCCTGGCCACAAGGGCAGGTTACTCACCAACTCAAGTTAATGGCTAACCCTGGGGCAGCTCCTGCAGAAGGTGGAAGTTCAGCCATGTGAGGATTTGCGAGAAGCTTTCAGGGGAGTGGGAGCCTGCCCACCCTCTCTGCACTGAAAACTGGAAGCAGTGTGGAGAAGCAGCAGCATGAATGGGGGCCATGGCAGAGCACCTGGAGCTGGGAGCCCCATGCTCACATCCTGCTCCTCCCAGAAGATGTGCTCCTGGATGGTGAGCTGCTGCTTAGCCCTTCAGGTAAGGGGAGACCACGGTGAGCAGCCAGAGATGGGAGATGATGAGGAGACAGCTGGGATCCTTTCAGATTGCAGGGCAGGGGCTGCATCCTGCCAGGCTAAGGGTGCGTAGGGCTCTGGTCAGTGTGTGCTGGGAGGGGAGTGGGCAGCAGTGAGTGCTGCCCAGGTGGTATCAGTGGGCATCCACCCTCTCAGGGGGACTGAGCATGGGGAGCTGCAGCTCTGGGTGCTGCAGGGAGTTGTGACCACTCCATCTCTTACCTGTGCAGCACCTGGCCGTGCAGACCTCCTTGCTCTGCATCTTCCACCTCCTCCTGCTGCCCACCCTGCCCCAGGAGCCACCTCATGCCCAGACCACCAGCAAGCTGCTGGCACGCAGCCTCTTTGCCTGTGGCATCTCCACAGTGCTGCAGACCACCCTGGGGAGCCGGTGAGCATGCTGTCACCAGGAGGAGGGTGATGCCATGGCAGGGCATGTCTGTCTCCTCCTGGGATGTGGGAAGATGAGCTTTGCTGGAAGTGGGAAAGGGGTACAAGGAAAACCTCTTGCACTGCACCTCTGCACAGTTGTCAGAGTTGTCCCCTCCCTCTTGCACATACCTCTAGAAAAACTGCTGTGCTTTCCCTCTAACTCCTCACAGCCTTGCTCCAACATCATACACAACTCCTCCATACCATCTGGTGCCTGTGCTGCCCACACAGGGGCTAGGTATGGGATCTGGCAAAGCCTCTGACCTCTGCACATGTTCCATGTGCTGTCCCTTGGGATGTACTAGGGCACATGTAGAACATGGGGTAATCTCCTGCCACTTTGGGATTCTTATCTGCTTCCCTTCCCAACCGTGTTCCTCTGGCAGCCTGGGCTTTTGGAGCAGCCTGTTCCCTTCCCTGTCCTTATTCCCTAATATGCCCTTGTTGTCCCCTTCCTCAGGTTGCCGCTGGTTCAGATCCCATCCTTTGAGTACTTGGTCCCTGCCATGGTGCTGAGCTCCCACCTGTCCCCTGGTGCCAGCACAGACAGGAATGGTGAGCACAGCCCTGAAGCCTGTGTTCCTTGGGGCCTGGGCCATGCTGGTGCCAGGGCAATGGCAATGATGAGGTCCCTGGTGGGTGGGGTAGGGATGAGGGGTAGCAAGGGGTCCTGCCTGCTGGCCCCTCTGGTGATGGTGCACAGTACCCTACTCACTCCTGAGTGTACTTGCAATGTATCTGGTCACTTCCCCAGGGTCAGGGCTTATGGGGATGGGGATGCTGGCACACTGGTCCTTCTCCAGCCAACAGCCTCCTTGCTGCATGCTCTTAGATATGGCTCCAGGAGCCCAGGATCCACATGTATCACACCCTTCCAAAATTCCCTTCCAGGCACAGCCATGGCCAGTACATGCCTTGTACCTCATTGCAGAGACACAGGGAGCTGGGCTGACTCACTGCGAGAGGTGGGTGCTCCTGTGCTGGGGGTCCCCATCCCACTCCATCAGCTTTCCACTTGTCACCCATATCCCTGTACCCCCAGCCTCTTTTTTCTGGGATAGAGGTGCAAAGGCAATGGGGATCATGATGCATGTCCATGTATATGTTTCTCTGCACTTGGGGTGAGCAGAGCACGTGAAACAAGCGATGCTGCTGGGGCAGTGGGAATGTGGCCAAGGGAAGGTGTTGGACTGCTCCCCATGTATCCTGCCCCACAGGCCCATCCTTCCCTCTTTCAGGTCTCTGGAGCAGTGCTGGTCTCTGGGCTGATCCAGGTGCTGCTGGGAGTGTCTGGCGTGTGCGGGTGGGCAGCGCAGCACTGCGGGCCCATGGTCCTGGCCCCCAGCCTGTCCATCATCGGGCTGTCTGCATACAAGGAAGCTGCTTTCTTCTGCTCCACTAACTGGGGTGTAGCACTGCTGTATGTGAGCCCGGGGATTCTACTGGTGGGTGGCTCCTGGGGCTTTCTTTCACCAGCGGGACTGGGATGGGGCACCCCCACAGAGCAAAGCACACATTTGGGGCCCCATCACTGACTGTGATGCTGTGTGGTGACCTGTGCTCACTCTCCTAGGCTCATGCTCCTTGCTGTCGCCTTCTCCCAACACCTGCAGTCCTGCCGCCTGCCCTTCTGTGCCTGGCCCCACGCTTGGGAGGGCTCCACAGAGTCATCAGTTCCCACCCTGCGCACGTTCTCGGTACTGTGGTTTTTCTGCTCTCTTCACTGTCATCAGGCTTCTCTCTCCAAGCCTGGCTCTTTGGTGTGGGGTTAGGTGAGACCTGGAGCACAGGCAGGGGTGAGAAGCTCTGGTGCAGCTCCCAGAACATGGATGCTTCTCAGGAAGTGCTGGGGACCTAGGGTGTTGGAGCAGAACAGCTTGGGATGCTTCCTGCAGGGGTAAGGGGAGATGTGGCATGACTCCTTGGGAGATGTGACAGGACAAGGATGGGGTGCTGGCCAGGGCAGGCAGGGGAGGAGGGTCCCCTGCTGAGGGTTCCCTTTTGCCTTGCAGGTACTGCTCCCATTTGCTGGTGTCTGCATTGTCTGTGCCATCCTCAGCTACTTCCACATTCCCTGGGAATCACTGGACGTGGCCATGGCACAGCTGTCCTGGGCCAACAGCACCTTCAGTGCCCCTTGGATCCACATCCCCTATGCAGGTGGGGGGCAGCATGGCTGAGTGCAGCCATCCACGTTTGCACAGAACTTCTATCACCTGTCCCTTTTCCATCCTCTGCAGGAGAGTGGAGATGGCCGCTGCTCACCCCCCGGGCACTGGCAGTAGGCATCGCCATGGCCATGGGCTGCAGCATGAACTCCATGGGCTGCTACGTGCTGTGTGGGAGGCTGCTGCGAGTCCCCCGGCCACCCCCGCACGCCTGTAACCGGGGGCTGTGCATGGAAGGGTTGGGCAGCCTCCTGGCAGGACTGCTGGGCACCGCAGGGGGCACAGCCTCCAGCATTGCCAACACCTGTGCCACTGGCCTCACACAGGTATGCCAAGGTGGGGGAAACGGGTTGGCAAGGGATAGGGAGGCAGTCGAGCAGGTGTGCAGGACTTGTAATGGCCAGGCTGTCACTGAGCCAGCACTGGGAAAGGCAGGTGTGTATGGCAGGATGGGGCAGGAGACAGAGCAGGGGGTGATGCTACCCATCCTCACTTTCCCTTTCTTCCTTCTGCCAGGCTGGCTCTTGCCTCTCAGTGCAAGTAAGCGCCCTGGCGTGCATGCTGCTGGGCATGTCCCCGAGGCTGGCAGGGCTCCTCACCCACATCCCCCTGGCAGTTCACGGTGGGTACCCTGCCCTGCCCCTTTCTGTGGCACCTGCAGCCTGCCTGGCACTGCCTGACTCCTGCCCCTCGCAGGAGGGGTGCTCTGTGTAACCTACGCCGTGGCTGTGGGCACGGGGATCTCCTACTTCCAGTACACAGACATTGACTCGGGGAGGAACATCTTCATTGTTGGCTTTGCCATGTTCATGGCACTGCTGGTACCGCGGTGGTTCGGCACGGCTCTGACTCCCCTGGCCACAGGTAGGAGGGACATTCCCCAGAGTCCCATGGCATGGTGACCACACATCTCCAGTGTCCTGGGAGGCTGGGTCGGCTCATGGTAGCAGGCAGCTCCCTCTTCAATCCCTGATTCTGCCATGGCAGCTCCTGGCTCATGGCAGGTCCTGGCTGGGCTGGGACCTCCTGGTTGATTCTGGCACTGTCCCTGCAGGCTGGGTGCCACTGGACCTCCTCTTCCTCTCCCTACTTATGGTGCCTGTCTTCTTAACTGGCTTCTTGTCATTTTTTCTGGAGAACACGGTCTCAGGTAAGGGGCTGCTCTGCAAATTCCTTGCTCTGAGGACTAGATCTGTCCATTGGACACCCCACCAGCTCTGCCTTCAGGCAGTCCTACTGAGGATCCTGGGGCTGGTGTGGACTGGGACAATGCACCTGGAGGAAGGGGCTCTCATTTCACTGCCTACCTCCCTGCTTGCAGGAACACTGGAAGAACGAGGGCTGCTTTCTGAGCAGCCATGGAAAGTCAGAGCTGGTGACTGTCACCTCCATGGAGAGAGAGGCGAAGCCAGCCAAGCCTACAGGCTCCCCACTGGGATAAGGAGGCTGCTGCCATCTTCCTGCAAAGCCTTTCCGTGCTGCTTCCTCTGCCCGAGGAGTGAGGAAGAGGAGGAGGGCAGCTGTGCCACTGAGGAGGGGACTGCTGCCCCAGGGGAAGGGACACACCTGCTCCCCAAACCCAGCTCTGGGGAGCTGCAGCAAGCAATAAGGCCAAGCCAGACGGACATGCCTGCATGGCACACTGTGGCCTGACCCTGTCACACGGGGTGCCTCATGTGAAAACAGGGCTGTGCCCTCAAGGCAGCTTGCGAGCCACTTTGCTCCTCATTTCTGAAGCCCTCGAGGACTGGAGGAACCTGAGCTTCCACCCTCCCAACGCAAACCTAACTTCCCTGCTTGAGACCGAGATATAAAAACCTTCACCCCACTTTGCCTTTTCCCGGGGCTTCCTTTCCAGACAGGATTTACCTAGGGGATCCCCTGGTGCCCTGAGGACTGTGACTGGAGGGCAGGGCCACGTGGTGCCACTGCAGCTGAGGATGTGGGTGCCTCTAAAATCCACCATCACCCTGTGGAGATGATTAGGGGAGGGCTCAGTGCTTTGGCTGGCCCCTAGGTACTCTCACTCTGGCTATGCTCACCTGCTGGCACTGTGCTCAGGAAGGACTGGCTCTCCACCTGCTCCCTGCTGTGTCCCAGTTGTGCCTATTGGGTCCTGCACCCAAACCTGGTCATGCAATCTGGTCTCTCCTGCACTGCCAAGTCCTTGCCTCCTCCCCTGTTCCCTGGCACCCTGTCAGGATGCAAACCTGTGCGATGACCACCCTCCCCTGGCACTGCCCTGAGAGGTGGCTGCAGCCTGCGTGCTGGGGAGAGGGGTGAGCGGAGGGGTGTGTGCAAAGAGTGCAAATGGGAGACACGGGCAGCGCACAGGGGGCGGTTTGTGGGCCCAGGGTGGATGGCTTCAATGCACGGTGTGCTGGTGGAGGATCCCAGTCAGAGAATGGGTGATGAGGTCTGGAAATCAGTGCCTGGGGTAAGCGTGGGGCTCAGTGTGGAGGGAACTGGGGGTGCGTGGTGTGCCAAGCTGGCACAGTGCTGCTCTGTGCCGCCTTGTGAGCCCAGTGCCCAGGCACGGGGACAGGCAGCTGCAGCCCCAGCTGTGCAGGGCTCGCTGTGGTGCAGCAGCCGAGTCCCCGCACAGCCTGGGAGAGCAGCGGTGCGGGTGCGTGCCCTGGGGCTGAGGAATAAACCTGGGGCCAAGCGACAGCAGGAGCCTCTCCGGCTGTACCGGGCCCTGTCCCCAGCTGGGCGCTTGTGCCAGGACATTTCATAACAGGAGCAAGCGCAGAATAAAGTCCTAAGGCATTTCGGTCCCCATCAGCGCCTTGGCCGTGGCACCCCTTGCGGCAGCCGGGGACGCTCTAGAGGGACACGCCAGCTCGGCTCGCTGTCCTTATGAGCAGGCAAGGGAACAGCAGCTCCCCGTGGCTCCGTGGAAGGCATGTCAGCTGCCGGCACGCCAGCAGCCGCACATCCCGGCGCGCCCGGCCCCGCCCGCCGCGGAAGAGAGCAGCATGCCGGGAGCCGTAGTCTGCCCTCGCCGCCGGCCCGGCGCCGCTCGCCGCTGCAAGCCGCTGCCTCTGCATCCCCCGGCCGCCGCTCCTGCTGCCCTCGGGTAACGCTGCGGCTCCGCGCAGCCCCGGGCCGGCGGGCACGCCGCGGGCGCTGGGTCCCCGGGTGTTGTGGGAGGCGCGGAGCCCGTCCTGGGGAGGAGCGGGAAGCAGCAATGCGCTGCCGGCGCTCTGCCGGTGTCACTGCGGGCAGGGACGGGATGCCCCGGCAGGAGAAGGTTGCAGCACCCTGCTACCCGCCCGGTGCCGGCGCGGCAGCCTGAATGTTAATTTGGGCGTAGAGGTTTTGCCGTGTTAGCGCCAGCGAGCACCGGGTAAGGCAGGGAGGCAGCAGTTCCACTGCCGTGCGCCTGCCGCTGCCCCTGGGGTGCTTCTTGTGAGCTGCGGCAGGACCTGCTCTGCGTAAAGCTCCCAAAACACACGCCCCAGCTCTGCTGCTTGCATATGTGACCAGAGCTGGCTGAGTATCCTCACTTCTGTACTGTCAGGTGGGACTGACGGTCCCTGTGAGGCCACCCCAGGGACCAGGTCTTCCTGGGTGGGGGTTGAGGCAGAGACTTGGTTGCTCTCTTGCAGATGGAGGGCTCCGAGGAGCTGGAGAGCAGCCTTCTGACCCAGCCCTGGGCTTCTGTTCGCTTTGGCGAGTCCAGTTTTCTTGCTAAAGCGTGCTTCAGGGATACTGGCTATATCCTGCTGATCTCTGACCTCAGCAGTGTCTGGTATGAGAGTGCAGACGCCGAGGCTGTGGGACAAAGGTCCAAGGTGAGTGTCTGAAAAGGCCAGGGACCTTCTTTTCTCCTCCCAGCAGCTGACATACCAGCATACACTGCTTAGTGACACAGTGGCTGTTGGGTCTGACTGGGCTCGGGTGCTAATGCCCAACCTGGGAAGTCCCTGCATGGCTCTACCCAAGTGCTGTCACCCCACTTGGCCAAACACCCTGCTCCTGGGAGAGCGGGCCACACTGTTTAGCATGCCCGGGTGGGTCTGCATACAGAGGCTGGCACAGTCTCTTCACTTGTGGGCTGCATGGGCAGCTGGTTTCCCCAGGGCCAGTGTACTGAAGAGGAGCTTGAAACAAGGCTGCCTTCTACTCAGTGACAGAGAGATTCTGTTCACATTCATAGCTAGCACAGTCTTTCGTGGGGCATCCTGTCAGCTTGGCCCCCAAAGATGCATGGAGCTGTGCCTCATCTCCTCAGCCCATGTGCCCTGGCCCTCACGTGCCATCGGAGTGGCATGGCCCTGTGTCACATAATGCTGAGCAGCTGGTGGCAGGAGGGATGGGCATGTGGCTGCAGCCATCCCCCAGCTCTGGCAGGTTGTCCTGCTGTTGGCTCTCGGCCAGGCTGTGGTGCTTGTGGTGGCATGCAGAAGAGATGTGCTGGTGCAGACCGTTGCACCCTGCCCGTCCTGGACTGTCAGGGTAGGGGAGCCTTCCCAGCATGGCTGGCTTGGGAGAATCAGTGAGCAATGTCATGTCAGAGGGCTGGAAACCAAGGCCCAGGGATGGCTTTTTGCTGTGGGACATGCAGTAGTTTGACTCCTTTGGTGCTGGGATTTCTGCTGTTTTTTTCCCCAGTGCTGTGCCGTGCCCCCTAACCTTGCCTTTTCCCAGGAGCTGAACAAGCGGCTGACGGTTCACGTGTCCTCCTTCCTGAACCACTTGTGCAACCTGACGTGCCCCTTGCTGGCAGGGCAGCCGGGTGCCACCACCGCCTTCTCCTGCCACCGCTCTGCCACCGGCCTCAGGCTGCACGTGAAAAGCGAGCTGTCAGGACTGCCCTTCTACTGGGACTTCCACTGCTGCCCTGCTCCCCTGGAGATGGTGAGCAAAGCTGCAGAGAGTTCAGGGAGGGGAGTGGCCCAAATCATGGATCGTCTCCTTAGGCTTGGAGCTTTTGAGTAGTCTCAAGCTATGCTGGTGACTGTAGGTTGCCTGACTCTGCCTTCTGCCTCTCCCAAGGTTTACTGTCCCCATTTCTTCACTGAGGCTTTGGCACCTTGGCTTGTGACATGCAGTGACACAGGGATGGCCCAGGATGTGCTGTGCCGGGGCATGAGTGAAATGCCCTCGTGAGAGCCCACCTGGAGTTCTGCATCCAAATTTGGGATCCTTGGTACAAGAAAAATACTGACATGTTAGAGCAGGTCCAGAGGAGAGCCACAAAGATAAGAGGGCTGGAGCTCCTCTCCTACCAAGACAGGTTGTGAGAGATGGGATTGTTTGGCATGGAGAAGAGAAGGCTCCAGAGAGACCTCATTGCAGCCTTCCAGTAATTGAAGAGGGCTTATTAAAAAGAGGAAGAACAGCTTTTTACATGGGCAGATAATGATAGGACAAGGGGAAATATTTTTTAACTAAAAGAGGAGACATTTAGATTAGCTGCTAGAAATTCTTCATTATGAGGGTGGTGAGGCACTCAAACAGCTTGCCCAGAGAAGCTGTGGATGTCCCATTCCTGAAAGTGTTCAAAACCAGACTGGATAGGGCTTTGAGCAACCTCATCTAGTGGGTTATCTTGAAAGTCCCTTCCAAACCAATCCTTTCTATAGAATTATTTCTATAGTCCTATGCCCGGTGCGGGGTGATGCCCTGCCAGCACCCTGTAGAGCCGAGCGATGCTGTTCTCTTCAGGAGCAAGCCATGAAGCGGAGCCCAGGGCGGCGGGTGCCCCCAGAGGACCCGCAGGTTGTCTGTCACGACGGGCGGACTTACAGCGGTGTCTCCCTGGCGTTTTGCTGTTTCACGGGGCACGTTACCCGGCACGGTGCGGTGCCGGCGGCAGCCCCTCCGCCGGGCCGCGCTGCCCCCGGGCCCTGCGTCCCTGCGCGCACAAGAGGGCGCCCGGCGCCCGC
>VZRO01002173.1:272630-291709 GCA_013397915.1 Daphoenositta chrysoptera | reverse complement strand
CGCCGCCGCCGGGAGGCAGCGCCCCACAGCCCCGGCGCCCCGCTCCCGCCGGGACCCGGTTCCTCCGCTGCGCTTGGGCACCGCGGGGGGAGAGCCGGGCTCCCCGGGGACTGCGGGGGCTGTTCTCACCGCAAGGGTTGAACTGGGGAGCAAATAATCGGGGTCCTGGCGTGGCGTACCCCAGGAACTTGATGTCCCTCCTAGGGAAAGACGCACAGAGGCTGAGCTGAGGAGGTGCAAAGCCCCTGTTCCCGGCTGCTCCTTTACTTTATCTTGGACACGCACTGGATGTCTGCAAGACACCACGGAGGTGGGAAGCAGCCAGGGTCCTGAGTGTGACTGGTGTGGATGCAGCAATGGGGACCAACTCTGCCCCAGCCAGGGGCTTGAGGCGGGCATGGAGCCCACCTGGCTTGGCCCATCCCATCTCTGCTGCAGGTGGTGCACTCCGAGTGCTCCAGTGGGTGATGGCCATCACCTCTGTGGCTCATGTCTGGGGGTGAGCAAAGCACAGAGCCCGCTATGGGCTTGCCATAAGAGTGAGAATACTTTGGGAACACTGCTGGGCTTGCTGTCCTCTCACCTATGGGCTCAGCCTGGCCACAGAAACAAGGGGCACGATAGGTTGGGGATCTCAGATAGCCTTCCAGAGACTGAAGGAGGGGATAGGAGGGAGGCTGCTTTGTGTGCCTGCTGGGCCAGGGTGGCCCAGCTGTGCTCCGAGGCAGAGGACATGCCCAAGGCTCTGCATGGGGCTTGTGTGGGTGTAAGCTTAGAGGGAGCACTGGTGGGCTGCAATCCCAATGGGATCTCTTCTGCATTTGATCTCACCTCCCTGCGAGTGTCTCTCCTGTTCATCAAGCCACAATTTGACACCTTGGGTCCTTCTGGTTTTTCACCCAGCTGTGCGTGTTTCCTGATAGGAACATGCAGAGCCATGGGGAGGGTCTGGGTGGAACGTGGGGGGCTCTCTGTTGTCTGTTGCTGAAATGGTGGGTAGAGCATTGCCTATTCCCTGCACTCTGTTTCCATCGGGCTCTCCCACCCAAGCTCTCCCCTGCTACAGCCCCCAGCTGTGAAAGGATGGGGCTGGGATGGAGGGATGTGTCCTACAGCATCTGGCCTGCCTTCTCCCAGCTCACATCTTTTGACCACTTCCCACTGGATGTGGGTGAGATGTGGGACATTTTAGGGAGCCCTGTGTGATCTGGGCTGCAGCTCTTGCTAGGACCTTGCTGGCTGCCCTGCTTTGACCACTCTGTGGACAGCTGTGTGCCTCCCTAGACTGGACCTTTCCTAGACTGTCCCTCCTCCATTGTAGGTGTTCCGTCACCTCGTGCGGCCCCTGATTCAGATGAACCTGGCACTGCAGTACCAGGTGCAAGAGCTGATTTCCCTGCTGCTCCAGAAGGATGCTGAGATTGAAGATTACAGGGAGAGCGGGGCCACTCTCAGCAGAGGTGAGGAGGATGCCTGGGGCAGGGAGTGAGTTTCCTCCTTAGCACTGGGCTGGCGTGCTCTGCTCCCTCTGGCTGTTACCCAGCCAGGCTTGTGTTTCGTGTTTAGCTGAGCCGGCAGCACAACGGTAGCCAGAAGGCTGGGAGCAGCTTCTGGGGAGAGCTGGGGGAGGAACAGCCCTTGACTGATAGCTGTAGAAGTTGGGGAGTCGCCAAGGGGCTCTCCACTACTCTCAGAGCACCTGGCTGGTCCCCAGGAGCCAGCGGGGATGCCAGCAGGGGCTGGCCCTGCAGTGCTGTCAGGCTCCCTTCCCAAGTGCAGTAGCTCACTGAGTTACTGGAGAGCAACCAGGGGCTCCCGGCTCTCCCAAACGTGGGAAGTGCAGCCGTGCTCACGGGCCCCCCTCCAGTGCCCAGCCCACTTTGCCATCAGGGTGATGGGCAGACAGTAGCCCCCTTGGGTAGGACACGGGTCAGGACCTGCCAGGGAAGCCACCTTGGGGGGTGGTTTGTCCTCCACCTATGGAGGTTGGCTGGGTGCTGTTTTTTGGGTCATCCCTTGCTACTGCCACGCTTTGTCCTGCTGCCACAGGTGATACCTGCACTTGTGTGGGAGCCTTGCTCCCTGAGCATGCAGGGACTGGTGGGGGTCAGCACTGGCTTGTGTATCATGTCCAGGATGATATTGTGGTCCAGACCCTGTCCCATGACAGGTGCCCCACCACAAGAGCCTGGATCTGCCCTGTAGGTGCACTAGAGCTGCATTGGCCAGCTGCACTTCCCTCTATCCTCTGCATGCGAGCTCTGCAGGGCTTGGAGCAGCCAGGACAACCTGTCTTGGGTCCAAGGACTGATGCTGGTGAGCAGCTGGCCTCTCTTGTCCCTTACCTGGTGCAGGTAAGGGACAAGAAAGAAAACTGGGAAGAAGCATTGCACCCTAGTGGCTGAGCAAATCCAGCCAGGTGCTTCACATCTTAGCAACAATGTGGAAAAACTTGTGTTTTGGACAAGGTGCAGAGCAGAATATAGCAGGGGTTTGTCCCTGTCCTGCAAGAGGAGGACACAGGCTGGCTCTCCCCTTCAGAAGAGCAGCTGGACAAGCAGTGCCCTGTCCCACAGACTCAGACAGCTCATTCCAGCTGTAAGATCTGGGAATGGTGTTGAGCATGTCCTGCCACCATTCCCTGCTCCTCAATGTGGGAGTGCTGGGAAAAGTGTGGATGGACTCTTGGGTCTGCTTGGCTGCTCTGTGCATCAACAGGCTCAACCATGTTTTTCCAACTTCCTTGTCCTTGCACCTTCTGCTAACCAGGTGGTGTGTCCCTAGCCCAAGAGGCCTGCTCGTCTTTCCTGCTGATTCTGGGCTGAGCATGCTGGAGCTTTTCCCCTGCAGCATCCTCACCCCATGGGCAGGGAAAGGGGAAGCTGGGGTGGCCAAACCTGCCCGGGCTGATCCCTCTCTACCTTGCAGACCGCCTGCGGACAGAGCCCTTCCAGGAGCAGACATTTCAGCAGAACTTCTTGGCTAAGGTAAGGAGAGGTGCAAGTTCTCTGCCCTTTGGCAAAGGGGTGGTTGAGAGCTGTCATCAGCTGTGAGGTGGGCCAGGCTGGATGGGAGCACTGATGGGGATAGCTGGACTTGCCTAAAGAGCTGTCATGCCCTCTAGCTCTCCCACGGCTCTCTTTGTGTCCTTGCACCTCATCTCTAGGACTAGCAGAGGTGGGAACATGCCTGACATGGCCAGATGGGAGCCACCTGGTTGCTGGGAGCTGCCAGAGGTGCGAGCCAGGCTGGCTGCTCCACAGGAGTGTGCCATCATTGGGGCATATTCACCTGCCTCCCACACTTGCTCTGGACCTAAACTTCGCCGCTGATGGCAGGCAGGGATCAGGTGAATGAGGAGAAGCCACCTCCTTCTAGTTCATCTGTTTCTTTTAGGGGTGACTTTGCAGTGACACATTGTGGGGACAAGAGCTTTTCAGCATGTTATCCATGGTCTGCCTATCACTGTCCCCGTGGCACGCTCAGCTCTAAAATCAGACTTGTTCTTTGGAGAAACTGGAACTGGAAGGAGAGTCTTTGATCCTTTTGCATTACTGGAGCATCTTCTGCATCACAGAAGCACTAAAATGATTCAAACTGATGTGCCAAGGTCAGAAATGCTTGATGCCCATTGGTGCAAAAAGACTTGGGATGCTTCTGGGTGTTCCTGTACTCGCCTGTGAAGGCACAGGAGTGGGGAGCGCTGGGGACCAGGGACTCAGCCAGGGTGTCAGTGGTATCACATGGGCTTTGGGAGAACGTTGCTTTATGAGACGAGCTGATGTTCTTGTGCAGCCAACAACAGATGACCTGCAGAGCTTCTAAAATTTAGAGATGATCCCTTTTTTATATGTGAGGCATTGCATCCAGTGCAGGCAACTTTCGTTTCCCCCAGGTTATGAAGGTTAGAGATGAATTCACTGCTGGACTGCAACTTGGAGGTTGCCTAGGGACCAGTGATCATGGCCAGATTACATTCACCCTGGGCAAAGAAAGGACATTCCTAAGCAGTAATTTATATCCTTCATGCCTTGAAAGAGCTAATTTCCCAAAGCAGGGGGAAAATTATGAGTGAAATCAGTTCAGAGGAAACATTTAGATAGAAAAATGTGAATGAAAATGGTGAGCTCTTTCAGAAGAATTTCAGAAGCCACAAAAAGCCACAATTCCACGATCAAGAAAGAGGGCAGCGCTGGCCCAGAGCCCGTTCTGGTTCAGTGGCAAAGTGAAGGCAGCAATTAGAAATAAAAGAGCAGTTTATAACAAATGGGAGAGCGGGAGTAGATAGCAATCAATATAAATTAGAAATTATGAAGTGTAGAAAATGGGTAACAGAAGCTAAAGACATCAGGGAAAAATCATGGCGAAGAACAGAAGGAAAGGCTTTTATTTAGTGCAGTAGGAGAAAACCCCAAGCTCCCAGCAATAGGATAAGCTGATTAGTAGACAGAGGTGGTAAAATGATTGATACTGGACCAGACATGGCAGAAGCAGTTGGTAAATGTTTCAGTGCTGTCACTGGAAGGGCGATGTGCCAGGATAGGGGGATGATGACGTGTCTTTGTCCAAGAGTCATCTGAACAACATCTGCTAAAGATGACTCAGAGGCTTGAAATTCAGATGGTGAATTTTTTACCACCAAGAGGTGGTAGGGTGTGGGGCATGGGGGAAGGTGCAGAGTGGGCAGGAGGGGAGTGAGGCAGCCCTTTACAGAGCCTGGCAAAAGCAGCTGCTGTGAAGCACATCTGGCAGAGACTGAAAAGATGGGATGGCAGTCGGTGCTGTGTGTCCTGAGAACAGTCCAGGAGCAGTGTCTTGGAGCTGGACTGTTGGATAGGGAATGGAAGGCTCTGGGAGATGCTGCCCCTCTGTATCCTGTGGTAGCCAGGTCTGAGCCCTGGCTGCAGGGGAGAGGCTGGTGGAAGGATGCAGTTGTGTGTTTGGTCTGCTGGGAGGGTGTCTGTCCTCTCTGCATTCATCCCATTCTTTATAAACCCGCTGATGATGGCATCCTGCAGCAATGAACTGTGAGATGCGAACAGCTGCTGCCTTTGGTTTGAATGTGGTACTCTGCCATTCCTCCTGATGCCTCCTCAGCCTTGTGTTAGTGAGGAACACCAAACATGGCTTTTCATCTCTTCACCACCGACACTGGCTCTTCACCCCAGTCTCTCCTCTCATCTTGCGGCAGAAAGGTGGTCTGGATGACCTCACTGTCTCTGTGCAGTTATTTCAGAGCCCCCAGGCAATTTAATACTCTGTCAGCTCCTAAAAGGAGCAGCACAAGGAGCTGGGGTCCCTCAGGACATGTTGCAGGGAGCTGGGAATGCTGTGAGCAACTCCCATGTCTAGGTTTTCAAAAAGATGCTGGACAATCAGCACAGAATCACAGGAATGAAATGAGGGTTGGGGAGAGAGCCCAGCATTGAGGACTTGGAAGGGAAGAGCTCTGTCTAGCTTATCAGGGAGAAAATTGAGAGGCGCCTTGATTACAGTGTGTGAGGGTCTTTACAAGGAGAAAATGCTGGTTAGTGAAGGGCTCTCTTTAATCTTGCAGAGAGTAGTGGAGCACAAGCCAGGCACTGGGAGACAGAGCCAAAGCAATTTCAAGTTGGCACTTTTCAAGAATGGAGGCACTTGGGTTTGCTCCCACAAGTGATTGGGACATGCTCCCAAGGGCAGTGGTTGATCATCCATCTCTTAATGTCTCCAAAAGTGGGCTGGGAGCCCACCTGGAAGAAAACCAAGTTGCTGGGTTTGGTCTTGGGATGTGCGTGGTTGAACATCGGTGGACAGGAGGTCAAGGAGAGAGATCTGCTGGTCCTTCCAGTATCTCCATCTGCAAAATGGAGCTACAGGTTGTGGATGTTTGGTAGTGGTAAGCACCTCTTGGCTGGAAAGGGATTGTGATGATGTGGTACAGGGCTGGATGTGGGCAAGTGCTCCACAGCTTTGCTCACTTCCCAGTCCTTTGCTGTATCCCACGTGGAGAGGAAAGGACCTGTCTGTACCCCAGGGCAGAGCTGCACAGCCTCTCAGCTTAGATATGCCCTTTCTCTGGGCTTGTGTGCACTTGGCTGTCCAGGGCATTTTAACTAACCATGGGGAGTTTTCCAGCAAAACCCTGGTAATATTTATACGTTTAGGAAATGATGCTTTCACACACACAGCTTTTGGCAAGGGTTCACTGCTGAGCAGCTGCCTGGGCTTGAGCAGAGCTGGAAGGAGAGCAGTGGCTGTGCACAAGCCGAGGCAAAGCCGGTGGCTTTTATTGGCAAGGCCAGGGGTTCACGCCATGAGGGGAAGGAGCAGGCAGCTGGAGAGGGCTCCGTGCTTCGGGGCTGCCCCAGCACTGTTGCCAACAATCTAGGACCCAGCAGGTTGGTGATATTTTGTCCCCAGGCATCCCTTTGGGTTACAAAAATGACCCCACAGGGCAGGGTATGGGTTTTGAGAGCCTGCCCCAGCTTGGCTATGGTCAGCGTTCCATGACACAGCTTATGCCAGAGCCTGCATGACTTTGAGGGGAAAGGGCGAGCAGGTTCCTGCAGTGCCGTGCCCCCTGCTCTGAGGAGGGCAGGGACAGGTACATCGAGGACAAGCTCACGGATACCATCAGTGCAAATATAGCCCCCGCGCCCCAGGATGCTCTGCCCTGGGTATTTTTATCTGCTGTGGCTGGCCCGCGGGGGCGGCTGCTCCGCACCTCCGCAAGCGGAGCGCGGGACCTCGGCAAACAGGACGCGGCGGGTTCACGGCTCGACCCCGGGGCCCGGCGAGGAGGAGGAGGATGTACCATCAAAACAAGCAACGCTGGAGAGGAAGATAAACAAACAGGCAGCTTCCAGTGCGGCCCCAGCCGAGGGCGAGTGGGAGCCCCGGGGCCAGGGCTGGCGGTGGTGCCGGCAGCGGTGCTGGCTGACGTCAGGGCGCCCGGGGGTCAGCATCCCTCTTATTGTTTCCCACCGGGGCTGGGACCAGGGCCAGGCACCCGTCCCCCTCCCGGTTGGGGACACAGGCCAGCGGGGCAGGTGGAGGATGGCCAGGACACGCTCTGGAGCCACGGGCCATCGCCACCCCGGGGTCCCGCCGGGTACCTGGCTGCACACTGCCTGCCTCCAGCACCCTGCCCCTCCTTTTTAACAGGAACTAAAAATAAGCCCTGGGTAGCGGAGTGGCCACGGTCTGGCCGAGGACGAAGGCGGTGGTGGCCTGCATATTTTGCAGGGTGGGGACGGCATCCCTCAAACCCACGCCAGCTTAGTGCAGTGGAGAGGAAGCAGCCCTTTGGCTCCGTCAAACGAGGGATGTTTTTAATTAGCACAAGGTAGCTGCGGCTTTGCAGCTGCGACTGGGCCAGAGCGGGGCCGGCGGGGTATGTGCGACATGGGCTGCTCGCACGCAGGGTGCAGGGCTCGGGGAGAACCTGCTGTGGGGGCTCAGCTGGGCTGGGGTCCCTTGGCATGGGGCTGGTGACCACAGCGCTGTTGTTAACAGGGCTGAGAGGCGCGAAAGTTGCACAGCCCTGAGCAGGCTGGCTCAGGGCAGAGGTGGCAGCACGGGGCTGGCTTGTGGGGCAGTTCGGATGGGCAGAGCAAACTCTTGTGTGCTGCCAAGCATTTGTGCTGTGCTTGCCCAGTAAGCCCCATGGGTGCTGGTGTCTTGTTCCGGACTGGGGCCACCTGGGGAGTCCTTGCTTAATTCCTGAGCAAGCTCTGGTCACATCATGCCATCGCTGCCCTGGGGTCTGAGCCCCACCCTGGAAATGCAGAGGCTGTGCAGAGCAGAGTGGGACACACACTGCCCCCCACACACGTGTACTCAAGGAGCTGCACACTGCTGCCAGCAGGAGTGGGGTGAGGGCTGCTTGTGCTCAGTGTGAGCACATGTACCAGACCAGGAGCATGAGAACAAGTCTAGGAGTGTGCATACTGGCACTGATGGAGCAAGGGGCAGAGTGCCACACCTGCTGGCTGAAGGGGACAGGGGCTAGCACTTTGTGCCCACAGTGCTGCATTTGGGGAGCTGCACTGTTGGTCATCACTGTGTGGCTGCTGACCACTGCCTGGGCACCAGCCCCCTGTGGTGTTTGCCACGGAGGCACATGATGGTTGGTGCTGCGGTGTTATTTATTTATTTGCTGAGGGCCCATCAGGTGAGGGGCACCCAGCCAGGATGCACTTTTGGGGCTGCCACCAGCAGCCACAGGCCACTTGCACAAGCAGTGAGTCAGTGGAGCTACATGCTGCTAAAACCAGACTTGGCACAGGCAGCCCAGAGCAGCAGTCTGCCCCAAAGTGCCCAGACCACGGGCAAGCAGTGAGTCCCCAGCTGCTGGACCAGGGCTATGCTGGCTGTGATTGCTTCAGCTCTTGCCTCTACCAGGGGTGTGGATGCTGTCCCAGGAGCCCTGGGGCGATGCTCCTTCTGGGGATGTGGGGGTTTCACAGCCCAAGGCCCTGTGACTGTGGCTGTGCCACTGTAGAGAGTGGGTGGCACCTGGACCAGGTACAGGCAGCTGTCTGCTTGGTCCCAGCCCACTTCGCCCAGCATCACCTGGTGGTTTGGGGATGGAGGGACAGACAAGAACCATCACAACCACCCTCCCTGGGGTACTGCACAGCCCTTGTCTGGCGTATGTGGCCTGGCATGTGCAGGGAACCTTTCTTTGCAGTCGGGGTGTTCTCATCCTCTCCATGCTGTGCCATGCCGTGCCACACCATGCAAAGCTGTGCCGTGCTCTGCTATGACGTGCCAGGTTGTGCCATGCCGTGCCGTGTGCTACAGGCAGGAAGAGGAGTGTCACAGACCCTCTGGCAGAAGGGGCCAGGCGCTGCTCCTGCGGGAGAGGCCCCAGCCTATGCATGGGCACTGGCTGTGCAGTGCTGCTGAGGAACAGCTCGGCTCCGAGGATGATTGAGCTCGTGTCAGCAGGCAGTGGTTTGAGCCAGTGCCAGGCCTCAGCTCAAATGGGAGCATTGAAGGGGGAGAGCCCCTTCCCCCTCCTGAAAGCAGAGCAGCAATCCCCCTGCCACCACCCCCGGCCCTGCTCCCACATCTTGGCCATTATCGGCCCCGCGGCTGCAGGCAGCTGCCCAGCCCTGGGGAGCACACGAGGGGCAGCAGGGAGTGCAGAGGTGTCTGGGGTCCCAGCCCCACCAGGCTGGGCTCTGTGGCTGTGTTTGGGTTAAAGGAGGGCAAAGGAATGGTTGGCAGGGGAGGAGGTGTGGGGCATGGTCTGCCCCTCACCACTGTGCCTTGCAGCCACCTGTCTGAGCCCTTCAGCTCAGGATGTGGCAGCAGCTCCTGGAAGCAAAGGACCTTTTGGGGAGGAAAACTGGGTAGATTTTACTAAAGGCACTGCTTTGTGTCAGCAAGGGACGTGGCAGCATCTCTGTCCCCAGCTGATGGGGTTTGGACTGGGGTGTTGCCATCCCCACTGTCTCCAAGGGCAGAGGAGCAGTGCTGCCTGCACCCCTGGTGCTGCCCTCTGCAGCTCCCAGCACCCCTTCTGCACCCGAAATGGGCTGTCAGGTTTTTTCACCATGTTCCTGTGTGTCCTGAGCCCTTCACTAGCTTCCTCCATACCCACAGCTGCTTCCCTTCTCCAGTGGCATCCACTGGCAGCTTTTATTGGTGTTTCTGAAAGCTGATCCCTCCCTATCCCATGGGCCAAAGCCTCCGTAGCCTCTTCCAGTTGTGCCAGCCCGTGCAGAGGTGCTACTGAACAGCTGAGACATCAGCTGAGACATCTGGGCAGACAGCAGCACCTGGAAAGGGTTGCTCTGCACCCAGGGGGTACAGCCATTGGATTCCTGAGCCTGCCTGCTCCCACTCTGCTCAGACCTTCGCACCCCATGTATCTGTGTAAGGAAACAGGGCCATTCATGTATTTCTCTCTCTATTTATACCTCTCCCTTTCCGTATTTAGTGTGTGCGCAGGCAGAGGGGGCAGCGAATGCCGGGGCCACTGATGTTCTTGGCTCCAGCACCGGCTGGAATTTCGTCCTGGAATGTATCCTGAACCACTCTGAAAACACGAATAAATCTCTGTGTGTTGTGTGCGTGTGTGTACACAAATACATAGACAACGTATAGACCTGGAGCCATATAGGGCATTTGTGAGCTTTGCTATTTAAAGGAAGGAGTAGGTTAGAGGGTTCTCAGCGAGGCAAACACCTCTGGATCAAAGGGATTCAGGGTGCTCTGCTAGTGATGAGGCATCTTAGAAGAAGATAGCTGGCACTTGCTTTGTCCTCTCCAGGGACCTGAAGCCACCCTGTTGGTGACATGCCCAAAGTAGCACACCCACCAAGCCCCAAGCAGTGCTTTGATCCTGTGGTGCCTACATTTGATGGAGGTCTCTGCTTCCTGGCCTCCAGCTTCACAGTGAGAGCCCCAGAGAACCAACTCCTCTGCTGCTACCACAGGCTGCAGAGCCTGATGTGGAGCTGGATGAGGTAGGCAAGGATATCAACCCCTCTGTGGCATGGGGTAGCCCAGGGCTTCTGGAGCATCAGGGGTTGCCTCCTGAACATCAACTAGTGCACACAGCTCTTGAGGAAAGATCATGTGGGAAAGGAGAAAATAAATGCTGGGTAACAGGTCCAAGTAGGTGCTGGGCTGGGCATCTCCTTGGGATGCTACAGCATCTGGCCAGCATGGCTGACTGAGAATGACAATGAAAAAGGGAAAATAGAAATTTGGTACCAGATCCCAAACAGGATGCTTGGCCATGCCAGGAGGGCAATTCTTCAGGAGGTGCTGGCAGCTGCCTTGCTGTGGATCCTGGATGAGGCCCTGGTGGGAGCACCACTGGGTCTCCCAGCACCCTTTGGTTGGGGAGCTGGCATCCTATTTCGCCCAGCTTAGGATCATGGTGGCTTCTTGTCTTCTGGATGCTGAAAAACCTGATATCTCGGGCTGAAAATGCCCGTGTTTGGTCTCTGGCCAAAGGCGATATGTTTGTGGGTGGGGGAAATTGGAGCAAATTCCTGCTGTGAGTCCTGCACGTGTGCGCGGGCGTGTGGATAGGGGAAATATAGTTTTCCTTTCGAAAAAAAAGCCCTGCTTATTTTTATACAGAACTCCAGAAGGGCTGAAGGTGGAAACTTGGTCTGTCAGCAGCTGTCACAGGGGAGCGGGTCCCTGCCTGAGTTTGGGGGGAAACCACAGCTGGGTGTTAATGGGACTGTTAATGAATTAATGTTGGCTGCTGGGGGCCAGCGGGGAACCTGGCTCAGTGCAGCATGAGCACATGGAGCCCTGCCTGCACATGGGCTCCAGCACAGCTGCAGAAAGCCCCAGCTCTGGGAGCCATGCACTTGGGGAGGTGTGAGTCTGTCCCAGTCATGTCTCACTCTCTGGGTTGTGGAAACACTTGGAAATGGGGCCTCATTGCCCGGGGAGGGAGAGGGTCCTACACCAGGGAGAGGGGAAACAGCCAGGGTGGGTGTGCTACCTTTTCACCACGGGCATCTGCTGCCTGAGCTGGTGATATAATTTAAGGCTGGGTCTATTCAGCTGCCGAAACCAAACCTTTAAAGCAATTTAAAGTGAAGTGAAATCCCCCCAGGTTTATTTATGGGTTGGAAGCCTGTGTTGCTCAGTCAGTGCAATGCCTGCAGCAGCACTGGTCTCTGCATAGCACGGCCTGTCTGCAGCCCTTCTCAGAGTTATTTCTCTTTCTCCCCAAAATGTGAAGAGCACCCATGTGAATGCAGTGAGCACAGCCATGCCCCATGCTGTGGACTCAGCAGTACCTTTGCAGATTTTTCACAGCTGGTTTGCTGGGAACAGCTCTAGAGGATGAGGAGGAGGTCATGCTAACATGCTCACATGATGCCAAAATGGTAGCCTGCAGTGAGGCTGAGAAATAGAACTGTATCCTGCTTGGACTGGAAATAAGAGGGGAAATGCAAAGAGGGTCTGGGAAAGAGAGAGTAAATTCTTTTCTGTAGGCTTCTCCTGCTGTGTTCTTCAGGCTCTGTGGAGGAGATTTCAGTGTGTGAGATCTGGACAAGCCTGTGGCACCTCCTGGGATTTCTCCCTCTGGTATCAGACAGCTGGTGAACCAAGAGGAAAGATTGACCATCCTGAGGGGTGGATGACTGTGCAGAAGAAGGAATGACAGTGCTAAAGAAGGGGTGGCCATGCTGAGGAAGGAAAGACTACACCAAGGAAGGGATAGCTATACTGGAGAAGTGAAGGCCATACTGAAGTAGGAATGACAACGCCCAGCATGGGACTGTGGATGGACTGGTTCCCCAGCAGAAGATGCTGTTATGGATGGAGAGAGAGACCCTCCTCCTCAGCTGGGAGGAAGGCTGAAATAGCCTGAGCCATTGGGGGGACTCTGCTTGCTCCCCAGGGATGCTGTGCTTGATGCAGAGACCACTTGGTCAGACAGACTCTCACCTCAGTAAGGAAACTTCTCTGGGCATTTGGACCCAGGACCTTTCTTGGGATCTTGTGCTGGTTCTTCTGAATCAATCCCCAAGTATGTACCCAACATCTGCTATCCAGTGCCAAACCCAACTGGTGGGACCCAGAGCCTGGAGAGGGCAGTGGCTGGGCCCCTATGGCAGGACTGCTCTTTGCAAGGGTGGGCTTTACACAACTTGCTCCCCAACACTGGAGAAGGTCCTTCAGAGAATCCCAAATTCCAGCTTGGAGGGACTCTGAGGCGCCTCTGTGCCCAGCTGCCTGCTCTTGTAGTCCAGCTCTGGCTCCACTGGGCCTAGAGCCCTTCCCAACCCTATCTCAGGCAGACGGATATCCCAAAACCCACTGGTCCCAGGGGCTCCCACTCTGGGTCCCTCTGGCTGAATGAGGTGGTGTGCATGTGCCCAGACTGTCCCCTCCTGTGACTGTACAGTACACACAGCTAAATATATGTCCGTGCAGATACAGGAACTCAGAGGGGCTGAGTGATGCTCCCTTTCTATACCTCTTTTCATGGGGAGAGCTAATGAGATTCATGTCATTAAAGGGCTGATGTTTTGTGGGATGGGAACCTTTTAAACGGGATGTGTCCTGGCTTAGTCATGGCAAATATTTACCAAAAAAAAAAAAAAAAAGAGAAAGAGAGAAAAAAAGGGACATACCGTATAAAATTAGAGTTCTGAAAATAGTATTTAGAGCAAGTGAGAGAGAGTAACCTAAAACAGAAAATACAGCCCAGTCTGTTTAGGAGTCAGGGGAAGAGAGAGCGGGGAGCGGGGGGGAAAGCCAGAGATAAAACGAGAGAAACCTCGGCAGTAAAAACAGCATCTTGGTAAATAGACTATTAAAAAAATTCTGACCCGCTTTATGGCTTTCTTGGCTGCCGTTCAGCTGTGCTGCCCTGGCCGGCACGGAGGGAAGGTAGCAGGAGCCGGCGTCTGTGTGGATGCTCAGAGCCCCAGGACGCGGCTTCCCCCCCGCCCCGGAGCAGCCGCACAGGGCGTTAAATTTAGCCACATAATGATGGCCCTGAGGAGGCAGCCTTTTGTAGCCACACTGTAATTACTGCCTCGCTTATAAATTTTATTTTTCTTATTATGTTTCCTCCTCCTCCTCTGCTGGGGAAGGGGTGGGGGGGCGGTCTCCCACACCCCCATCAAACCCACAGCTCTCTGGAGAGCAGGGGGTACCATGGGATATAGGGGAAGGTGGGAATGACTTCCCAAACCCTGTGCTGCTCTCCTGCCCCAATACAGGGCTCAGCCCTGCATTTGGCGATGGGGGAGGCATTGAGTTAACTCCAGTATGGGGTAGGGTCCCTGCAGCCTAAGTAAAGCATGGGTGTCTTGATGCCCCCCGATACTTAGCCTCACCCTCTCAGGCTGCTTTGGAGATGGACTTGTGCAGGCAGGAGCAGAGGATCTCTGGTGGGGCTGCAAGCCCATGTCATAGCCAAGCAGCCAGGATCCCCGCCAGGGTGTTTGGGGATGCAAGGAGCAGCCGTCTGTCCCTGCTTGGCAAGTCATTGGCTCCAGCCCTGCTCCTCGCAGAGGTGGGAAAGGCGAAAAGGGCGAGGGGTGGCCCGGCCACCTCCTCCTGCCAGGAGCGGGCAGAGGGTACGGCTCCTCTCTGAGCCGGTGCAAGTGGGGGACAGCTTCAGGCCGGGCAAGAACGTGCCAGAAAAGGTCTCGTTCCCCTCTTGTTTTCCCAAAACAAAGGAAACAGTCTTGCATTGCTGGAAGTCGCGTGCTCGGGCTGTGCTGGCTTGTTATCATCCGATAACCTGGCGACCTGGGAGCTGCCCTGCTCCTCACCCGTCGAGCCTGCACTACGGGATGCGAACAGCTTCCGCATGAGCTGCCCTTTGCAGAGATCCGTTTTCCGCTCCCCGGGCTGGGGGGGACAGTGGTGGGGGCTGCCGTGATGGCCCTGGCTGGCCCCAGGCTCACCGTGTGCCTGGGAGGAGATCTGCCCCTGCAGGTGATGATGGATGGTGAGGGCAGAGGAAATGCAGAGATGGCAGGTGCCTTGGCATGGCCCGGGTGCTGCCATCCCGTGTGTGGCGTGGAAGGAGATTTGGGACTCTGCTATATTGTGTTTTGTCCCATGCAAATTGCCTGAGAGCGCCGTGGAGCAGGGTGGGCAGCGTGCAGGGCTGGGGGTGGCAGGGGTCTCTTGGGGCACACAGCGATGCCTTCAGGGAAAGGACCCTTGCAAATTGCCAAGGAAGGCTGTCCAGCAGCAGGACTGCCTGCCTGCCCTTCCAGCTTTGCCCCTTCTCCCAGGCTCCTGCCTTGGGGAGGGAGCAGTGATGCCAAGGTGCCTAGGGACTTTGATAGGACTGGTGGTCACAGTGGTGTTCATCTGCCACTCTGGGGACATGTTTGGGGGAGCATCTCCGTGGCAGAGCTGTGTGTGGGGCACGTGTGGGACCACAGCAGTCTCACCCAGCTGTGCCCAGGGGAGCCGGCTCATCCCAAAGCTGCCCCTTTCTCCTGCCCTGGGCTACAATGGCTCTGTTCAGCACAACGATGACCCGAAGCAACCTCCATCCCTTGCTCAAGTACCCATTTCAGGACAGGTAGGACAATACTAAATCAACTCCTTTAAAGCCTCCTGACCTGCAGCCCCACAGACGTGCCGGTCTCCATCCCTCCCTCATCTCCTGCGGGCACACTGGGGTCTGGTGCGCTGGCCAGCTGCCCGGGCACGGGGCTGCCTCGGCTGCTGGCCAGGAAGCTCCTGGCCTGGCTGGGTCGGTGCCCTGACCCTCCACCCCACTGCGGGGTCCGTGGCTTGCGCCAGGCGCCAGGGATTCAGCACCGAGGTGGTCGCAGGAGTCCCCGCGGACAGCAGCCACCACCTCGCTGGTGGTGGCTTGGGAGCCCAGGAGTAGAGAGCACTGTGAGCCAAGAGACAAAGTGCCCTTTCAGCCTAAGCCCTGGGAAGATGTCTGTGTGTGTGTGCAGAGGTTAATGCCTTTGGCCCTCGGGAGAAGAGAGGAGAGGAGAGGAGAGGAGAGGAGAGGGCTTGGGCTGGCTCCGTCTCCACGGGGATCTAGGAGCCATCCCTGCACGTGTGCCTCTGCATGTGCTTGCGTGTGCCTCTGTGTGCAGGAGGCTTATGCATTTCCGTCTCGGTGTATTTACATACGTCATGTGTGTATCTTACTCATCACTGTGTTTTTCTTTCCTTGTTCTTGGGTCTTTCCCCCACCCCCGCCGTGGATCTATAATTCTTATGGCATTTTATTCTTCGCTTTTATTTTTTTGTTCAAACCTCCAGTTTTGGAAGTTGCTGCCTCCTTAGGAAAATAAACTGTATTTTTAGTGCCTGTCTGCAAGGCTGCTGATGCCGCCTGCCCCTGCTCATCGCTTACTCACTACTTGTTTAAGCTTTCATTTACCCCTTTGCCTCGTGCTGGGGTGTGGGGGCAACCAGCGGCGTGCTGGGGCTGAGCAGCACGGCAGGAGCACGCCAAAGTTGTCAATGAGTGAAAGGCAGCTCCAATCTGGCCTTTATTGAGGTCTGGGTTTGCGTAGCTCTGGAGCAGCCTGCCCTGTAATCAGCCAGCCACCAGAGTTGGCTAGCCTTGTAATAAAGTAGCTCTATATTTATTTGTTCTGTTTATATGCTGCTCTGTAATAAGTTGGGAGTCTTCCCCACTCCCCCCATTTTCTTTGGGAAGTTCCTCTGGGTCTCCAAGGGGATCTGCCATCCTGTGTGCAGTGGATGCTTGGGGCCCTGCATCCCACGAGCTGCTCTGGCCACATCTGGGCCACGTGTCTCCAGCTCTGTGTGCCCAAAACACCCCATGTCCAACTGTTCCCAACCTCTCCCCAGCATCCCAGCCCCACTCCCCAATGCAGAGAGCCCCAGTGGCTCCCCTGGTACCCCACATCTCCCCATGGCCCCTTCTCCCTTGTCCCTGTTGCCCCCAGCGCTGCCTCTGCGAGCCCCCCTCCCTCCCTCTCTATTTCAACCTTGGGTCTTTTTAAAATACATTCATTAAAGGGAGCTCAGTTGCCCTTTCCCCAGCGAGGCTGGAACACTGACAGCCTGTTCGCCTGGGTGTCTGTAATTAAACTCAATCTCTGAGTGAATACAACAATGTGACTGCACAGAATAATTCCTGGAGATCCTGACGCCGAGGAGGAGTGTGGCCTGTAAGCGGCCCATTCACGCCTGGCTTTCTATAAATACTTTACTATGTGGCATTAAGAAAACTTCAAGCCCTTTCTCCNNNNAATATAGTAATTGTGTGACTAGAAGGTCCCCCCTGTGCCTGCCCGAGTTCACAGGCCTGGGTGTGACCTTGTGCTGCACTGGCCAAGCACAGGAGCCATGCCCAGGGACTGCTGTGCCCAGGGACCTGCCAGCCTCACCAAGGGGATGCAGGTGGCCTGCAGAATCCTCCATCCCAGGGCTCTGCCAAGCTAAAAGGCTTACACCCCTAAAACCCTTCCCAGGGGTGTCCCTGCTGGCAGCAGTGCTCGGCTGATACGTGCTCTGTGGTCCTGGGAGCTGTGGCTGCTGGAGGGAGATACCGATGGATTTTGGGGAAGAGGGAGGAAGGACAGGCATGGGGGAGCATCCCTACATTCCCATGGCCATCAGTGTGGCTGCTCCTCAAGTTGCAGCCTGGTAGCTCTCTAACCTGGGATCCTTGGGAAGCCACAGGGCAGCTGCTCTGCAGGTCCCAACATTCCCAAGGACAGGGGTTAACTGTGCGTCCCAAGTGTGACCATATCCTCCCTGCTGTCCCCTGTGCTTCTCCGAGGCCCTGCCTGCCCTCCCCTCCCCTGGAGCCTGCTGGTGGCATGGCTGGAAGGGTGCTCAGGCACGCCCAGGTTCCTGGGGAATCCATCCTCTGGCTCTGTAACCTTCATCACTGATGCTTTCCAAAGCAGACAGAGCAATTTTCCTCAGCCAGCCCCACACGCTGCCCATCTTCCCAGGCAGCATCCCTTGGCTGGCTCCTGGGACACTGTGACTACAAGTGCCTGTCACGGTGCAGGTGCCACAGTCACAGAGCAGTCTTCTCCCTGCCTGCCTGGCTCTTGCTGCCTGTGCTTTGAGACCTCGGGATTGCAGAGAAAGCAGGGCTCCCCTCCCACTCCTCTGGCCGGCTGAAGAGCTGGAGCACAGAGACTGGGAACATGGGCAGAGGATGGGCATCCCACCCTCCCTCTGTCACCTGGCTGACGTGAGGATATCGCTGCATTTGCATGGCCAGGAGTAATATTAGTCTTTGTGCTGTGTTGATGTTCTGGAAAGCCACAATGGGCATTAATATTCATGAGCCCACTCTGCCTCATCCACAGTCATGTAGCATCCCTCGATAGTGTGGCTCCTGCTTGTTTTCCCTTGCGTGGCAGGGTAGTGCCCCCGAAAGTGGCAATGTGCAGAGCTGGAGGTACCAATCTGCCACCAGAGCTGAGCAAGGGCCATGGTTGCTCGTGCAGGATGAGCTGTGGGAATTTGGGGACCAACTCTCCCTGGCTGCTGCCCTGTTTTGTGGCTGCTTAGCTGAGCTTGAAGATGAGCAGACCCACGGGTAGTGCCGTGGAACAGGGACCTCCAATGTCCCAGCTCTCCCCCGCAGACTGGCATTTCTCCAGCTGCTGCAGCCGTGTTCCTGCCTTGGCACCCCTGCCGCGGTGGGGTGGCCTCTAAACTTGTCCCCCAAAAGCTGCCCAGTGCCCCTGGAAGTCCTTGGGCAGGGTCTGCATCTGGTGGTGCAGAGTAGAGTGCCAGGAGAATTTCAAGTGCGTCCCATCCCCTCCATCTCTCACCCCTCTCTTTCTGCTTTGCTGCTGACATCCCTCTGCATGGTCCCCCAACTTCCCCACTTCCCAGATTTACTTTGTGGGACAACCCAAACTGCCCCCCAGCCCCAGCACTAGGGGCTTGGAGCCCAAAGGAGGAGCAGCCCGGAGGCATTTGCATCCTCATGGCTGCCACACTGCTGCGAACTGGATGCCCTGGATGTGGGAGCCGCGGAGATGTGGCCGCGGTGGGTGACAGGGACGCGGCAGATGGCGCCCTGGTTCCGGTCAGCGCCCGCCCCATGGGCTGCGGCGGCGGCGGCGGGGGGGCTGCGGGTCCGGCCCTGCACCTCTGCATCCCGAGCACTGCATCTCTGCATCCCGGGCACTGCACCTCTGCATCCCGGGCACTGCACCCCTGCATCCCCAGCACTGCACCTCTGCATCCCGGGCCCTGCACCTCTGCATCCTGGGCACTGCAACTCTGCATCCCGGGTGCTGCACCTCTGCATCCTGGGCCCTGCACCTCTGCATCCCCGACACTGCACCTCTGCATCCCGGGCACTGCACATCTGCATCCCCAGCACTGCATCTCTGCATCCCGGGCACTGCACATCTGCATCCCCAGCACTGCACCTCTGCATCCCCGGCACTGCATCTCTGCATCCCGGGCCCTGCACCTCTGCATCCCGGGCACTGCAGCTCTGCATGCCAGGCACTGCATCTCTGCATCCCGGGCCCTGCACCTCTGCATCCCGGGCCCTGCACCTCTGCATGCCAGGCACTGCACCTCTGCATCCCCGGCACTGCATCTCTGCATCCCGGGCCCTGCACCTCTGCATCCCGGGCACTGCAGCTCTGCATGCC